>JAWPHD010001048.1:0-363651 GCA_037043455.1 Cyrtodaria siliqua
GCTACTTTAACACCAATGTCTTCCCAACACACAATGTATGAAGGAGACCATTAAGAGAAGGTGGAAAAAACTCGATTCCTTCCGCAACGGACGCCATTCTTCAAAACAGTGGTACTAGTACTAGTAAAGTGCTACTGTTTCCTGTCCATCTGCTAAATCTTTACTGTACAAAACACACGTATCCATACTGAAGTATTTCACTGTTTCAAAAGTTTTCTATCTGCTAATCCTAGTGTGATCATGTCTTATTAGATGTCATCTTCCTGAAATATACACGGATGTATTAAATTAATAACTCGAAATAAATTTTACCACAATTCATGAAATAAAATTACTATCGATTTCATTAGCGATAAAATAGTTAAAATTATCGAAAAACAAATTTGGTTAAAATGTTTTTTTCAAAATTTTGTCACGAACAAGCTTCCGTATTTTTATTTTTTGAACTTGATCCCTGTACACAATATTAATATGAATTATTATCAAATATAATGATTTTCCAATTGACAACAATTGTTTTTCTTCATTGAATCAGGATAATTTAAACCGTCTTTGAATGTTTTACACACCACCTCGCGAAAATACATGACACTTCATGTCGTCTGCATTCAGGTTCTAAATTTCTTACGTATGATCGCTGTGTTTTTCCCAATCATATATATATATTACATAACCAGTATAATATACCAATATACATACCTATCACTTATGTTGTCAGTATTGATAATGAATGGTTTAATGCCACAAATAGCATGTCTTCGACTGTTTACATCAGCGACAGTATCACCGGATGTTTACAAATTGATTCTGCGTTCTAATTGTCTATGGTGAAATTTTAGTGTCATCACATGTAGAACAAGAAAAACTTGATGCAAAGCATCAATTCGGCGCCAAAATTTTGAAGAATTAAAACATACGTTATTAAATAACAGTACACGTGTTTATCAGTTATTTAAACTATCTTATCATCAGTACTAAACCTTGGTATATTTAGTGGTCATGGACATAATATTAACAAACGTTGCTATGTTGACTTGGTTAAATGTATTTTGAATTAACTAGGTCATTCAGACAATTTTCCAAACGGTTTCGTTGCAGGACTTTCCTTAAAATGTGTTAAATGAATTGACTGCATTAGGTTTAAATAAATAGTTTATGGAAAGATAAGGTGATGAATGCCGAGTGATTACAAAGTCGTTGTTGAAAAATTTGGAGAGAAAGCTAAGTAAGCCAAGAATTAATGGACAATGCACTTCACATATCTGTTTGAATTTTTAACGTCGTTTTTATGCCATGAAGGGCCAACAGACGATCAGTTTTAGACTAATTGTTTTTGTTTTGTTATTAAACCTAGTACTGTATCACATGAACCATCTATACAGGTAACTGATAATCTACTCATTTGAATTAGTGGCTGGAGACGAGGGACAATAAGACACAATGTTGCATGTCAATCATTATAAAGGGTGTACGCTATAGAAATAGTGTCATGTTTAAAGACAACATGGTACTGTCTGAGGATCCAACTGACCTCTGGATTCAATGCCCAGTGCGCTACTAACAGTGGTAATGCCGACTTTTTCAGTTTTGACCAGAAATCCTACTTATGTGCAAAAATAAGTGAAGAAGTCAATTATTTATTTCTTAACTTTTATTGAACATTATAAAAATATATATCAAAACTTGTTTCTTTCATTAGCATCAAAAATATGTTAACAAACAGGAATAGAAAGACGTTTGTTCTTAATTGAACATTATAAAAATATATATTAAAACATCAAAACTTGTTTCTTTTATTAGTATAAAAAACAAGGAAAAGACTAGATCAAAAATAGACTTATTATATCAATAATGGTTTGATGATACTCATTGAAAATGGAAATTAAGTCATTATTTAATGGCACTTAATATGATGATTACGTTTTTTATTATACCCATATAAAAATCAAAGTATAAAATTGAAATATATTTGGCACTGGAAAACACAGTTTAATGAAATGGGTACTCAAGTACATGGACAAGTAAAAATGTAACTAAGATTATTTAAATGATAATATAATATGTTTTACAACATTAATAAGTGTATTGTAATAACAATTAAAATTAAAGATATAATAAATGGAAATGAATATTTACATATAAGTAGGAAAAGATTAAATAAAGATTTGACTTGTAAAATTAATAACAGTTTTCTAATACTTATTCAAATTTGAAATGAATCCGCTATTTAATGACATTTGTGAATACGATTATGTTTTTTTTTATTATACCCGCGAAAAAAAACACAAGCCAAAAAAGAACATACAGTATTATAAAGTTTAAAAAGAATTTGGCACAGAAAGAAAACAATATAATAAAATGGGTATTCAAGCACATGGAAAAAAAACTATATCTATATACATACAGAGAAAGAAATACATAAAGAGAAACTTATAAAATATGCTCTTGGAAGTAAACACGGCATACTTTGTCTGTTCGACTTTTATATCTACTTGATGTAGTCTTACGGAACAAAACTAACACTAGTTTTATTGAGTTGCAATAACTGATGGACATTATTATATCGTTATTATTCGCCTGAGAGTTCACAGTGTATACACGAATCTCACCCAGTATTGTCTTTGAAAAAACATAAACTCATTATATATACGAATGTGTGTGTACTCTATCTAAAGTGCTGCAATTACGTTTCCTCTCTAACATCAATGAATCAGTAACGCAGTCTCTTCAAACTACACGTATATGGTATATACCAACTTAGCCTATTCCATATAGGTAATAGGTAAAGTAGCATACCCATTTAATAAAATACGTACACCTCACGTGACGTATTAGTTAAAATAAGTTTAGTCTGCAACTAACGGAATAAACCAAAAGCTACTATTAAATATAACCATTGTGGTTATACTGTACTCTTAACAATATCCCGTGGGCATCCATACATGTATGGATGTGTATGTACATGGATGTGTACATGTATGTATGTGCCCTCCGGCCGACTAGAAATGCCATAAATACACACAATATGTATTTAAATTAAATAATTCACACATTTAAGACGGTACCAACCCAGTCGTGTCTGAACATCTTGCTGCATGTTCATTAAAAGACAATACATTCGGTACCTACCCGATTTGTCTTACAGTACTTTTGTACTTTAAAATAGCAGTTCTCAATAAGAACCACACATATATAAAGTATTGAATATGTATTACTAACTAACTCAGACAGATTGAATACACTATACATACTTAATTGGTTAATCACAGTGTACCGATATAAACCTCATTACATCAGTAAATGAGAGAATTTATGTATTAAATAGAAATCGTTTAGGATTGCATGTTGCAACTGAAGAAGGTTTCAAGACCGAAAGCGCTCTTGCAGTTCGGATTATTGTCTATCCGAGTGGAATCAGAGACGATTCCTGTGCTTGAACTATAAACACACGTGACACAAACATAGTGTCTCTATAACATACGTGTTACATAGAAAAAGTGTGTATACATAATATACACATACAAACATTAAAAACTGTTAAACTAATTGACGGGTTACTTAACACAAAAGCAATCATACATGATTATATAATAACCATACTATACTGTCCATAATTATACAGGGTAGTAAGTAACCGTAATCAACTGTTGTTGGTGATAAAAGCAATCACAAACACATTGTACCACCTTTGTGTACAATATGAATAAAAACAACAACAAACGCAAAACCCTGGGGGTGAGGAAATCCCCCGTGCGTAGTGTGCTAACTGGGCAGGCCGCTACCACGAGGCAATCTGGAATCTCTTCTTTGGTCAGACACTCGTACCCACCCTATACAAATCCTCTAAAAATGTGGGGGGATTTTCAAAAGTAAAGGGGGATGGGTTCAAACAAATCTATTACACCCTTTTCATTACACCATTTCGACTGGAAGTCGCATAATTTTGAATATTTTTGATTCCGAGTCTGCGCTCATAAATCTACTTTCGTTTTCAATACATTTGTCTGCATTTGACAGTCAAAATGAAGCATTACAAAATTAGCGATTTCCCGTAAACGAAATTTAAATGCCAAAACTTTCCGATATATCATCGTATTTTCTCATTTCTTAGCAACATTTAATGTAATTTGCCAATAATAATTAATCAAAACGATTTAAACACGAGAACAATATGAAAACATTTGAAACGCAGATATTACGATCGATAAATTTCGTTAAATTTTTCTAAAATTCGTATTACGCATTTAACCATTTGATTTTATAATCAGCCTCGTTTTCAGTCAAAATACAGGGAGACATCGTTTTAATGAAATGATTTTGTATACTTTTTGAATTATTGGTGCATCATTTCTTACAGAAATTCAAGAAATCGCTAAGCAGTTTTATCTCTTGTGTTTTATATCTTATTCTGGTGCGTTTTATAGCATGCTTTAAATGCCATTTAAACATTTTTAATTACAATCCAAACATACTCAACTATCAGTCCTTTTGATTCCCCATGCCTAAGGTCAAAGTACTACCACAGTATGTCCGGCGCCCTCAAGGGGCGCCGAACAATAAATATAGTCAAATTAAATCTGGAACATTAAATGATGTGTTTGACATGTTTTTGGTTATATACATAGGTTTGAACTTAATATTTCATTTAAGACGAGATAATGTATGTAGTTAGAAATCTTCACACTTGATAAAAAGTGGGTGTGGTAATATTCTATCGTCTTATTATCTAATGTGGATATTTTTATATAATAAATGTAATGAAAGTATGTAATTTTGTTAGAAATATGTTTACTATCTAAGCAGTCATTCTTACAAGAGTTTATACCAATACAGAGACACATACTTATTCATAAACGCCGATATGTAAACAATGTATAATTGTAAAACACCTATGATAATACTCCCGAAAAAAAATAATTATAATCTTCGATTTTTCCTCAACTTTCTTTAGTGTATACATATACATTAGTGGTATCCAAATGCATCAAGAAACCTTATGTTTCAATTTATGTCGGGTCTAGGGCTAACTTGATTGGCCAATCGAGCTTATGGGATGCTGTGTTGTCCGTCATCCGTCCGTCCGTCGTTAACGTTTGCCTTGTGGGCACTCTTGTCCCTCCATTTTTCGGCCGATCTTTACCAAACATATCCAGTAGTTATATATCCATAAGATCCCGGACGAGTTCTTGAACCAGCCATATTCGAGTTATCTGCCCTTCTATTTACAAAAATGCATAATTTTGAGTTGTGGGCATTCAAGCCCCTCCATTTGTCATTTCATCGTATCAAACTTACACAGTAGTTATATATGCATAAGGTCTCGGACAAGTTCTTGAACTAGCCAGATTCGACTGGTAATAATTGAGTCATCTGCCCTTGAAATTGCAAAAATACATAATTTTCCCCTGTGGTCACTGTAGCTGCTCCATTGATCATGTGGTCTTAACCAAGCTTAATTACACTGTAGTTATATATCCAAAAGATCTCAGACGAGTTGTTAAACCAGTCAGATATGACCGCTAATAGCTGAGTTATCTGCTCTTGAATTAGCAAAGAAAATCATTGTTTTTCCTTGTGGGCACTCTAGCGCCTTCATTTTTATCCGATCTTAATTAATCTTACAAAGTATCCATAAGATATCGGACAAGTTTTTCAACCAACCAGATTCATGGCCCTTGAATTATCGAAAATCTCATAATTTGGCATTGTTACGAGCCCTCATCACCTTCCCCCTCCACCCTCTACGCCCCCTCCACAATTTGTGTTTGTTTCTTTTAATACTGAGTAGTTATTGAAGACAATGTGGACAAATTATAAAAACAGTTTCATACTGCCGCATCTGACACGCCATCCCATCCCCGCACACACCCCACACACTACCCCTACAAACCACGGACACTGATAGAGCCAGAAGAGCCAGAAGACCCTCTTGGGCCTCCTTTTATTTGTTATTTGGTTTTATATTTCATGATATATTTACCTTTTGTCGAAATTTTAATAAATACTACTGGTATTTATGAAAAACACAACATATATGACTATTGTTTTTACAATTTTGTTAGAACCGTAAGCAAGCCAACTATGGGGAACATGTCGTTTTAAAAAAATATCATACGTGGGATGTCTGCTCACTAGTATTAAAAGAATAACTGTCTCTTTTTATTGTAAAAGTCTGTCTGTTGAACGACGAGCATGCTAATTAACGTTAACGTAAAGAATATATTTTGCTGAACTGTCAAGAGCTAACGAGGTACTCATTGAGATATGTGTGGGGGTATGCACGCTATTCGTGATTAACTTACACATATGATATAATGGAAATATAAACATGTATTCTTGTGCCGCGAATACCACCACCTTAGAAAATCTTTGACTAGAACTTACCATAGACCGAGGTCTTTGGGAAAAACAGAAATGTGTGAAAACTAGAGATTTGTGGGGGGTTTTAACATCCAACCTATGCTGAATGATTTAGGATAACTTAAAATGAAAAAAATGTCGTTAGAAGTTAAAGGTTGGCAATATGAAACAATGTGTCCATATTCTGTGGAAACTGGGATCTTATAATTCGTGTAAAGTTAACAACAGAAATGAATATAATATGTGTGTAAAAGACAAGGACCTTAGGAAAATAAGTTTTGATAGAATACATATATTACTTATGTAAAGACATGCATGCATGAACGAACAAACGAAAGAACGAATAAACAGAATACAACGAAGGGTTATCACTGTATACTGTATACTAGTTCATCTCTGAGCCTTTCGCTAAGCCTTTGGCTCGTGTGTGATACGCAAAAGGTGATTTATAAATAAACAAGAAATAAGATTTTTGAAATGTTACATTCTTTGTATTTCATTTAATTCTTGTGAAACAGGGTCATGACCGTGAATTTACTCCCGTCACATCTAAAATCAGGACTAAACACGGGTACCACGACAAAGGCGGAAGAATACCTTTTCGAGTGTTAAATATCTCGCAATATTTTGAACTCGACTCGCTATTCATGGAGTGACTATTACACGTTCGTCCGGACATACAGCAAATGGGCAGACGGACGTCGGATTGGAGGACGGACGGACGAAGAATATCACAGTACATTAGCTTACCTCTGAGCCTTTTACTTATGTAAACTTATGGCCTAAAGATGCTTCATGCATAAACAAAACAATAATAGTTTTCGAAAATATACATTGAAATTGTTCAATTAAATATTCTGGAAAAGGGTCATGATCTTTGACCTCAATTTACCCTGACAAATACAAAATCAGGGCAGAACACGGATACCACGACAAAGGTAAGATATTACCCTTTCGAGTGATACCTGTCTCTTTGCTCCTTGCAAAATATTGAACTCGACTCACAATTCATTGAGTGGCTATTAAACGATCTCCTGGACAGACGGCGGATAGGCGGACGGACGGCGGCTTGGCGGACGACGGACGAAGACTTTTCACCCTATGTCAGCTCACATCTAAGCCTTTTACTTATGTTAGCTTATGACCAAAATATGCTTCGTGCATAAACAAAATAATAATGGCTTTCAAAGATGTACATGCATTGTTTCAATTAAAATATTCTAAAAAAAGGTCATGACATTCAATGTTTCAATTAAAATATTCTGAAAAAGGGTCATGACATTTGACCTTTATTTTCCCCTGTCACATGCAAAATCTGGACTGAACACGGGTACCACGAAAAATGCAAAATATTACTCTTTCGAATGATACCTGTCACTATGCTCCTCGCAAAAAGTTGAACTCGACTCAAAGACCGTCGAATGGCCTCTAGACTATTAATAGTTTATTCTCTTGTCGCTCTGTCTTCTGCCAAGTCATTCTAGTGCTTGTTTTGTGGTTTTATAGACGTAAATATTTTTATATTCATATATACATGATCATCTTTGTGTTATATTGCCTATTAATGCTGCCTAGTGTATTAGATGATATAGACTGGCAGAAATTTCTTTTGTTTTCAATCCCGGTCGGATTGGGATGACAATATTTTTTTACTGCTATAATAAAGATTTCATATTGAGTCTTTCACCCGATACTCAGGCAGATGTCATCGAATCATTTAATAACACCTCTCGGTATCTGGATAATACATAGAACATTGACAAGCCTTTCTTTTCTACTATCTATCGTAAAGAACTTTAGTTATGCGACGCTAATATTTCTTTTCTCGATGTATATATCTTGATTGAAAATGGATTTTTATTATTCCCACTTAGACGGTTATGTCACCCCAGAATCTTATAGGGTATACATTTAAAAAAAAATCCAGCTTGCAATCGTGTTGAGGACTTTTACATTCGTAACTTTTGTATAATTGATAAGCTGGCCCATCAGGGCTACCGTTACCATAAACTTGGATAAACCTTTGCAGAAATTTAAAGTAAACATTTTAATTATAAAATAATTTAAGAAATATTATGTGACAAGGACAAGCACAACCTGACATCTATAGTGACGTGATTTACCAACTCCATACCACGAACTTCGAAAAAACTTTGCAGATATTTTAAGTAAATATTTCATTTTGGTGAGGAGATTTACAAACTTCTTAAGATCCGTAGTCATGATCATTTTCATACAACCTTTATGAACTTGATTTGGAAGTATATCAAGAGAGTTTATGAACTTATCATTTAGCAACGCCCTGCATGTTTAAGTGGTTGACTTAGATCGACACTTTACGTTCCTCTTTGAGTTAACGATGACCCGACAGATTGTGGACCCTATGATACCGTCTACATAAATCCCATTACGGATGGTAACGTTTAATGTGTGTCTTCGACTTGTCTTGTTGTGCCCTTAACGGTTTATTATCTTGTTATGCTCCCCGACATTTTCGGAGGAGAATGTAGTTGCCATCATGTCCGTATATATGTCCGCATGTTTATCCGTCTTTCCCGATTTTTTGTCAGCTCAACTCCTCCTACGTTTCTCATCATATTTTCAGGATTTGTTTTGTTTGTTTGTATGGTGTTTTATGTCATTTTCAACACATGCAAGGTTATATGTGACGGTCGATTTTTTGTGGTGGAAGCAGAACATCCACTTTTCCTGGGTAGAACCAGTACGGTACACCTCCCGCCATCCGTTAAAATCGACACTTCCTCACAAGTCGAGCTCCCAATGGGATTCGAACCGAAGCGGTGAGAGGCGAAGGTTTACAACAAAACGGCATAGGAAGTATCGTTATGATGTTCAGTAGCGCATATTGTCAGGACGTTCCGGTTGAATACTTTTTGGCGGAGTTACGGAGCTTTGAAGTTTTTCGAATCTAAAGCTTGTCCGCTCAACCCCTCCTACGTTTTTCATCGGATTGTATTTCACACGTGTAATTTTATTCGGAGAGCATCAATCGGTTCTACCGATTTCTTGTTGATCTGGCTTCTGCCAAGTCACTGAAAGCTTGTTTTGTGGGTTTCTATGTTTTTGTTTTTAATATTCATATACAAATATGTTTTACTTATATCGACTAATAAATCTGACTTGTTTGTTAGAGGCTATTGCCTGGCGGGAATCAAAACTTACACTTCCCCGTTTCATTCGGATACCAATAGGGTAAGGGTGAGGTTTGATTGTGTGATGACCGGACAGATTGTGGACCCTATGATGACGTCTACCTAAATCCTTATATGACGGTAGCGTTTGATGTTTGTTTAATCGTGCATTGTCGTACCCTTAACGGATTATACTCGTGTTGCTCTGGCTTCTGCCAAGTCATTGAGTACTTACTTTCTTGGCTTTAGGCTTTCCTTTTTTATATTATATGTACATGGTCATTTAACCTGGCGGGGATATCTTTATTTACACTGTCCTGCTTAAAGGGGACACACAGAAACAAAGAACAACTTTAAAGATGAATAAAAGGCAAAATAAGGCATCACAAACACAAAAGGGCTACAATAGGGCTACCGCTTTAGGACGGTCAGTGGCAAATAAAGGACCGATGGGGTGGGGTGGGGGGGTGGGGGGGGTTAAACCAGGTTCTAGGATGACCAAACCTCACTCTTATCCTATTGTCGACCCTTTTGTGTTTGTGATGTCTTATTTTGCCTTTTATTCACCTTTTGTTGTTGACTGTCGACCTTGAATGCTACTTTTCCTGTTCGATTTTTATATCTACTTTTTTTGGTATACCCTCCAACCTGGTACAAACTTCAAACGGACTCTTTACCACTGACCATTCCAAAGCGGTATCCGGCATATGTTCAACCCTTTTATGTTTGTGGTGTCGCATACTTTGTTTCTATTTGCCCGAGGACATCAAGGTATATAGGCAACAATAACACATGTTGATAAACAAGAGCATCAATAATTGCAGGGCAATCCATAGTCCCCCACCGGCCCCGACAAGCATTTTCCAGACATTTCCTATGATGGAGGTCAAAGATCATATACAAAGATTCGTATCTCTAAGTGTTATAGTATTGAAAATACGGTGTGGACAAGCATTTTCTATGACAGAGGTCACAAGTCAAGGTCAAGGACACAGTGACCTTATTTGGTACGCGACACACCGCTAATCCAAGATGTATCCACATACCAAGTTTGGTATCTCTAAGTGTTATAGTATTGTTGAAAATACGATCCAGACAAGCATTTTCTATGACAGAGGTCACAGGTAAAGGTCAAGGTGACAATGACCTTATTTTGGTACGCGACACACCGCTATCCCCAGATGTATTCACATACCATGTTTGGTATCTCTAAGTGTTATAGTATTGAAAATACTGTCCGGACAAGCATTTTCTATGACAGAGGTCACATGTCAAGGTCAATGTCACAATGACCTTATTTTGGTATGCGACACACCGCTATCCCAAGATGTATTCACATACTATATTTGGTATCTCTAAGTGTTATAGTATTGAAACTACGGTCTGGACAAGCATTTTCTATGACAGAGGTCACAGGTCAAGGTCACAGTGACCTTATTTTGGTACGCGACCCACCGCTATCCCAAGATATATCCACATACCAAGTTTGGTATCTCAAAGTCTTATAGAATTGAAAATATGGCCCGGACAAGCATTCGGAAAAGGGACGGAAGGACGAGGTGCAAACCTATAGTCCCCCATCCCCCCCCCCCCACCACCAACACCCTCCCCGGGACAGGTGGGGGACTAATAAACACAAATCATTAATATGTTCTATTCCTTTTAATCAAAGTACAATACATTAAATACATGTTTTGTTCAATAGACGAATAAAGGCAATAAACATGTACATTTACTATTGTATAATATCTTTCTCCACAAAAAAGAAAATACGTAAATACGATGTATTTATTATAGAGAAATACTCAGTAGAATATATATTCAGTGGAATATTTCATATATTCAGTAGAATAAAAAATCATAGTTCGTGAATACATATGCTCTCTAGAATTGAAAACATGAAGAGACTACACATGCTCCCTCCGTATTTGCTCTCGTCTGCTATAGCTACTTTTTTCCCCGCCAGTTTTGAGAAATATTGAAAATAATGGAAAAATATCATTTAAAGTGCATATTAATGTTATTGAACGTTATCTCCTGAATTAAATTTACCTCAGTCATTTATATTGGTAAGTTGCTATAATATGCAATGTATTATATCGATGGTTCAGTGCAAAACTATTGTATCTCCTTCTTTATTCATATGTAGTTACAATAGTTTTGCACTGACCCCTCGATATGTAAAATAATAATAAAATGTGCTAAATTTGAATAATTTAGATTCTGGTTAGAGTTATTTCCCTTTATGGAAATGCGTTATTTGGAAATTAAATAAAGTGCTTATAAAACCTCTATCGAATGTAATGTTTTGTATAACAGCATGAAAGGACTATTGCTTTCAAAATAAATTTGGGTGAAAAAAAAATCCCGTTAAGATACAAAAATACAAAGTATGTGCTAACGACATTATAATAATAATAATAATAATAATAATAATAACCATGCTACAATTTTTCAAAAGAATACATGAAAATAGACCACGTCTACAAACACTTCAGGGATATATGATAACTTCGATTTCTGTCTGAGACTCTTAAAAACAACCCTTTTTTTTTTACCAAAGTGTCCTTTGAAATAATTTTACATATACCACTGTAATAATATTTCCTTACTATGCATCATTAATCAGACGAATTAGGCCCACTGACTGTGATAAGTTGTAGAATAGTTGTGTGTATGTATACTATGTATACTATACAACACATACGTATCAGCATAATATACTCAGTTGCAAAAGAAAGTGTACACTTTGACAATTTTACTTTACACCCTATCATGTTTATCAAGCGACAGTCCCTTAACGATTCAAACTATTGAAAAACAAATTACAACATGATATTGGCAATGGAATGGTAGAAACGTTAGTATCAAACATGGCATACTCATTTTGGAATTTGTCAATTTAATTCTAAAATAACTTTATACAATTTAAAAAAACACACTTTCTTTTGCAACTGAGTATAGTTATGTATTTTTTAAATAAATGTAGTTTGTCGAGGGTTATGAGGATTTCCTTACACAATGCCGTTAAATATGGACACAATGTCTAAACTTTGTTTGCCACAGAGATTTAATTTTCCTCCCCGGAAATACGATATATATCAGGTTAAGTAATAGATAGAGTATTGTTTCATCGCGTTGGTTGATTTAAACATCGAGCTGGGTGTAGTCAAACGAGGTGTTTAAATCGACCAGCGTGATGACACCAGATAGACTTAGTCACATCGAGTTGGTTGATTTAAACATGGAGATGGGCGTAGCCCATCGAAGTGTTTAAATCTACCAACGAGGTGAGACCATACTCTATGTGTTGTATAGCACGTCCATTTCACCTGTCTGCCATACTTAAACTTCCGATAACTGGTAGTTACAGTACACCAGTCATTTTGACAGGTGCTATTCTCAATTAGTTGATTTACAGCTATGCAAATACATAAACAATTTCAACGACCGTACTACAAACTATTTAAATTAACCAACATGAAGCGATGACTTGTTACAATATAATATCTGCTGAAAAACATAGATCTTTTAAACAAGTATGGCAAATTGGCACAAAATACGCCTGTCATACGTATGGACGAAAATGACATTACAATTAGAAAATGTATTGCTAATCCATCGTAAAATAGTACAGTGACCTTTGACCATTCAACCAAAAATCAACAATTATAAATAATTCAATCTAGGCATCCGTTCTGTTATTAATGCCATTTAAATCTTAAATGTACATTCTATGACTATAACAAATATGTAGTATATTACACGTGAACTTCATTTATCATTGAACAAAATAAATAATTAATAACCTTTCTTTAATAGATACAAGCTACCTCCTTTAAAGAATATAGTTTATTTAATAAAAATACATTAAATCATAAAAAATACTAATGACATTTAAACAGAGTTTTAAATATCAATAAATACTCTTTATGCATAATAAAAACCCTAAAAGTAAACAAAAAAATATGTGCTTTTATTTTTTCTCTTTCTCATGAAAATATAATATTTCCCCAAAAAATACATATAAATCATTAAAACTCGTTATTACACACACACACAGAGTCTTTAATGTCAAAACGAACTCTATACGCAGAATAAAAGCCCAAAAACTAAATAAAAATAATAAGATATTTTAATTAGCGGAAGTCAATTTGCATATATAGGTCACAGTGACATTGTCTTGACCTTTGACCTATTGACCCCAACATCAAAAGAGGTCTGGTAAATACCAACATAAAACTACATCGAAAATATGAAATCACCTCATGTACCAAGTCGTTCTCCTCCTAAAAAATGTACATGTCATAGTGACCTTGACCTATTGACCCTGATAATCAATATACGGGTCTAAGAAGATGAGGAGATTAATTCACCAATATGGGTCTACCTCTCACCAAGATATAACTACAAGCAATTCATTCAGCTGTTCTCTTTTAAATTAGCAGAATCCAATTACCCCGCCGACCCATCCGTGTGTTTGTTTTCAAAAAAGGGCGTATACAAATACACATAAACAATATATTTGAAATTAGTATATATACAACTTGAAAGAATCTGAATTAGTAAATATATTATGTTATCTTCTTTTTAAAAATGTGCACGCTACGCTTCATCAAATGAATGTTATGTTATATAATCAAATACCAAAGAAGCTTTTTATATCACTTTAAACAAAATCTCAGTACCATATCCTTTTTCAGCCGACATCCTTAACTAGAATAATATCTATAATTATTCCAATTATTTTTTTGTTCAAATGCGTCGGAACTTTAATGACCGCTTCAACGAGTTCGCTTAGCATCATTTCAGTCCGTGTATCTTTTTTATCTTTTTCACTTATACCTCTATTACTGCCTTAGCATTAGTCGTAACAACTTCTACTCTACTTCATACGATACTTGTTTTAAAGTCGTCTGCAGGAATTTTCACAAGAATGTTATATAGGCGTGGCACAGTAGAATGTTCACTGTTTGTATTTACTTTTGTTCACTTCGGACACTCAAACATTGATTTCTATTGAACGTTTGTGAGGTCTTCTGCAAACGGCGAATCGATATCTGATTCAATATCCTCGACATCACTGATAGCTGCTTCATCAACAGTAGCAAAATCTGACATATTATCTACGATTTTAAACGATTCATCGTCTTCGTGATCGTGATTTTGTGTTTTAATTTTTTTTATTTTGTGACGGAGGTCATCTTCTGGCATCCCTCGTTTTCTTGAAAGTTCCGCTTTGTTTTGATTGATAATACTACGAAGGTCGTCGTCATGGACTTTGTTTCCTTGTATTATATTGCGAAGGTCGTTCTCTTGATGCTGTCGTTCATCCAGCACCTGTGGTTCTGTCTCTCCATGCACGTAGCTTACGGAAGTCAATTGATTGGAAGACACTGTGTTAGTGTCTTCAATTTTTTGGTCAGAATTTCTTTTGGGATAGTTCCGCGTTTTATCGTGACTCCCTTTTCTTGAACTTCTCGGTGAACTTGTCCTGGATTGCTCGGACGACGACCCTTTTTCGGAGCCCTTACTGTCTTGTTCATATTTATTTTCTGAACGTTTATATGATTGTTTGTTGTTGTCATGCGTACTATATGATCGTTTGTGCGAGTTATGTTTATCGTGAGGTGAGTGTCTATATTCTCTACTTTTAGATGATCGTCTAGATGAACTGTGTGATTGCTTTGGTGTACTATACATGCTGTTTCTGTCATGCGAGTGACTATACCTTGGACTTCGGGATTCTCTGTGTTTGCGAGAAGTATGTTCCCTCTTAACATCTTGTTTTCGTGAACGTTCATCGTTTTTCTGTGTTGACACTTTAGTACTATGGATCGGAACACTGGAATCCATTTCATTTGTTATTGGGTCTTTCAACAAATGTGTATATGGATTGTGATATGTTGACACATCTTTTCTCATTTCAACTTTTCTTGTATCGTTTGCTGAGGTAGGCAGTGAACCAATATTATGTTCCCCGTCCGCGTTTAAATCAAATACGATTTTGTTTGCTTTAAAATGTATTGTATTTCTCTTCTGGTTGGTCAGTTGTTTAGTAACCTGTACAGTATGTGTAAATTCTGAAACATAATAATATACACATGTGGTAAACTATCAATTTTAATTAGAATGTCACTAGAAAATGTTAAAATCGATTTATTTGGATGTCAATAGGGTAAGAGTGACGTTTGGTGTACCTTAGAACCTGGTTTAAACCCCCAACCGCCTTTTTGGTCACTGACCGTTCCTTGGCGGTAGGCCTATTGTCAACCATTTAATTTTTGTGATGTCATTGAATGCTACATTTCATGTTCGAATTTTATAACTACTTTTTTAAAGATATGGTTTCTTACTATTTCGAATTGAATTGTCAAAATCAAGAAAACTTAATTTGTACATGTAATAGCTTTTAACTGTTTAATGTTTAACTTACCCCCCTTGTGCTGTTTTATCTGTGTCCTAAGTTCACGATCGTCTTCATCGTCGGGTTTTCTCTTCAGAGAACGTTGCTTCCGTTGTTCGTGTCTCAAATTTGGTCCTGAAACAAATTTACCATCGTTATTTGCACGTTAACGTCCATATGTATGGGAGTAAGTGACTAAGAGCATAACTATGTGAATTGCCTTCTGTTTATATTAGAATATGGCACTTCCGATTAACTGGCAGTATAAGTTCCTGCAATTTGATTGTATGATCAATAAAAATGTGCAACCTGAACATGTAACGTGGCACATTTCATCAGGACTGAATAACTAGGAAGGTTTGAAGCTCCACAAAACGACATCAAAGGAAATCTATGTGTAAATTGACGCATAAATGAATCGTTGAGAACAACATTCCATTTGTTTGTTTTCTTTTTTTTCTTTTGGGACTCCGGCGATTGCTTCCACCACTCCTCTGGTACCTCCCTGGTTTGAGGTTCAGTGTAGCTTCCACCACTCCTCTATTACCTCCCTTGTTTGAGGTTCAGTGTAGCTTCCACCACTCCTCTATTACCTCCCTTGTTTGAGGTTCAGTGTACAAAGGGTCGTGCTAGGACTTGTTGGCCTGGTGTCAGCATAATGTGACTGGATTCGGCTTCATGGCTTGTGTCGACGGCGTGGTATTCCATCGTAACAGCACTATAACGTTGAGCATTGAGCTCATTGCTACAAGTAGACGCCGTCACTTTTACAATAAGGCACCGCGTGATGTGAAGTATATATTGTTAAAAGCGACGTTCTCTTTGTCACGGGTAAAAGTGAGTAAAAGTAGATATAAAAGTCGAACAGGAAATGTAGCATTCAAGGACCATAGTCCATTGCAACACTACCATTGTATAGAAGTTAAAAGTGGAGCGGTTTGAATTAAAACGTGACTGTTTATAGGTTCAAATAAGTTCATTATCATTAAACTTCATATATAAATGGGCTTTGTTATGTTTTACTCAACATACGTATATATACTTCAGCGTAAATAAATCGGCTAATCTTTCCTTTTTTTGCTGACGAAACGTTTAAGTTGTTAATTATGTTGCTTTCATTTGTTAATAAAGACACCCCTACAAAGAGGCATGCGATTTAGCTCAAACTTGATTTTCTTTTTCAATCTGCCGGGTATTGGGAGTGGGAGAGTGTATGGTTCTTTCAACGTTCTAAAATGTATTCAATGATTCCGCAAACGAGTCGATATTTAAAAAAAACGTACGCCTTTAAAAGAACCTTATACCCGCAGCAAATGTTTTGATACAGTTGAAGGGATTAGAGGCGATCTGGAAGCATTACGGCTGTCAATTTTACGGCTGTCAATTCCAATACGAATACAAACATCAGAATGTGTTTCAGATTCATATTAATGTACATAGGCACTAAAATAGGACCCATTACCCGTTTATTGTTAGTGAAATAGTTTGGCCTGGAAAACTACACGACTCGGCTGTTTTTTTGTATTAATAGTAATTCATAAGATACTTTAATGCTCTTATAAATTCTGGCTTTGTGACAGAAGTACACTTTATTTGAATTATATGTACAACTGTTAGCTATATAATCCCCATGCGGCTTAATTTAACGTATATGCACATTTTATATTAAAGGGGTTGATGCACTATTTTCAAACACAGTGATTTTCATTTGCAGTGATTTTCTTTGATTTAAAAGACATTTTATCAATATGCCATATATGGTAAAACGGCGCGATGACGTCATCGTTCAAAGATGGCCGCCTCCATTTATGTTCTTTGCAAATTTTCAATAGGTCATATCTCCTTTATTTTTCATGGCATTTTGATAATTCTTTCAGTTTTTTTCAAGTTTTTCAGAGCCCTTTAAAATGAACTGTGTTTGGAAATAGTGCATCAACCCCTTTAAAATGAAATCGATCCCAATTCTAGATCGCCCCCAGAACTTTAATACTTTGATCATTACTATGCAGGTTACAGTTCTAATCAAGACCTTTTAAACGTTTTTCATAGAAATATAGCTGTAAAGAGCTTAGCTCTGATGGTTTTATTTGCTGTTCCTTCCATATACATAGTCATGAACAAAATATAAAATCAAACGAGCTATGATTTGCACAGCTAAGGAAAAGAATGACAAACTGTTGCGTCATGAACTCCAGCAAACACAAGTTTGTATCACTAATTACATTACACACACTTTTAAACCATTTATTATATACCTCCAACATGCAATAATACTTAATTTTGTGATTTTGTATACAATTACGTAATTTATAATAAATGAAAGATCGTCTTATTTTTAAGCCCAGCTCTTTGTAAATAAGATGTTGTTGTAGTAGTTGGTTTGGATCAACCTATCGAACGTATGTATTTTCCTTGACATTCCGATATTTAATTATAATAAATAGATCTAGAGGATATTTGTTAGTTTTGAGTAAATATAGGATTTATTTTCATCTAATTTGTTATTCTAGTGGTTGTTTTCGAGCAACATGTCGAAAGTCCGTATATATTTTCTTTGACATTCCGAAATTTAATTATAATAAAGAGCGATGCTAATCTTGCCGTATAGATATGTCGTTCATCCACTGTAACATCGGTATACGAACCATATGAAAACGGAAGTTAAACGTGCCGAGTTCATGCAAAACCTCGCTATGCATATAACGTTTGTACGCTTTGACCTATGGTATTGTATATTTGTATTATTCGTAACTTTGGCTGTCTTATATTGAAATTGCCATGTGATTGGCAGCGCGTGATTAACCGAACAATAAATTATAATAAGAAACCTTTATTTAACTCTTTTAATTCGAACAAAATTCTCTTCTTTTTTTTTAAAACGAGTTGAAAACTTTTCTAAATGTTAAACTTTTCCACACTAGAAGTGTACCGGGAAATATGTTTATCATGCAGATATGCACTTTTCTGCCTACTAAAGGGGTGACCCAATCAATTTTGCTTTATTAGGCACTGACCAATAAAGCAAATCAATGCGGAATCCCTCGGCGTTTATTGTACGTAACGTTATCTGACGTCATGCTGGCGTGGCGCAGTCGGTAGCGCGGCGGATTTGTAACCGGAGGCCCCGGGTTCAATCCTCCGTGGTGCCACTGAGTTCTGTCGGTGTGTTCTTGGGCAAGACACTTTACCTTAGCCTCGTCCGTCGGATGGGGACGTAACCGGGCGGTCCCGTGTATCGGTCTATCCTCCGAGCACGTTAAAGAACCATAGGAATCTATTCGATAATAAGAGTAGGGCAGGTTCCCGGATTCCTATGTATCCTTCCCCTCTCTCTGGGGCGGCTCTAAATAACCTATACTGTGTTGATGAGCCGTTAAACAACATTCAATTCAATTCTGACGTCATGCACGTAACGTTGCCTGACGTCATAAAACAAACAAAAAACAACAACATGGCGGCGTCCTCGAAAAGTGTAACATTCTGAGAAATAGGTAATAATAGTAAATCAGACAGGAAATGTGGATAATTTACATGATAAATAGAATATTATGTCAGTGCCTTTTACTATCAAGTTTATTAGGCTCGGCACGCCTAATAAACTTGATAGTAAAAGTCAATGACATAATATTCTCTATGTTTCCCTCAAATAACCCTAAATTACAGCTATTCGTGATATAATTGATCGTAGTATAAATATAACCACCTGATGCAATGAACATGATGAAGCGGAGGTTTCTAGTCGATATTATCAAAACCTAATTAAAGAGCTTAATAATGACAACGTATTGGCATTTAAAAGTTGTATCAAACTATCTATCCCGCCAACAACAGCCAAATAATCCCGTTTTATTGGGATGACAGTAGGGTAAATGTAAGGTTTGGTGCACCCTGGAACTTGGTTTAAACCCCCAGCGGCCTTTTTTGCCACTGACCGTTCCAAGGCGGTAGCCCTATTGTCAACCCTTTGTGTTTGTGATGTCTTATTTGGCCTTTTATTCATCTTTAAAGTTGTTCTTTCTTTCTGTGTGTTTGTGGCTGACTGTCGTTCTTGATTGCTATTTTTCCTGTTCGATTTTTATATCCAATTACACATTTTCAGAATCCAAACTCTATATACACACTATAAATGGCTTTAACCAGCCACACCAAGTCCCAAAACTGGAGCGTCGAATAAAGAGTTACCAACTCATAATTCAGTTTACCCATATTCAATCACGAGTATTTTAAGAACCCTTGAATAAACCTATACTTTTAGTCGGCACATATATATATTATATGACCTGAGCATCTGGATAGAGTTTTGATAAACGGTTGTGTAGTGTATTTTTTCGTTAATTGGCGGGTTAGTTTCTTTAATTCCCCATGTAAAAAGTATAAATCGTACCTTCTCCAGCAATGGTTAGTTTTTCATCTGCAACCTTCGCTTTTAAGGGCATCAAATGATTTTTTGATTTTTCTGAAATAAATTTTAGACAGTTGACAAGAAAGTGTATTTTTTAATTCTTTGAGTACGAGTAACATGTGAAAAAGAGGACTACACGAGGACGCACATGGCATTATAACAGTGAAGAAAAAGTTATCGATTACATGCGACATAATCAAGTTTATCATGCAGATATGCACTTTTCTGCCTAATAAAGGGGTGACCTAATACATTTTGCTTTATTAGGCACTGACGTCATACAACAAACAAAAAACAACAACATGGCGGCGTTCTCGATAAGCGTAACATTCTGAGAAATAGGTAATAATAGTAATTTACCAACTCATAATTCAGTTTACCCATATTCAATCACGAGTATTTTAAGAACCCTTGAATAAACCTATACTTTTAGTCGGCACATATATATATTATATGACCTGAGCATCTGGATAGAGTTTTGATAAACGGTTGTGTAGTGTATTTTTTCGTTAATTGGCGGGTTAGTTTCTTTAATTCCCCATGTAAAAAGTATAAATCGTACCTTCTCCAGCAATGGTTAGTTTTTCATCTGCAACCTTCACTTTTAAGGGCATCAAATGATTTTTTGATTTTTCTGAAATAAATTTTAGACAGTTGACAAGAAAGTGTATTTTTTAATTCTTTGAGTACGAGTAACATGTGAAAAAGAGGACTACACGAGGACGCACATGGCATTATAACAGTGAAGAAAAAGTTATCGATTACATGCGACATAATCAAGTTTATCATGCAGATATGCACTTTTCTGCCTAATAAAGGGGTGACCTAATAAATTTTGCTTTATTAGGCACTGACGTCATACAACAAACAAAAAACAACAACATGGCGGCGTTCTCGATAAGCGTAACATTCTGAGAAATAGGTAATAATAGTAATTCATACAGAAAATGTGGATAATCTACATGATAAATAGAATATTATGTCAGTGCCTTTTACTATCAAGTTTATTAGGCTCGGCACGAAAACGAAGAATGGCCCAGCAGAGCCTCGCCATTCTTCGTTTTCTAAGCTTCGCCTAATAAACTTGATAGGAAAAGGCACTGAAATAATATTCTCTGCATCTATCATCATTCCTGAATGCAATTTGTAAAGCAGTATCAGAGCAAAATATTATTATTATTTATTTCTCTAGATGGTTTTCGCTTAGTTTTACTCGTATAGCAAGCAAATGTGTCCGAATGCGGTCCTAATCTAATGGATGAACAGGATATAGGTAATATGTCGATAATACATGCATACATCAAGTCTCAAGCAGCTTGGAGTTATAAAACGTAATTTGGCGAAATTCCGAAACGGTCAACTAAAGTTTTCGCATGAACAGGAATGAGCTAGCAAATGACGGACAATAACGCATTGTCGCATACATATTTGACCAGAAGAGCTTAATAACAATAGAGAACTTACCACATCGAAAATACGGTCTTCCTGAAAGATGCACCGATTTGATAACGAGGCCTGGCAGTTTTTCGATTGTTTCAGATTCTTCATGATTGTCTTGAGTTACTTCACAGAGTTCGTCTGGGTTAGTTTGATTTTCGACAACAGAAGTGTTTACCTCAGAAAATATGAGTAACTGATTATCTTCAGTTACCTCAAAAATGTTTCCACGGTCAGTTTCCATATTTCTTTCCCGTGCTTTCTCGATTTCAATATGTTGTGGAACAGTATTTCCTTCAACATTAGTTTGTTTCTGATTATGTTTTGTTATGCTATACGCCGTGTGATTTTCGATAGTTTGTTGGTCAACGGGTTCCTCCAACAGTTGTATCTCTGAATTAATTTGTTTCTGACCATCTTTGTCAAGGGGTTGGTCATATTCAATACTTGGTTGGTCAGCTGATGACATTGACGCAATCATTGCGTTTTTGTTGTTTGCCTTTGGCGTCAGAGTGTTGTCTTCTCTTGAAATGTTGTTCGTCTTTTTAGTTCTGTCTGCGTCTATGGAATCGATCGTTTCTTCTTCTGTATTTGTACTGTCACTTGTCTTAGAACATTGACTTACACCTCTCTCATTCCTATATTTTTCGCCTTCATTTGCGCTGTCGACTTCCTTAAAACGTTCGTATGTTCCTCCTTGAGCACCATTCAAATTTATTTCTTTTCCCTTGGCATCGCAAGTCGCCTTAGTAAGTACGTCTCCTGCTTGTTTCCCATTCATATTTCTTTCTGCTCCCTTTGTCATAGCGTAAGTCTGAATACCTTCGTCATCTTTCTTTCTCATATTTCTTTCTTTTATCTCTGGTCTGCCATGTTCTTCAATCTTCCCAAACAATTTCTCTAAAGCATAATACATAATAGTATGGTATTCTTCAATGTCGGAATCATCATTGTCTTCTTCGATGTCGGAATCATCACTCTCTAGTCGTACTGGACTGCAATCATGGTATGCCGCCAAATGATATTCTGGTATTCCCATGTTATCAACGTTTCTTTGCTGAAAGTCAGAAACGCTATTTGCTAAATGCATCTGATCAATAACTTTTACTTCTAACGCAACACGTTCGAGTACAAAGGAGCTGTGAAGGCAAGAGTTCAAATCTTTAACATATATTTGCAAAAGATTTCTGTTTTTCTCATCATATATTTTCCTCTGAAGAAGAATTCCTGTTGCCAATGTTAGTTTTTCTGAAACTTCTTTTGCTGAGCCTTTGCTGCATTTAGGCAGATGTTCGTTTCTCATGACTTCTATAACACAGTAATCAAGATATCTGCATAACTCCCGTTCTAAATCCAACAGCCATTGGTAAGAAGAAATTAGGTCTGTGTTGAATTGGAAAAAACGAGAAAATATGGCATTTAAGTTGATAAGACTTGTTTTTTTTAGATTTTTTGAAATTTTCAGCGCTTGCTGATGAACGGATAGTTTAATTCGAAATTGATTTAGAATGTTCATTATTCGTCTGTTTCTTGCGAACAGATTGTCCTTCGTTTCGTAAAGCAATTGCATTTGTCTTTGGACGCCTATTGCATGTATTAAAAGGTCATCATTGTCTAAAAAAGCGTATTTATGTAGAATACTATATTTCACTTCCTCGATCTGTTGAAGGGTTTTGTTAACAATGCCTTTATATCGCAAACAGTTGCGTATAGGAGTGTCGCAAACAGGACAACGTTTCAAGCAGACGACTACTTCGTCCATATCCATATACGCATCCATTTTATCATATTGTACAAGGTGTCCACAGTCTTCAAGTTGTACAAACCGAGTGTTAATATCATCTTCATTTCCGTACCGGACTTTATGTACGATATCTTTGTCGCATATCCGACATTTTGTTGGACACGTGTCGCCACAAAGACCAATACAAGGATGTCTGCATGGTAGTAGTTTATCACAAGGCTTATCACAACGTGGCCTATCGCACGGCTCATAGCACAGTTTGTCGCACTGATAATGACCACACCTCCACACGCAAGGCTCTTTACATGGGTCGCACATTTCCTTACATATGTGAGAGCAATTATTGTGAAAACACAGGCGTTCACATCTTACTTCACAAGGCTTGCATTCTCCACATTTTCCAGAGCATTTGTGACCGCATATCACATTGCAAGAACAATGCTTCCCACATTGTATGTGCATCCGCCCCTGAATGCACGTTCCACATGTCCCTTCGCAAGTATGCACACACTCTAGTGTCATTCCACATTTTGTTTGACACACTTCTCTGTGACCTACTGGACAAACTGATTCTGTTCCTAAATACGTTTGTTGTTGCGATTCATGTGTTACTGATCGACATTCACTGGAACATGTATGGCCACAGTCCAATGTTTGTCCACATTTGAATGTGCATTGGAAACACTCCATGTTCTCTTTACACATGACAGATACCTGATGGCCACACTTAGGCAAATGTCGTGTCACTATTACCTCACATTGATATGTTTCTTGGTCGTAAGAGCATGGCACTTCTATTACATGTTGACATTTTGGCAGGGTGATTATTATTAGTTGCATGCACAAGCACTTCTCACAACACTTTCTATTGCAAGGATGGCCATTTTTGCATTTTTTTTCACACCGTTTCTGACAGACTCGTACGGCCTCCTTGTGGTCGCTATCAATCACATGACAAACCTTCTGACAAACGTGCCCGCAGTCAAGCCTCATATCACACATCCGCCTGCAGCCTCCTTCTGGCGCTTTTAGAAAATCATCAGAAAATTCGGCTGAAATTCCTTCTTCGGGATGATTCTGACATATTAAAGGCAATGCTGTTGCCAGGACGCCTTTCTGTTTAACATCTCTTATGATGTTATTCCAAAGATCTGAAGCCTTTAAAAGAAGGTCGAAATTTCCGATTACAAATAGACCTTTCTTAGCACGAGAAAGAGCAACGCACACACGGTTATCCTTTTTGAGAAAACCTACTCTTTTTTCGACATTGCTTCTAACTAAAGACAGCAAGATAATATCGTTTTCTTCACCTTGGTAATTATCAACGACTGTCACCAAAACGTTTGCAAACGTATCTGGTTCTTTACCCATGTACTTCTTAATAGCGTACATCTGTCCTTTGTACGTTGTCATAACTGTGACCTTGTTAGGAGGGTATCCCTGCAGCAGAAAATATTTACATAATGCAACCGTATACGTTGCTTCGTGCTCATTTTGAAAGCTGCTGATTTCATTGTCTCGCGACTCATTTTCATTGTGGTTGATGAAGAACATATTACGCCCAACACCCATAACATGTTCATACTTGTGAACATCACAGTGGTCTTGTAAGTTGTTATAAATGAACCTAAGGTTGTCTGCGATTTCAGGTCTCATTCTGTGTTGGGTTTCTAAACAGTCGTACTGTATGCCATTTTTAATCATTCTTTCAAATAACGAAATGTCCAAGTTGTAGTCCGTTTCCAGTTTATAGACATTTGGTTTTGGACGCAGTTGCTTGTGATCACCGATCAGAATCAATTGTTCACATCCTTTGGTTAGATTTGAAATAATATGGGATTCAAAAACTTCCGCAGCTTCTTCTATAATAACAATTTTCGGTTTAATTTCTCTCAGAATGGTTTGGTGTTTTGCCGCACACGTTGTTGTCATGCCAATGACGTCAGCCATTTCCATGATGTGTTTGTCCTCTTGCATTCTTGCTTCATTGCATCTCTTGTAAGCTTCTTCGAATTGCCCAGCGTTTTTCTCAATGGTTCTATTAAGCTTTCTGCATTTTTCGTTTACCCACGTTTGATATAAACGCCATCTTTGCTTCATGTGGGAATCTGATACTAAAAATATCAGTAGCAGACGATAACTCTTCGTTTGACATAGGGTTAAAAGAATTAAGCTTGTCATTTAACCTGTCTGTCAACTCGAGCCTTTCCCACCGCACAATATTCATCCAATGTGTCCTATGAATCCATTCTGGTTGCACGGAAAGGGTGTCTTTCGACAATGCAATATGTTCCTTGATAAATGCATTCATACTTGCTTTCATATCTTCATCTAGCTTTTCATCATTTTCAAATTTCATATCACAATCTTCTTGGGGTTCAACGTTTATTTCCTGTGGACACGCAAAGACAGTACGTTCATGGTCTTTTTCTACGATGCTCTTTGTTCCAAACTGCCGAACCTGACTCTGGATTTCTCTTAAAATATCCACT
Organism: Cyrtodaria siliqua; assembly: GCA_037043455.1. Classification (NCBI taxonomy): domain Eukaryota; kingdom Metazoa; phylum Mollusca; class Bivalvia; order Adapedonta; family Hiatellidae; genus Cyrtodaria; species Cyrtodaria siliqua. The sequence continues at coordinate 25,994 of JAWPHD010001048.1, forward strand.
ATACCCAGCCATTCCACCATCACCGAGTCCCCTAGAAAAGACAAATAATGTGGCAATGTGTGTTTTTGCCTCCTTGTCCACGTAAACTGTTTGAACAGTGTACTACCAATCTCGTTATAAAGTGCATGTTCATGGACAACATTGTCCTGTAAGCATTTTATTTTTTGCGCCGAAAAATTTAGTTCCATCTTTAAGTTCATCATGGTAGCCCTTGTCTTCCTCTTTCCTATGTGAATGTGGCCAGGAATATGTTTCGATTTCCGAAATGATTCTCTGATGTGATAAAGACCGTGCTTTACCATGGCTTCACTTGAACTTCTGCCGCCAACACGTACAATATCGCCATCATAAGTCTGGCAGATTTCTGCCATGAATTGATCTAGTGCATGATTTGTATAGCACATAACCAACAACGGACCTCCTGACCAGGTGCGTTTGTTATGAAGCAGAGCTTTCACAATTTTCAAACCAATATAGGTTTTACCACAGCCAGGAGGTCCTTGTATGATGGAAAACTCCCTTGTTAATGCGGTTTTTACAGCTTTAAGTTGTGACTCGTCCAAATGTAGCAGTCCTGTGTGCGGCCAAACCTCGCCAGAGACTTGTATATTCTGTAACGGCTCCGATGTTTCACTAAACACTGTCCGCTCTCTTGGTGGCATCAAATGGCCAGGTTCTCTAAAATGACTCCATCCATAAAGTACTGCATCACTGTCATGTAACGGTCTAAGATCTAATGTGGCGTTAGGATTGTCTCGAAGATACTTCGGCGGTAAAATATCTTTTTGACATCTGACAATGTAGCTTTCGAAAGGCAATTCGTCCTCCTGAATTCTTTGCAAACTGGCCAGTACATGCCTATATGCTTCAAAATAAGCTGTTGCTTCAGCCATTATGAAAACAGATCCCATAAGCGTTTTAATGATGTTGGCATCATTCTCAAACTTTACATGGACTTGACCTTTGTATCGCGTGCTTAAGTCGCTGTTTACAACTACTGCAAAATAACATGTTTTGAAGTTGTCGGGCGATAGGCATAGAAGTGATCCAAAAATCAGACGCTTTGTTTGATTCCATCTTATATGCTTCATCTTGCTTGTGTCAAATGAAATGATGTGGTTCAGTCCATTCCCGCAAATTGGTGAAAGAATCCTAACACGGTCGTAAATTCTAATGTCGTGCTGCTTTTTATTTGTACCCACTTGTCCTATATACTTAGCTATTCCGTCCCTTAAAGATCCTATAAAATCTTCCCTAAGCAATCTGAACTGAACATCTAGGTAGTGATCAAGGTTTTCGTAACTACCAATTGCTTTATTCGCCCTGAGAAATGGCTTAGCGCCTGTGATAATATCTGATGATTGGGGGAAAATCGATATGTCTCTAAAACACTCCGGGGGGTTATTAATATCATTATGTCTGTTTTTCACTGGTATGTTGTTATTTGGCATCTTACGTTGAATACACATTGTCTTGTTATCCTCCAACTGTTTAAACAGCTTCATCATAGTGTCCGTATCGTTCCCTTGGATACTGTGTATACGTTCAACAATGCCGTGCAGAAAATCGTATGCACCCATAATGAACACGATCGAACTTGGGGTTACTTCACATATTCGGTTAACTATTCTAAGCAAACCATCAACAGATTCTATACAACCTGTTATTCCATCTTCGCTATCAAGATTTGAATCAATATGGCTAATCGAGTCGTGAATGAAATTCAAATCCTCGTCTTTCAGACCATTTATGATATTCAATACCATGCTTGGCATTGACTCACACATGAACGCTTTATTTAGAACTTTTAATAGCAAATTTAATCGCCCATGTTCCTCTGTCGCCTCTTTCATGGCATTGTGTATAAATGCTTTCAATGAATCTTTATCCACCCCAAGTCTCATGATAATTTCACTTGGGTCTTTTTGAAACAAAATGTCCAAAGTGTCTTTCTTTTTAACAGCTGTATTGTTTCTAAATGGAAAACAAATATATGCGTTAATATGAAGCAGGGATAAAGCATGGCGTATTTTAAAATGAAACAATTGGTCTAAACGAGCTCTGAAAAACTTCACTAGTTTGATATAGATAAACCTAAATTACTGAAATTATGACAGATTATAGGGAAATGTAATACAATTAGTTTCACGTTTCTCATGAACAAACCAAGTTTTTTACTTTCTTCTCTTGGTTATGTTTATTGCTTCCAAGGTCTCCCATTTTCAGTATGTATTGACATTAACTCTAGAGTTTGTTTAGTGCTGTAAAAAACCGCCCCGGCGGCAAATCAGTAGTGTTACTACTTACTGGTCCTTTGGGGTCATCTAGACCAATCTGTGAGAAAGTAAGTAGAATATCGCCGCTTAATCCGGCACTAGTTGAGAGGTGTTACACCTTTATTACTTCTCATGAACAGACTCAATAAAACCGACTGCTACTTTTCTCTTTCATGTGTTCGTTCCTTCCAAGGGATCCCCTTCTATCAATATGTATTGACATTCACACTAGCGTTTGATGTGTGGCTTTAAAGCAGAATACCTCTTAAGCTGGTGCAAGGGTGTGTGTAGCATATTACTCATTCGCAGACTCAATAAATCCGAGTATTTTACTTTTCAGTCTTGCTTGTGTTTGTTACTTCCAAGGGATTCGCTTTTCAGTGTTAACTGACATTCAATGGTCCTTTGCGATCATCGAACCCAATATGTGTGGCTTTCTCTCAAGTTTGTGTTCGTTGCTTCCAGGGATCCCATTTTCACTAGTTATTAAAAGTCAATCATTTTCGAGGAAAAAATTCTAAAACTATACAACGGATGTTCTAATGTTTCGACTATATTTAGTAACACACTTGAACGACATTAATCCAAGAATTATCCAAGTTTGATCAAATTTTACTGAGAGGTTTCTGAGATTCGTTTGACGCAAAACGCCGAACGAACGACGGACGACATACGGAAGGACGGACGAAGAATGGTCCCAATAGCTCCCTTCTTGTGAGCTAACAATATAAGAGGTTCCTATGATATACTTTAGATAATAGGGTAGGTAGAATATTTTTTATATGTTTGTCTTTTCTCTCATCAACACAGGCGTTAAATTAGCAATAATTCAATTTATGATACAACTTTAGTATTTTAGCAATGCCATCCACATCAGGCATCTGGATTTAATATAGGTGAAAAGTCGTACAGAAAAAAAGACCATTGGGAAACCAGAGCCTTGCATATTTTTTATTTGGCCTTAGAGAAGTTAAGAGTTATATTTTTTGTAAAAGTCATACTTAAAAAATAAAGGCAGCATTTAATTAACAACGCATAAACGTTATGTCCATTTCTTAGCAAGTCGGGGATGACAAACGTGTGATTATAAAGAAAACAAACTTACCTTGTGTTAGATGTATATGTTCCTCTGCCACCTCTTCCACGGCCCCGGCATCCTATTGCGCGACGAGCACCATTTCGTCCCCCTCTACTTCGCCTATTGTTATCTGAATAACCGTCTTCATGTTTGAAACGCCTTTGGTCACCGGTTTGACCACGCCTTTGTCCATCTCGTCCTCTTAGTGGACCTCGAGATCGAAATTGAAATCTCCTTTCTGACCTTGAGATATCAGTGTTCGACGTATCAAAGTTCGTTTCTCTGTACGAATCAGGCGACCTTGATCGAAATCGTTTTCCTGACATAGACCGCTGACAGTGCATCGTGACATCGTCGCCGATTTTTTCAGGTCTTTGTCTACTTCGTTCTCTTGACGGACCTCGAGATAGACATTGGATTTTCCTTTCTGACCTTGAAATGCCGGTGTCTAACGTATCTATGTTTGTAGCTCTTGTCGAATCACGAGACATAGAGCGATATCGTTTGCCTGACAATGATTGTTGACAGTCTATAGACAAAGCTCGGCTTTCGGAATCGTATCCTGAACTGGATTCAAATTGTCGACAGTCCGGCAAACCAGTGTGACTAAGTCTTTCCCGTCTACGACTTCTGGATTTGGATTCGGATTCTTCAGGCTCTAATTGTTGAAGAGAAACCACATCTAAACAGTTTGCTCTTTTTTGTTCTATGCAGTTAGAAACATGACTGTCGTCTTGGATTGCGATGACTTCTGGTGTTAATAAAGTGTGTATATTTGTATCCGTACAACAGGGATCTTCCTGATGCAGACACATTTCCGAATTATCGCTATCCATACATCGAGAACGGAATTCTGACCTAAATTGTTGGGAATCTAACGACGCTGTGTTGGTTATAATGGGCGAACTCCGACTATGCGAATCTTTTTTATTATAATTTACTTGGAACAGTTCTCTATGTAGTTCTATGCCGTTAGAACTATATTCGCTATCGTTATGATCGAGAACTATAGGCTGTAGATGTTGACATATATTCGAATCTTCATCCTGCTCATCACAAATCTCTCCGTCTTCTAAACTGTTATCAAATACTACTCGTCCGTCCGCCGACGTACCTGTAGTAGGGGTCCTGATTGGACTACGATCACCGGGTCTGGATTCCAACCATACTTCAGATGTTGGTACTGCATGAAGCATCACGTCATGATTTCTATCAGAATATTCGTGTGAATTCAATACATGTTGTACTTCACAAGTTGGGGAATTAGTATCGCCGTCGTAATGTGCCATACGTACTGGTGGTGAAGTATCTTGAGTATTAGAATTCGCTTGGTAATCTTCTTTTAGGTCGCACAATTCCCCGTCTTCCAATACATCCCCGTCCATATTTACTATTTAACGTCAGTTTACTAATGAATAGTATGCAGGAAATTTGTCATGGCTTGTGAAATACGACGGTATCTGTCAAAAATATAAGATAATTTCTAGAACATAAAATTCGAAGGTCAATCTCCTGTGTAACTCAGAGTAAATGTGTGACCCCCGGGCATGACCATTGATCTCTTGTAGTTTCAGACAAGTTTTTTGAAGATTTTCCTTTATACAGCCATGTTAATATGTGATCCCAGGTGCGTGCCAAACATGACACCAGGGTAAATATTTGAACTAACCAAGAAGAGAACCATCAACTTACGGTAAATCTGTATTCAAAATCCATTAGGCTAGTCAGCCCATGAGGAAAACGTCTATATTATGAGTGGCAGACAGCGAAATTAAACATATGATTGATACATTTACCAGAACAGTTGCATTTCAAATTCAACATTTGATAAACAAGAGGTCAATGACCTTGAAGCTCTACCGATTGATTTTGATTTCAGGAAGTAGTCACTACAGACTTGTTTTTTGAAAATCTATTTTTAACCATGGCGGCCATCTTGAATTTCCGGCGGACCTGAAATTTTGCTAGGATCAATTAGACATTAAGAGCAGCATTCCTGTGAAGTTTCATGAAAATCCGTCAAGTAGTTTCAGAGGAGTAGTCGCTACAAGTTTTCATTATATAACTCTATGTAAACAAAGATGGCCACTGGTAGCCATGTTTAACGTCAAATCAAAACGATTTTCGACAAGGACCAACATCATGTCATACTGATCATTTTAGAAAAAGTCCCATATCAATATCTCTTATAGTTTTGAAGAAGTAGTCGCTACAAACTTATTTCTTAAAAATCTATTTTAGCTGTGACAGCCATGTTGAATTTCTGGTAGACCTGAAATTTTGCTAGGATCAATTAGACATCAAAAGCAACATTCCTGTAAAGTTTCATGAAAATCCGTCAAGTAGTTTCAGAGGAGTAGTCGCTACAAGTTTTTACTATATAACTCTATGTAAACAAAGATGGCCGCTGGCAGCCACGTTTAACGTTGAATCAAAACGATTTTTGACAAGGATCAACACCATGTCATGCTGATCATTTTAGAAAAAGTCCCATATCAATATCACTGTTACTTTTCAAGAAGTAGTCGCTACAAACTTGTATTTTAAAACTCTATTTTTAGCTTTGGCGGCCATCTTGGATTTCACATCAACATGAATTTTTGCTAGGATCAACTAGACTTTATGGGCAACATTTCTGTAAAGTTTCATGAATATCCATCCAGTAGTTTCAGAGGAGTTGTCGCTACAATAAAAGTTTACAGACAGACAGACGGACAGACAGACGGACAGACGGACGACGGACGCCGCACCACGGCATAAGCTCTGCTGATCTCTGATCAGTAGAGCTAAAAAAGAGTTCAACGTGCATGTTCTCATACTAATATTGGCCAATATATACTGAAGCGAAAAAGAAACGCAACACGGGAATTTCCGCTACATATTGTGTTTCGCAAACTGCGTGACATGTGGCAGTTTTTCGCGGTCACAGCAATGACTTATTGTGTAGTTAATAAGAAGTTTGACATTTTCATTATAAAATCTTTCAATTAGGTACATTTGTCTTTCTGAACTGCTGTACCCAGGGTTCATAAAGTACATATATATGTTTAAATTAACTACACATTTTATCTTGCTTCTATTTTGTTGAAGCCGCGGCAAATATATTCCAATAAACATAAACGGTAAACATTGTCTTGTATTGTTCTAAATTAATCTTTAATAATTGTATATACTGCACACTTAATTCCACATAATATTCTAAAGAAACCCCAAGCTGTTTTGTAAAAAAAAAAGTTTCAGCTAGTTAGGGAAAGGACACATCTGTGATGTTGTAGACGATTTAATTACAGTACACTTTATAACAAGAAATTCATAAATGTTGAAGTTCCTCTTTAGAAAATTGAGCCATTTCAGTACTTTATTCAACGTAAAGAGTTTGCAAAAGTTTGCATCCTAAGTTTGCTCACATGCTTGAGCCAAACGCGTACTCTGTTACTAATGAAACTTTGAAAGAATACTATTTGCTACGTTATGTGTTGTTTTAGTCCTTTTTCCGAAAGGAAAGGTCTTATGTAGCCATGTACCATTCGATTAACCTCAACATATTGAACATACAATATATGGCGGAAATTTCCGAGTTGTGTTTCTTTTTCGCTTCAGTATACTAATCTATCACTAGCTAGTGCATAACTGTCCAGGCCCAATGGAAGTCAAGAGTGAGATGGGACCCAAGGACCCCTGGGGTGATTGACTCTTGGTTACGGCAAAGGAATCGGACGTATTGTAAACATAGTACAGTATGTAGGTCCCCGCATGTATATAATTTTTCATAAAAATATATTTTAATATACTAGTAGTGGATAGTCAATCTGGTTTATTACATGCAAATACAATATGTCCGATTCCTATGGTTACGGTGTCAGTGGGGACGGGTGAAGCCAGTACCTCCTCTGTCTATATTTTTTTCTTTTTGCCACCACTTTCGCCAAATGAAAATATTGGAGAAGCTGAAGCAAAAGTTTTAATCTGATTTTAATAATTTTTATTTTTAGGAAAAAGTCGAAAGTCGGTTTTGATTAACTGACATAATACATTTATATAATAATATTTATAATAAAAATTTAAATAATAAACAATTATTATTATATTCTACTGACTGATGCAAATAATTATTTATTAAATATAACTTTATTGTTGTAAAGATTTGTTATATCCACCATGGACCATGTATCAATAAAACCTTAATTATCTGATAATATTATCAAAGAAACCTAGACTTGAATTTATCTGAAAGTAGGACTGCAAAAAGAAAGATTGATGATAGAAGAAAGAATGATGGATAGCAGAATGAACAGAAATATATGTTATGTATATGTATCTTTATCCATTCAAGTGTCTATCTGTTTTTCTTATCAATGTGTAAGGAGGTTTGTGATTAATATGTTTTGAATAGTACCGTTTTGCTAATAGAACTACGTCAAAAAACAAAACAATTATGTACTACTATGACACCGCACTTTTACGGCCGAAAAACATCCCCGAAATTCAATCGAAATATCTTCAATTATGAGCTTTTTTTAGGCATTAATGTGTTTTGAATGCCAAAAAGTATGTCCTCACTATTTTCTTTACAAAGTTATGTGTTACAGGTGGCAAAGATCGGGACAATTAATTAGCAATTAATAAATTTAAGACGTTATTTGTTTTCATTCGTGTACTCTGATAATCGTCCCCGTAGTTAGGGCCGATCAGTTTTATTACTCAACCGATATCAAGACACACAGGACAGGTGTATGTTTGTCACGTGGTATCAATGATGTGATTTTTACACGGTAATTTTATTTGTTGATTGGAAAGGGTCAAAGGTCGCTTCACCAATACGCAAGTCTACGGAGCATGTCCCCTTAAAAGACAAACAATGACTATGGGCTAATAAAATCCCACTTAGAGGGGATTATAAAACTGCAGGGACTTAATTGATGATAATTTAAGCAAGGGTCAATGGTCGATAGTGGTGAGTTATCGTTACTAACTAGGTGGCGCTATGTGTCCCGGGCCCTCATTCGAATTACTTCAATTGATATCGCACTCAAAGCAAAGCAAATTTACTTCCGCGTTTTATAGAATTAATTAAAACTTCTTAAAATGCCGAAAACTTGTTGCTCCGTACCTGATTGTCACGAAAGAGGAGGTCACGAATACCCGAGTGATCCTGTAAGAAAGGCGAAATGGATACAGGCCGTCCGACGCCTTGATGAAAAGACTATGAAAATGTGGACGCCAACAAAATCATCCGTCGTTTGTAAGAAACACTTCACACCGGATGACTACGTAAAGGAAACTATTTTTGGTATGATAATCTGATAGAAAACTATTTAAATGCTTATCTTTAACATGTTTTCATATTGAAAGTTGTTCTGTATCAAAACGAAAGTATCGATTGACTATTATAATTAAGGAGTGGGTGGGGTAATGTTTATTTAGGTGTAAGCCGACAATTGATGGGTCGTGTTATCCAAGATATTTTTTTCTGTTCAGTGTTTACACTGTTGATAAAGTGAAAGCAGACTAACCTAATGTATAACTACCCCAATTTCCAAGCATCATTTTTTTTCTTAATTCACAATTCAAACATGGCAATGCTTTCAGTATGTTCCAGATACATCAATAATGCTATTCATATCACAAAATAAGCATTAAAATAAGGAAAATGTATTTTTAAACAAGAAGAAACAAGGATTATTTATAACCGCCATTATGAAACTACCCCACGGAAGCATTAAAACATTCATAAAAACAACATATTGCATATCAATTAATTATAGGGAAATAATAAATGAAAACACGTTTTTATTTATTTAATTTTGTTTATTTTAAGGATTAAAACCCAGATATGAAAGGCTCCTGGCAACAGCAGTGCCAAGTATTTTTCCTTGGACTCCAACCGAAGCCAAAGCTGCAAAAAGTAGAAAGGAAAGAGCACAAACAAGAGAATGTAAAAAAGAAGAATGGGATCATCTTTGCAAAGAGGACTTGGAGAGAAGTTTCAGTGAACAGGTCGATTGCACAGAAGAAATAATAGATGATGAATTCTACACGGCGACTCCTTTATTCGAAGAAGAATTCACGGTAAAAAACTCCACGACCCAAACTGATGAGACGCCAATGTTTTCCATTGAGAAATTTTCTTCAAACAATGAATTAATACATTTTTATACAGGTCTGGAGTCTTATGCTAAATTCATGTTTGTGTTGAATTCACTGGGACCTGCTGCATACTGTTTGAAGTATATATATTTTCAAATAGCAGGTGTATCTATTGAAAATCAGATGTTTATGACTTTGATGAAGTTAAGGCGATATTCAACAAACTTTGAACTGTCCACCTTTTTCTCCATTTCTGAATCCAGTGTTAAAAATATAGTTTATACATGGATTATTTTTATGTCGAAACAGTGGAGGGAAGCCAATATATGGCCAAGCCAGAATCTTGTGAGATATTTCATGCCATCCGATTTTAAATTAAAATTTCCGAAAACAAGAATCATTATTGATGGAACCGAATGCCCAATAAAAAAAACTAAAGCACCTAGAGCTCAACAATCTACATATTCTACATACAAAAACAGAAATACTATTAAAATTCTTGTTGGTTCGACACCTGGTGGATTAGTCAACTACATTTCCCAAGCTTATGGAGGATCTACTAGTGACAGGCAGATTGTTGAGCGATGTAAAATTGTTAGTGCCTGTGACCCTGGAGATAGTGTGATGGCAGACAAGGGATTTAATGTCCAAGATTTATTTGCAACAGCAAAAGTGCATGTTAACATTCCGACTTTCTTCAGAAAGAAAAACCGAATGACAGGAAAAATTGTTGTAAATGACAGAAAAAATTCTAGTAAAAGAGTTCATATTGAACGAATAATTGGGCTGGGGAAGACATACAGAATTTTAATGTGTCCTTTAACAGGCACTGAAACAAAGTTGTCGTCTCATATAACATATGTCTGTTTTATGTTGTGTAATTTTAAAACATGTATTGTTTCAAAACATGCTTAGTTAATAGTACTTATAAATAACAAGTATACTTGTTTGTAGTTGGGCAATTTTTAAAAAAGAAATCGTTTGCCGTGCTCCTACCTACTCACTTAAAATAGCAGTAATAGTACATGTGACATATTTATCAGCATTCAAGTTCATTTAATTAAAAAAAGTAATTTATATTCAAACTGGACTGGAGGTACATTCCAGTGCTCATCCATGAATTTTTGTGATCTGGCAGGCACCGACCTTCTGCAAGCCAGCTGGAAAGTTTTGTGACATCAAGTTTTTTTTCCTAGTTGGGCTCGAACCGACACTGGCGACAGGTCAAAAACACTTTCAGCTGAGGTCGCTTTTTTAATTACACTTAATGTGTTATTAATACTACCATCGGGGCGTAGCTATAGCCAAATTGACTATACGCACAGAGCAATTCACTTGGTGTTGCTAGTGGGGTTTGTGGGACATCCCCACCTCCCCCCTCAGATTTTTTTCAAAACTTACAATGCAAATCCTGACTTTTGGCGCAAGTGCATTTTATTTATCTGCCACATCACAAAAATATCCGCATTTCTGAACGGAAATATATTTTGCATTATTTTATTTTATAACCAGATGCATATGTAAAATTACTCGTGTGAACCATGTGCTGTTGATAGTGATATTCATTTTCTTTTCTCTGCAGTATACATTAGTATAAATAAACAGGGAAATGTACTAAGATTGGCTTTTTCGAATTTTTTTCCACATTTATTTAATATCTGAAATATCTAGCTTTCAATCATAAACTAACTTGACAAGTTACACATGGAAATGTGTAACTGTGCGTATACTGCAGGGAATAAAATAAGACAACACAGTGAACTGTTGTCGGGTATTAAAGGAATACACACATTATGCCATGCAATAATATAATTTATCACATAATTTGCAGTGCAGGAGTGTAATAAACCCATAACATATTTTTGATATTAACCTAGTGTTATATCACTTCCAATTTATCGCTCGGTGTTTTCCGTGGTGTTTTCCGTATAACTCGGCTCTCGTACGTAAAATACCGAACTTCTTTCCGACTTGCCCGAATATATAAATGACGTCAATTTGTCATGGTTAAATGACGTTATTTTGAGACATTACGTTATAGAGGTGATCTGTTAAATAAATGGTAAATCTACCATTTACCTGAGTTATGTGATAAAAAGAATCTTACAATCTTGCTTGTTTATTATTGAATTTATTAAACTCGTTGGCAAAATTAATATAATGCTCGGCAGAGCCTCGCATAATATATTTTTGGCAACTCGTTTAATAAATTCAATAATAAATGAGTACTCGTATAAGATCCTCTATAAATGACACGACAAAAAATTGTATCTTCACAAATTTATGTAACGCACCGGTGTATAGGAGTATGCCCAGCTACACCACTGATTGACACAAACATGATAATTGACCATATATGTATACTTTCTTCATATTTTCATACAAAGAGATTTTTAAAAAAAAAAAATACTTGAAAATTTGATTACTTTATTTTGTGTTGTTATTTCTTATAATCTTCGTGTGAATCAGTGTATTTCTCGATCATTTTTAGCACCTGTCTGACTCAATTTTCGGGAAAAATGAAATCGCGATCGGGACTCTTTTTTTTGTAGAAAATTCCACTTGTCCACTAGCCCGGGACTAACATTTTGCAAAGAGGCACTTGCCCGCCGGCAAAAGCCACTTGTCCCGGGCGTCAGGCTATCAGATGTGTACAGCTGGGTGAAGCCCTCTGAAGCCTGAGACGGGCTGCGGTTGAATTTCATGCATTTTAGCTTAGAGGTATATTCGTAATATTGTTTATATGATAATGCATTTTAATTAAACTCATTTAAGTCGCACAATATACGGAGGCGATACTGAAATCCTGGTTAAACTATACTAAATGTTAACGGTTTTTTTCTGTACAAAATATATCAGCTTTTATTACAAAAATCACATACAAGTACAATTTCAGAATGCGTGGGTACATAAAATGTATGCGCATGAGCGTGATTTTACACACAAATGCCTGTGTCTCACGCCATATGCGTGGGACGTGACAGGTATGCTAGTGTACATGGTGTCAGACCGGTGAAAATCAGCCCATTGAACACAATGCAACATAGGCTATATTTGGAGATCAGTCACAAATTCCACAATATTCGTTCGCTTAAACACACTTTTATTCTGTGTATTAAACACATTTGGCTAGCAAACGGTCCCATAACTGGAATAAAACACCGATTCAGTTTTTCACGTTTCGCGTCATTTATTCACACTATGCGTATTTTGAAATAAACATCTGTCAAAACCACATCTCTACCTAACCTCTGTGCTCATACTCTCCAAAGAAATAATCCTGACAAACACAGTAAAATACCTACTATTCATGACAACAGACATACTACTTTAACCTCAGGTTAGATTTAACAATGAAATAGAAACTAATCTTGGGGAAAACACATGCAAACTAGAAACTGTGGATTCTTTCAAGGAACTATTTCAGCACCCTACGACCCGGAAGTATTTCCTGACTGGTCTGACACCACATATACATTATGTATGAATGACGGTGTTATCAATACGTACAATGTATCCATATTATATATGATATCAACTATTATGTCGATATAATTCCAGAGTGAGGCGTGACAGGTATGCTAGTGTACATATACATTATGTATGAATGACAGTGTTATCAATACGTACAATGTATCCATATTATATATGATATCAACGATTATGTCGATGTAATTCCAGAGTGAGACGTGACAGGTATGCTAGTGTGCATATACACTATGTATGAATGACGGTGCGTACTATGTATCCATATTATATATGATATCAACGATTATGTCGATATAATTCCAGAGATGGACGTGACAGGTATGCTAATGTACATAAACAATTTGTATGAATGGCGGTGTTACGTACAATGTATCCATATTATATATGATATCAACGAGTATGTCGACAAAAATTCCAGAGAGGGGCGTGGCAGGTATGCTAGTATACATATACAATATGTATGAATGACGGTGTTACGTACAATGTATCCATATTATATATGATATCAACGATTATGTCGATATAATTCCAGAGAGGGACGTGACAGGTATGCTAGTATACATATACAATATGTATGAATGACAGTGTTACGTACAATGTATCCATATTATATATGATATCAACTATTATGTCGATATAATTCCAGAAAGGGACGTGACAGGTATGCTAATGTACATATATAATATGTATGAATGACGGTGTTATCAATACGTACAATGTATCCATATTATATATGATATCAACGATTATGTCGATTTAATTCCAGAAAGGGACGTGACAGGTATGCTAATGTACATATACAATATGTCTGAATGACGGTGTTATCAATACGTACAATGTACCCATATTATATATGATATCAACTATTATGTCGATATAATTCCAGAGTGAGACGTGACAGGTATGCTAGTGTGCATATACACTATGTATGAATGACGGTGCGTACAATGTATCCATATTATATATGATATCAACGATTATGTCGATATAATTCCAGAGTGAAACGTGGCAGGTATGCAAGTATACATATACAATATTATAGGTTATTGAATTTGTATGGCTAAATATTACTTGGAACGAGTTGTTTTGGCAAAGGACGACGAGCTTGCGAGTCGTCCTGCGCCAAAACAACGAGTTCCAAGTAATATTTTGCCATACAAATTCAATAACCTTTTTATTGTATACTTTCATATTGTTTTCGATCAATGATAATTGCATGTCTATTACTTTTCATTGTATTTGTGTTAGTGTTTATAGTTTTCGATGGAAATCGTATCTTGTCATTCAGTTTCATTTTGTGTGGATGATTATTTTGCGCGAAAACGACATCGACGTCGGATGACGTCATTGAAAAACGCCAAGCGATTTTCTAACGTTTGTTTCCCATTCGATAACGTTAAAAACATTGGGTGAGTGACCATTTTAATTATTTTATCAATTTCTGCCACAGAAGGTTGAGAGAAAAAAAAACTCGTTTTTTTGTTGGCACTATAGGCAGGATTCCGTTCTTTTATTTGAAAGCAGTTCCTTATTTCTATTTCGCGGCTCTTAGCAATCGCGAGAAAAAGTTCCAGTGCAATATCAATGTGTGCAATATCGTAGAATATTGCATACTTTGCTCACTGCAAACTAAACGGGACAATATGAAAGTATACAATAAGTATGAATGACGGTGCGTACAATGTATCCATATTATTTAGGATATCAACTATTTTGTCGATATAATTCCAGAGTGAGACGTGACAGGTATGCTAGTGTACATATACAATATGTATGAGTCTGTTACTTTTCTCTCTTGTTTGTGTTTGATGCTTCCAAGTGATCCCATTTTCGGTATTTATTGAAATTCACACTAACGTTCGTTTAGTGCTGTGTGGCGGGTGTAAAACGTCTCCCCGACTAAACATTAGTAGTGTTATTAATTACTGGTCCGTTATGATCATCAAAACCATTCTTTGTGGCTTTAAAGTAGAAAACCGCTTGAGCCGGTGGTATGAGGCGTGAGAAGTGGTGTACCTTATATTACCTCTCATGAACAGACTCAACAAAACCGAGTCTGCTCCTTTTCTCTCTTGTTTTTTGCTTCCAATGGATCCCCTTTTCAGTATTTATAGAAAGCGCGGGTTTGTAAGAAATGATCCGTTAACATATGTTTCAAATGTTTTAGAAACATCATTTGATCTCCAACCCCTTGTTTAAGCCAGACATCATGGAAGCTTATACTACATGCAACATTTAAGAACTCTAGCTCTTGTAGTTTCAGAGAAGACTATTTGTTGCATATTTACCACATCACTCTAGGTAAAACTGTGACCCGCACCACCACCAACCCCCACAACTACCCCCGGGGAAAAGACCACCATTTGAACAAACTTGGTAGAGGGTCATAAGCTTATGCTACATGAAACACATAATGCCTTTAGCTCTTTTAGTTTCAGAGAAGACGTTTTTTAAAGACCTTCCTATATAACTATATGCAAAACGTTGACCCCCGGGCCGAGCCAAATATGTCCCCATGGTACCCATTTGAATACACTTAGTAGAAGACATTAAGCATATGATACATGCAAAATATTAGACCTTTAGCTCTTGTAGTTTCAGATAAGAATGGGTTGTTGTTGTTGTTGTTTTTTAAAAAAAAAAAAGTTTTCCTATACAACTCTATATACAAACAAGAGGCACAAGAGGGCCTTTTCGCTCTACTTGCTATATGGAGTCTGAGATGGGGAACACGCCAACAATATGTGTAACTAGGCTTGGTACTGATCATTCCTGCCAAGTTTCCCTGAAATCCAGCCATGGGTTAAGGAAAACTAGTCCGGATAAAGTTTGTGTATAGGGGCCATATTATCTCCTTAGGGGGCCAACAATCATTCAACCGGAACACAGCGATGATATGCGCAACTAGGCATTGTACTGATCATCACTGTCAAGTTTCGTTGAAATCCGGCCTGGGGTTCAGGATAACTAATCTGTGCAAAGAAGTGTATTAAAACCGTTAAAGGGTCATAACTCCCCCAAAAAGCATTCAACCGAAACACGACAAAGATAGCCACGATCAAATTTCGATGAAAGCCGACCAGTGGTTGTAGAGAACCAGTCCAGACAAAGTTTCTGTATTAAAAGAGCCACTACTCCAAAAAAAAGCATTCAACCGGAACTTGACAAAAATATGCAAAACTATGCTTGGTACTGATCATTCCTGCCAAGTTTTACTAAAATCCAGCCAGGAGTTCAGGAAAACTAGCCTGTACAAAGTTAGTGAATTAAAACATTTAAAGGGCAATAAATCTGCCAAAAATCATTCAACCGGAACACGGCGATGATATGCACAACTAGACATGGAACTGAGATCCCTGCAATGTTTCTTTTAAATCTTGCCAGCATCCGGACACAATGTGTGTATTAAAAGCTTTAAAGGGCCATCATTCCGCCAAAAAATCTTTCAATCGAAATACGGCGATGACATGCATAATTAGGCTTGGTACTGATTATCCCAGCAAAGTTTCGTTGAAATCTGGCCAGGGGTTCAGGAGAACTAGTCCAGACAAAGTGTGTGTATTAAAACCTTTAAACGGCCTTTACTTCGCCAAAAATATTCAACCGCAACACAGTGATGATATGCACCACTAGGCCTGGTACTGATCATCCCTGCAACGTTTTGCTGAAATCCGTCAAGGAGTTCAGGAAAAATAGACCGGACAAAGTGTGTGTTTTAAAACCTTTGAAGGGCCGTAACTCAGGAAAAAATCATTTAACCGGAACACTGTGACGATATGTATAACTAGATTTAGTACTGATCAAGCCTGCAAAGATTCATTAAAATCCGGCCAAATGAAGGCCCTATCGTCTTAATGAGGCAAAATACAGCATTTTTAACTAAATCAAGGGCCGTAACTCCGGTGTTACTAATCTGATTTGACTGGTTTTCAGACTAGTCCAAGATTCCATTGGTATCAACAATCTGGTAAAGTTTGTAAAAGATCCGAAGAAAACATGAAGGCCCTATCGTGTTAAATTATAGCATATTTCAAAATATCAAGGGCCATAACTCCGGTGTAAATGATCCAATCTGGCTGGTTTTCAAACTCGTCCGAGCTTTCATTGGTAGCAACAATCTGGTAAAGTTTTGGAAAAGATTCGATGAAAAATGAAGGCCCTGTCGTGTTAACGAGGCCAAATTATAGCATATTATAGAAAATCAAGGGTCATAACTCAGGTGTAAAATTTATTGTTCCGATTTGGCTGGTTTTCGAACTCGTCCAAGATTTCATTGCTATTAACAATCTGTGCAGGTTTGGTAAATATTAAAGATTTTCATCATGATCCCTGCATTGTTTCATGTGCTATCTCGTTCGTATCAAAAGAGCAGTGGCAGAAAAACAATAAACGTGGCTCCAGCGTAAATCGAGTTTCTACGATAGAATTTGCAGCAACTCTGCAGTTCAGGGTGAGAAGGTTCTAGGCCCAATTTCCATATTTTATCTCGATGAGCCTGGCATGTTCATGCCTGTTAGGCGCCATATAACCTTTTCATGTGTTGGTGCGCCTTAAAACCCAATTCAATTCAATTCAAATAATAAATGAAGGTGCTAGTGTTCACAAGGCAGAATATGGCTTTTAGAATAATAACAAGGGCCATAACTCTGTTACTAAACCGATTTGGCCGGTTTTCGAACTTGTCCGAGCTTTTATTGATATTACCATTCTGTGTAGGTTTGGTAAAGAACAAATAATAAATGAAGGTACTAGAGTGTTCACACGGCAGAAAACGGCATTTTTAGCAAAAATAAGGGCCATAACTCTGGCAAAATTGGTCCGATCTGGCTGGTTTTCAAATTAGTCTAAGATTTCAATGCTATTAACAATATGTACATGTTGGGTAAAGATCAAATAATAAATGAAGGTGTTCACAAGACAGAAAATGGGATTTTTCAGCAAAACAAGGGCTATAACGCAGGCCGGTTTTCAAACTCATCCGAGCTCTCATTAATATAAAAACTTTGGTCAAGTTTGGCTAAGACTGCATGAAAAATGAAAGGGCTAGAGTGTTCACAAGGCAAAATATGGCATTTCCCGTTAATTCAAGGGCAAAAACTCTGGTTTTACTAATCCGGTCTGGCCGGTTTTCGAACTCATTCGAGCTCTCATTGATATAAAGACTTTGGCCGAGTTTGGTTAATATCTCATGAAAAAAGACGGGGCTAGAGTGTTCACAAGGCAAACGTTAACGGACGACGGACGGACGACGGACAACACGTTATCCTATAAGCTTAAAACCGGGGCGGAGCCGAATTTGATCGCATGATCACCAGTTGAACAAATTGTATATATTGACCATAAGCTAATGCTGCATGCTTGCAATATATGGCAATATCTCACAGTGTTTCAGAGAAGAGGGTTGTTTTAGCTGTGATCCTATATACGTCTATGTTAAACATGTGGACTGTCTATATATATATATATATATATATATATATATACAAATGTTCAACTCCCGGAGTACGGCCAGTTTTAACTCTCTCCACTCATACTTTATTTGTCTAACTATAGTAGTTTAGGAGTTGGCGATCATTTATGTAGAAAACTGTGGAAATCTGTTTAGCTGTTCATGAAGAGTTTGAATTGAATTGGGGTTTTAAGACGCATCAACACATGAAGGTTATATGACGCCTAACAGGAATGAACATGCCAGGTTCATCCTCCATTTACATCGAGATAAAATATGGAGAATGGGCCTAGAACCTTCTCACCTGCGTTGCTGAAAATTATATTGTATACACTCCATTTACGCTGGAGTCACGTTTGTTTGTCTGACCACTGCTCTAGTGATTTGAGCGAGATGGCACCTGAAACAATGCAGGGGTCATGATGAAGACCTTTAATGAGCATGAACAAAATCAAAGTGCTGAAAGCACTGATGGACTAAGGGCTTTGGACATTGAACAGTTCTGCTGAGTGTAAATGGTGTAAGTGCATTTATGAACATAAGTTCTGTGTCGAATTTGGTTCTGTGTTGACAAAATTGGCGAAAAGCGTCTTCTTCAGTTCGAAGGGATCGGATTGTAATTATTAAATTCCGACGCTTGCACCGGATAGAAATATGGGCCGTATGAGTTATCCTTTTAGGAAAAATACATCTAATTTTATTATTGTTTTAATAGATATTTATTTTATTGTGGTATGTATTCCATCATTTATTAATTCGGAGCAACATTATTCATATATGTACAAAGTCGCATTCGAAAAAAGTCTTCTCCACTCGATTAATAGTGATCTCGGGTCATTAAATCAACGCGTGATCAGTTCAATCTTGCCGCTTCTACAGCGTAGCAATACAATTTGTAAATTCTGCAATTATAACATTTTGACGAAGACTTTCTTTAAGATTGTCTCCATTAGGTGACGGATGTTCCATTTTCCCGCTGATATCACAAATGTTTACCTCTATTCTTTATTGCTGAAAAATAACTACTTTTGCTCGGAAGCATTGGTCCTTTCGACATTAATAATGCAAATGAGCTACTTTATCCCAGGTTTGCAAAGGTGTATGTACGGGATCCAAACGGGGTTCTACCCCTCTGTCTACCCCTATAGCAGTGGCCCTATTCTTTTCCCGGGAACCACACGGGGCCTGCTCATTTTTTAAAAAATAAATCTGTTCATGAAGAGAAAATAAAGGTTTCGACTAGTCAAGTAAAAATCGATGACTTTACTTTATCTAAACATAACACTAACATTACTCGTGAATGATATGAGTTGTCTGATTGTTAAACAGATTTAGTGTGAAAATCAATACACAAGTAGAGAAAAAAACTCAGACTTATTCGTTTTATCATTTTCAAAACCCAGAATTTGACCTGAAATATATATCAGTCTTACTGATTAGTTACGCATGTATACGTTTGTATTACGTACGTTTTAAAACTTCCACGAGCTTTACCCACGTAGACGAATAATGAATGATAGTCCATGTTAACGAATTTTAAAATATGTATTTTCATAGTAGAATGTGACAAGCTTATATCTACTGTTTGTAATTGTTTGTATTCAATAATGCAGACGATTATTTCGCCAATAAACTACCGAACGTAGCCCCTCTATACAGTATAACACTTTTCAAATACAGACGTCAATTCAATTATTCAAATAAAAACTAACTATTTCTCTTCGCTAAGACACATGCTAACCCCATTTATTTTATAGCATTGACAATATGGCATAATAATTGCATGTATGAAATCATATTTTGTATCGTGCCAGGGCGTTTAAAAGAAACACAATCTGTCGGACGAGTGTCAGAAACATAAGAAAATAGCCGGTGGGAGAGGCTATAGATAATCAATACCGAGTGTGTTTTAACATATATAAACATGTAAAACGCTGATAATTGGCGAATGTCAATGGTATACGTTTAAGAAAGATAATGAATCATGTGTACATATCCCGTGAAGAAAGGGAAATTCCGCGATCTGTTATAATTAGAGCCTCGGTTCGATAAAAACATATGTGCATGAAAGAACGTGGAGTGGGAACAGAGTATGTTTTGACCACACCCATCCCACCCATCAATATTGTACCAAAGTATGTATTGGCCCCACAAAATGTGCTTGCGTCCGGAAAATGTACTGTAACAACGCATACAATTAGCCAATTAACATACCCCCTGCCCCCACCACCCCCCCCCCCCCCCCCCCCCACCCCACCCAAACCTCGACAACGCCATTTAAAAAGCCTCGTATGATATATATGTAGATGGAAAGAAAACGGTGATAACAGTCGGTTGTCCTATGCGTTAGGTCACTTGGTCGATCAGATGTTGTGATCATAGATTGATTGATTTAGCGTAATTTATGACTGTAACAGGTGGTGAAAAAAATCGTGCCTAAACCCAGACTTAAACCCATGGCATCTACCATACCCTGCTAGATCTCTATGATTTTCACCGTTTACCTGTAACGTTACCTTGTCATATACTGAAATAAATCTAAACCAGTCATAGAGTATATAGTACCACCTGAACTGAAAGACTGTAGAGACCCTAGAGGGGCTGTGGGCGCTCTACTGGATAACAATGGCTATTATAACCAATGAGGGAGACCAAGGTGGAGTGTGAGATATGGCTGTTTTTCAAACTTCTCTGAGCATTTGTTAACAAAAGTATTCTGGATAAAGTCTGGTGAAGATGGAAAAAAATTAGGGATCTAGTGTTAATAAAGCAAACCGTACATATTGTTAATATCAATGAAAGCTCGGACAAGTTCGAAAACCAGCCAGATCGGATCAGTTACACCGGAGTTATGGCCCCAGATTTAGTTTAAAATGCTGTATTTTGCCTCGTTAAGATGGTAGGGCCTTCATCTTGGCCTTCATCTTTCATCCGATATTTACCAAACTTTACCAGATTGTTAATATCAATGAAAGCTTCGACAAGTTCGAAAACCAGCCAAATAGGATTAGTAACACCAGATGTATGGCCCTTGATTTAGTTAAAATGTTGTATTTTGCCTCTTTAAACGATAGGGCCTTCATTTGGCCGGATGTCAATGACACTTTGCAGGGATTATCAGTATCAAGTCTAGGTGTGCATATCGTCATCGTGTTCCGGTTGAATGATTTTGGCAGAATTATGGCCCTTTAAAGGTTTTAGTACACAAACTGTGTCGGGCCTAGTTCTCCTGAACACCTGGCCGGAGTTCAAAGAAACTGCAAGGATGTTCAGTACCAAGCCTAGTTGTGCATATCAGGGTTCCGGTTGAAAGATTTTCGACGGAGTTATGGCCCTTTACAGGTTTAATGCACAAACTTTTTCAGAACTAGTTCTCCTGAACCCCTGGCCGGATTTCTTCGAAACTTTGCAAAGATGATCAAGCCTAGTTGTGTAGGTATGAAAGCACCAATTATTTTCCCCATAGACACCAATGTTAAAGTGTCACATATTAATGATTTGCTGCAAATTCAACTCAAGTATGGATAATGCAGCAGTGTAATGTTCATATAGAAAACTATTTTTCCACTTGAAAAATCACCAGAAAACTTGGGGTCACAAGACATGTAAGAAAGTTCTTGTTTGTTTACTAAACAGGTCAAGGGTACAGCTGTTTTTATTGATCGACTGTTTTCCTTGCTCACAAAGTGTATGCATAGAGTCGAAATTTCGAAAATGTTCATCAGTGATCCAGTAAAACCTATTAATACGCTTCTTATACATATAACCACAAAATCGAATAGAAATGGGCAGTTTTCCCCTACTTATAATGCCCATTTCCATCGAAAAAGGAGGGATTACTTTTTATTATAGGAACTACATTCGACTACACCTCGGAGGTTTACATGTAATTGGTGGTGGTATACCTATAAGAGGAGAAAACATGTTCAGATGTTTCTTAAATGAGGAGTTTTTGTTGTCATTTTCATAACAAGCTTAAAAACACTTACTTCATGCAAATCGAATGATTATTTGCAGAGATATGGTCTTGTGAATACCAAGGACAATAGTCTGAAATCGACAAAAGTCAGAGATTTTTTTTTTAATTTTACACTATCTGAAATGTCATACCAAACGGCATTTCTTGTCCATACACCATATCAAATAGATCAAATGTTTTGAACTTTCAATGGACATAAATAAAATATGCATTTTAGGTACAATTAGGACGATGAAAAGGCCAATGTATGTCGATTTTCATGCCAAAATTGATTTTTCAGTCAAATTCTTCACAATTGGTGGTACCATACCTGGTTATAGTAGCGAATACGAGCTTAATAATGCCAAAAATACCGCTAAAATCAGAACTGATACTAGCTGAACGCTACCAAGTCGAGTTTGAATGATACGGAATAATATTTTATCTTTTACACAAATCTTCATTTTTCACAGTATCCTATTTTAGGGGGTAGGGGAAAGATTTAGTGGTTTCATGCCTACCAAACCTGTTGTCATGCAAATTTAATTCATGAAAACATGTTGCAAACATGCAACCCTACATGTTGATACCAAAAAGACATAGTTCAACTGCAAACACTTCACCAATACGTCATTTTAAACAAGAAAAAAAAATTAAACTCAAAATTACGGCTTTTATAGACAAAATTGGACTAAAAACGCTCAAAACCTATGTAATAAACTATGGAAAACTTATTTCTGAGCTTATTTTACCAATTGTTGTCGGAAAAGTGTCCCTAGGTACGAATCTGAGCGAGTCCTAATTACTGCACGCATCTCTTATAGGTATGAAAGCACCAATTATTTTCCCCATAGACACCAATGTTAAAGTGTCACATATTAATGATTTGCTGCAAATTCAACTCAAGTATGGATAATGCAGCAGTGTAATGTTCATATAGAAAACTATTTTTCCACTTGAAAAATCACCAGAAAACTTGGGGTCACAAGACATGTAAGAAAGTTCTTGTTTGTTTACTAAACAGGTCAAGGGTACAGCTGTTTTTATTGATCGACTGTTTTCCTTGCTCACAAAGTGTATGCATAGAGTCGAAATTTCGAAAATGTTCATCAGTGATCCAGTAAAACCTATTAATACGCTTCTTATACATATAACCACAAAATCGAATAGAAATGGGCAGTTTTCCCCTACTTATAATGCCCATTTCCATCGAAAAAGGAGGGATTACTTTTTATTATAGGAACTACATTCGACTACACCTCGGAGGTTTACATGTAATTGGTGGTGGTATACCTGTATATTATCGCCGTGTTCCGGTTGAATGATTTTTGGCGGAGTTATGTCCCTTTAAAGGTTTTAACTCCGGATTTCAACGAAACGTGTTAGAGATGATCAGTACCAGGCGTAGTTGTGCATATCATCGCCGTGTTATGGTTAAATGATTTTTGGCGGAGCTATGTGCCTTTAAAGGTTTTAGTACACAAACTTTGTCCGGAATAGTTCTCCTGAACCCATGGCCGGAGTTCTAAGAAACTTTGCAAGATTGATCAGTATCAAGCCTAGTTGTGCATATCGTCGCCTAGTTCCGGTTGAATGTTTTTTTGGCGGAGTTATGGCCCTTTAAAGGTTTTAATACGCAAACTTTGTCCAGATTAGTCTCTTCTAAACTCCTGGCCGGAATTCAACGAAACGTTGAGGGATGATCAGTACCAAGCATAGTGGCGCATATCATCGGCGTGTTCCGTTTTAATGATTTTTGGCAGAGTTATGGCCCTTTAAAGGTTTTAATGCACTAAGTTTGTACAGACTAGTGCTCCTGAACCACTGGTCTGATTTCAACGAAACTTGGCAGAGATTCCAATGAAACTTGGCAGGAATGATCAGTACCAAGCCTAGTTGTGTATATTATTGCTGTGTTACGGATGAATGATTTTTTGTTGGAGATGTGGCTCTTTAAAGGTTTTAATAACCTAACTATGTACAGGCTGAACCCCTGGCCGGATTTAAATGAAACTTGGCAGAAATGATCAGTACCAAGCGTAGTTGCGCATATCATTGTCGTGTTCCGGTTGAATGATTTTTGGTGGAGTTGTGACTCTTTAAAGGTTTTGATACACAAACTTTGTCCGAACTAGTTCTCCTCAACCACCGGTCGGCTTTCAACGAAACTTGGTTGCCTGTATCAATGTCGTGTTCCGGTTGAATGATTTTTGGCAGAGTTACGACCCTTTAAAGGTTTTAATACACAAACTTTGTCCGACTAGTTCCCCTGATCCCCTGGCCAGATTTCAACGAAACGTGGTACAGATGATCACTACCAAGCCTAGTTTATCATCGTCGTGTTTCAGTTGACTGATTTTCGGCGGATTTATGGCCGTTTCGTCAATGGGGGAGACATCTGTTTTTACTAAAAACAACATTTAGATCTAATTTGGTATGGTTATTTAGGGATTTGAGGCACAACCTAATTATATAAAACGAGTTTTGACTCCCTGCATAAAGGGGCCCCTCTACAGGGGTGCAACTTGGGGAACTTGCGGTAACTTTTATAACGGAGTTTCCGCCTTGTGATGCTAACTCCTTCTATACCCTTTGAGATTTCATGTTCATATGTGGTGTATTTCTTAGTTAAGGACGTGTAGATGCACAATAAGTTTTTGTATATTGGTTCTGTCTGCTCGGGCCCCCTAGCGGGTAATCGGGAGAAGAAAAAACCCCGCAACATTTACTTTCTTGTCCAAATGTGGATGCATTGATAAAACGTTTTTTTATAATCTAGCGTAAAGGGTCCCCTCTACATGGGTACTTCGGGGACTTGTAGTAATTTATTGTCGACTGCCACTTTGACGCACGGCAAAGGGTTTTGTCATATGTGCCACAACAACTAATATCCCCCCCCACTCCCCCCCCCCCACCCCACACACACACACACTCCCCCGTCCCACCCCAACCACCCCAACCACAGACTCCATAAAGCCAGCAGAGAGATACACGCTCTCTTGTTCTTGTGCCTCTTGTTTTAATTTGTCCACTTGTTCTTCTATTACCGAAATAACCGAAGAGGAAGGTGTCTGGTGGTGGGTGCTGGGGGTGGGGGTGGGGGGGGGGGTGGAAGAGGATGGTGTCTGGTGCTGGGTGCTGGTGGGGGGCAATGGTATCTAATAACAGGATAACAGCAACTTGAATTTGATGATAACAGATACCAATGAATTAAAAACACTTATAATAACAGTAAATAGAATAAACTAAAGTTTCAGTCAACAATCCCAAATATGACACTTTAAGATAAAGATACCTACAATTACTGTCAGTCATGTTAAAAGACAAAAGTATTCACTTCTAGTTGTACAGATCAGATTGTTAGCTTTATTTAAGTTATAAATGACGTTTTTTTTTGTTTTTTTTGTTTTTCAGTTATAAGGCAAACCAGTCATATTGAATGACATTTAACAATCCCATTTGAAACTATTTATGACTATAAATCACATAATGTGTATACTATGAAAGTAAAATTAGTCATGCTGAATGACCATCCCCACCACCCCAATGCTGAATGACACCCCCCTCCCCCACCTCCCATCCCCACCCCCACCCCCATCGTAACCATCGTGACATTACGCAAATACCAGAAGACCCGAAGTTGGTAATTTGGTACCAAAAACGAACTGTCAACATCTATTGAACGGTTTTTGAAAAGAAGATTGTTTTTATGCTTTTGGCTATTTTAAGTAATAGCGACCATTTTCCAATACTGATTGACTTACGTTTTTCATCTATAAGGTACTCCTCATTACAGAAGCATTCATATAACATTTCAGCAAAATTGGTAAAGCGTTTCAGAGAAAGTGTTGATGATGCAGGATAAGAAATGGCATTTAGAGAAGATTGTTTAGGCTGTTTGCAATTTTTAATAATGCAACCATGGAAGTCTGATTGCTCTATTATTTTCTTGTGTAAGGTACTCAAGCATACAGTAGCGGTTATATAAAATTTACTAAAATTAGTCTAGTGGCTTCAGAGAAAGTACTACAAACGCAGACGTGTTAGGGTGGTAACAAAGCTAAACTAGAACTATCACCGAAGGTGATGAATTCCCCCGCTTAAATTCTAAGTCAAACAAAGGGCCATAATTCTGTTATAAATTAGGCAATCAACAATGGGTGATGTAGAGCGACATAAGGTCATCCGTTGTTATGTGTATATGAAGTTTTGGAACAACCCATTAACTGTTTGAGGAATACAAATAAGAAAAATGCTTTACGCACGGACAACGTGATTCTTAGTATATAGCAATCAAGTATATAGCAATCACCTCAATTTGTGAAATCTGGACTATAATTATATGGCTTTTTTTATGTCAGGGGAAGATAACTCTCTTCAGTACCATTGGATACGCATGACTGAACAACTGGTCACATATATTATTATTATATACATTATGTGAAAGTTTTGATGAAAATGGTACATAGTGCTATACATAGTGCCCCAATACATTTCAATACCGTCAGATATGCACAGCTGAAGAACATATCCAATCCATTATACAGATTATGTTGTGTTTTTGTTAACAGGGGATAATAATAAAAAAATGGAAGTCCTATGGCAGTAAGAAGGCCAAATTATGTAATTTTTGCTCTTTCAAGGGCAGACAACTGACGTTAAAATCATCGAATACGCATGATTCAAGAATTATACATATTCTGTAAAAGTTTGGGTTTGGATATGGTGAAAAATGGAATTACTACCGTGTCAGACTTCATCTTAGCAACGCCTTTGGAAATATGCGTAGCTAATGTAACCAGTTGAACCTGGGTACAGAAAAACAACAACAACAACAAACACGAGATGTGAACAAGTTTGTGGTCTTAGGCCACATATGAGGAAATGAGCCAATTTATCCGAGATGTCGGAAAAATATTTGGTTTGTTGTTTTTCTGGTGAGCGAAAACAGGCCAAAATAAACCAGGAAGTCGAACTAGTTTAAAGGAAGTGAGAAAAAATTACCCATAAAGACTAGATATTAGATCTATTATAACATTACATATACGAATACTTTATAATCTGATCTACGATTTTGACAAATACTGTATTAATAGTCTATAAAACTGATTTAAACTTACCAAATTTCAGACTTTAGTCAAGGTGATCGCCAGTCGCACGCTTTAAACGTAGATGTGGTACCATTTTCATACCGCGGGTTTTTATTTCCTGAATGTGTGTTATCCGCTCGCTCTCTCCTTAGCGATACTACATCCATATATTGTCGATGATATCATCGATACACCACACATGCGCAAAGTTATTTAGTTCACTCATTTAAAGGGGAATACTTGTTAATTAATTAAATAGTAGGTTTGGCACAATTAGTATATTTCATGTGATTTACTTGTATAAGCATGGCAAGCCGTTTTCACATTTAATCACTATTTAGCGTTATCTCTCAATTGCTGATATCAAAAATTCAATTACTGATATCAAAAATTCATTTATCGATATCGTTCATTCTGATATCGGCAATTCAATTCTTTATATCGCTAAATACCATATATCTCGATATCGAAAATTGAATTGTTGATATCGCTAATTCAATTTTGATATCGCTAATTCTATTACCGATATCGAAAAATGATCTAGCGATATCAAAAATTCAAAAGCAATGATTGATATCAATAGTTCAATTTTTGATATCGCTAATTCAGTTTTTGATATCGCTAATATATTTATTGGACTTCTCCCTTTTAAAACAAAATGGTCCTGCTTCAAAATGATATACCAGTCTCGCGCTCACACAATAATTAGATTAATAATGTGCCTACATCGGTAGATCTAGCTTTTTTGAAATACTGAATTTAAAAGCTTTACCGGTTGACGCAACATTTTGGGTTAGATATCAGTTTTGGTTCAACTCTCACCACAGAGCATTATGTGCAAGGTAACTGAAAATGTTTTTGAAGATCCACTATCCCTGCCCAAAATTGTACTTGCCTCCAAAAAAATAAGTTGCGTGGCGTATGAAAAACAGGTGACAAATAACATCATTCGATTGTATTCATTCAAATAACAATATATTAATACATACTTATAACTAGAGTGACAAAATGCCCCCGAAGTGTCCTTTGATTTCTAAGTGTGACCTTGACCTTGGAGCCACGGACCTGGATTTTGTGCGCGACACGACGTCTTGTTGTGGTGAGCACTTGTGACAAGTTATATGATGTGTGCTTGTATTTGGAAAAAGATTGACCGCAGAATAACAACACTAACATTTCACTGTTACGGTCCCGCATAGACAATTATAATAACAGAAGGAAAATATTAAAATATACAATTACCTGTGTTGTCATTTGTTAGGGAAAGGGCATAGCCTCCTCTCCCGAGCAGAGCAGCAAGGTGGACGTTAAACGACTAATCAAGCTACTCGAGTGTTATTTGTATGCTGGAGAGGCTGGGATAAACGTCGAGTAGATATGCGCGCCTTTGCCTGTTCTATTAAATAGTGCATGATATGATAGCTGCCCCCATTCCACAACACTTCGAACCCAATCATAGGGTTTCGAGATATTGTCACTCCATGACTTTTAGACAGATCCATACAAGTAAGTACTACTCTAAGTACTCATTCTTTCCTCTAACTGTTGTCCAGTGGAAGATCTTCACTCGTTCTGCTGTCAGCCGCATCCACCACGTCAGACCTTAAGTGCATATGACTGTTTTTAACCCTGTTTTCCCCTCAAAACAACTCGTATTTTTAACTTTTCTTGTCTACAAGACACGACGCGCAGCTGCCCGATTATGCCCGTGAGGGCGTTTCGCAAAATGTATAGATAGAAATATATTTTTTAAAAATGTGCTCATGTACTTATCCTTTAAAACTAAGGTTATCAGAAAGTAGTTTTGACAAATAAAGGCTGCCTTTCCCAAGAAATGAAAATTCTACTTTCACTTTCATTCGCCTTACAGTACAGTACACGATTTCCCGAAACTCGGGAGTGGCTATATTTCGTTACTAGCAAACTGTGTTTTTTTCCAGTCGTGTGACATTCCTTCTGTGCATTCGTGGTGACATGTTGTAACTTCAGATCGTTTAAAGAAGGGCGATTAAACTTGAAGAAGAAGTAAAAAATCATGAGATATTGTGACTGTTTGCGTTTCTCATGGTTACAAGTAATTTTCCGCATCTCCGGATCATTCGCCACATTCTCGTATAAAATATAGCGAAGACATCTGAGATATTCCGAACTATGTTGCACATTGCTGTGAAATTTTACACAGAATCTTTTAATTTTATTTATGCTCTGTTCAGCTTCCACGACGTCTAAAATTTGAGAAATTAATTCCAAGGTAAAATCTGCGTACCCAGTATTCAATCTAAAAATGTGTAATTGGTAAATGTAATGAGAAACACCTAGACAGATGAGATCGACAACCCCTTGATCTCAAGAAAATCAGCATGACATGTGACATGGGTGTTCAGCAACATGTGTTCCACTAAAGTGAAAACGCTGCAGTCATAACATGTCTTTCACATTCAAAGAGGTGGAGGGAGGGTGGGGGAGTTTTATAAAAAAACATGCATACAAGCTGAATAAATGAATGTAACATAAAAATCCGCTACTACCGTAAGCTCTGTATGATAGGCTAGGTCTTAGCCTAATAAATTGGCTCCTATGCAGTGTTTTATTTTATTTTGACGTTCTATGTAACTGCATGCTCGCCAATACGAAAAATTTCAAAAGAGCATTAAACGTGTATTTTAACACACTAGGAGTACCCTCATCCCCTTAAAATCTATCTTCTTCAATACTGTGGAGTCTTTAAATTATTGTCCTCTGCTGTTTTCATGGCCGCCTGCTTGTCAAGAATTTAGGTCACGTGTCAAGTGGGAAATGTACTAACATAAAAACTAACCATATGTTTTAAAGCAAACACCGATATTTCATCATGTTTTATGCAGGTACCCCAGCCTTTGACATAACCCGTTTATCATTTCTCATTTTACGATTAAATAAAATGTGTTGATATCTTATGAAAGGCAAAGGATTAAATCATCATTACGTCATAAAATATTTAATTTGTGTAAGTCTGCTTTAAAATGGGATACATTTAATGACGAGAACACCGGTAAAGTGATAAAATATCCACAGGAAAATTATCCATAGCCTTAAAAACTCGGTCTTATTTGCAAGTTTTTTCTGTTGTTCTTTAGAACTAGGTATTCATTAGGCAAAAAAAAAATGGTTGGTTTCCACTAATGGCTTCAAAAAAAAATAGGGTAGGTAGGTAGGCCAATTTTTATTTTTTTTGTTAATGAAAAAACACTTTTAATATGATAAAAGGTACTGGGGAAGGTATTAATACCTACATGGTTATGGCCCTATTTGGTATTAATGTACACTGGAAACCCCAGGGGTTGTGGGTTCAAATCTCACTGTAGGAATTATTATTTTTTTATCTCCGTAAGAAACCTTGGTTCATGGGTTCAACATTTTTTCATTATTTTTTTTTAAAAAACTTTTTTGCTATAAAAAAAGTTAGGTCCGCGCTAAATAATAGGGTCAGTCGGGTTAGCGGAAACAAGCACTTTTTTCTTTTAAGCCTTTTAAAGCAGACAGTTATAAAAGTTGAAAATTTGCAAAATAAACATGCGCAGACGTACATGTAATTTCCGCCATCGGGTCGAAATCACATGGCGGTCGAAAACAGATAGAAAGACGATACATTAGTGCAAAGATTCGGCACCTATTTCCTTGAGTAATTACCCACTTAGTGTAGCACCTATCAAGAAAAGTAATCCGTTACTGCCTGAAGGATGTGAGTTTTTTAAATGAAAAAACAATACAGTTAAAATGAAATAAAAAATGAACAGATGTTGTTTTTAGCTCGACTGATCAGAGATCAGCAGAGCTTATGCCGTGGTGCGGCGTCGTCCGTCTGTCTGTCCGTAAACTTTTTTTGTAGCGACTACTCCTCTGAAACTACTGAATGGATTTTCATGAAACTTTACAGAAATGTTGCCCATGAAGTCTAGTTGATCCTAGCAAAAATTCATGTTGATGTGAAATCCAAGATGGCCACCAAATCTAAAAATAGGTTTTTAAAAAACAAGTTTGTAGCGACTACTTCTTGAAAACTCTTAAGTGATATTGATATGGGACTTTTTCTAAAATGATCAGCATGACCTGGTGTTGGTCCTTGTCGAAAATCGTTTTGATTCGATCTTTCGACGTTAAACACAGCGGCCATCTTTGTTTACATCGAGTTAATTAGTAAAAACTTGTAGTGACTACTCCTGAAACTACTTGACGGATTTCCATGAAACTTCACAGGAATGTTTCTCTTGATGTCTAAATGATCCTAGCAACATTTCAGGTTGATGGCCACCACAGCTAAAAATAGATTTTCAAAAAACAAGTTTGTAGCGAGTACTTCTTGAAAACTATAAATGATATTGATATGGGACTTTTTCTAAAATGATTAGTATGGAATGCTGTTGATCCTTTTCGGAAATTATTTTGATGCCAGCGGCCGTCTTTGTTTCCATAGCGTTATATAATGAAACATTGTAGCGACTACTCCTCTGAAACTACTTGATGGATGTTCATGAAACTTCACAGGAATGTTGCTCTTGATGACTAATGGATCCTAGCAAAATTTCAGGTCGGCCGGAAATTCAAGATGGCCGCCACGGCTAAAAATAAATTTAAAAAAAACAAGATTGTAGCGACTACTTCTTGAAATCTATAAGTTTCCCCTCATACTACCTCAATATTGTTTTGTTTTGGATAAATTTAAATAGATTGTACATTTGTTTATAGTGTCCTCCTCCCACGAAATCAATGTATGTATACGTATGTATTGAGTAGTATCGCTTTTAACAATAATCCTTCAATACTTTTTTTCAAAAATTTAATAGACAACATGCTTCTTGTTCACAAACTGACCAGGCTAGGGGCTCTTTACAATTTTTTAGAAAAAAAGCCCTGTATGCGTCCAATTGTAAACCCAGATCAGCCTGCGAGTAAGAAATGTTGATTGAAGTGGCAAAATTTCCGGTCGTAGCTTTGTTCGAAGGGAAAATTGCCAACTATGAAAATAAAATGAATAACAACTTTTGCAACTACAATGCTTACATGGTATATCGTGGAACGCAACTCTAGTCATTTTATTAGCTCTACTGATCAGAGATCAGCAGAGCTTATGCCGTGGTGCGGCGTCCGTCTGTCTGTAAACTTTTTTTTGTAGCGACAACTCCTCTGAAACAACTGAATGGATTTTCATGAAACTTTACAGAAATGTTGCCCATGAAGTCTAGTTGATCCTAGCAAAAATTCATGTTGATGTGAAATCCAAGATGGCCGCCAAATCTAAAAATAGGTTTTTAAAAAACAAGTTTGTAGCGACTACTTTTTGAAAACTATAAGTGATATTGATATGGGACTTTTTCTAAAATGATCAGCATGACATGATGTTGGTCCTTGTCAAAAATTGTTTTGATTCAACGTTAAACATGGCTGCCAGCGGCCATCTTTGTTTACATAGAATTATATAATGAAAACTTGTAGCGACTACTCCTGTGAAACTACTTGACGGATTTTCATGAAACTTCACAGGAATGTTGCTTTTGATGTCTAATTGATCCTAGCAAAATTTTAGGTCGGCCGGAAATTCAAGATGGCCGCAACGACTAAAAATAAATTTTCAAAATACAAGTTTGTAGCGACTTCTTCTTGAAAACTATAAGTGATATTGATATGGGACTTTTTCTAAAATGATCAGCATGACATGATGTTGGTCCTTGTCAAAAATTGTTTTGATTCAACGTTAGACATTGCTGCCAGTGGCCATCTTTGTTTACATAGAGTTATATAGTAAAAACTTGTAGCGACTACTCCTTTGAAACTACTTGGCGGATTTTCATGACACTTTACAGGAATGTTGCTCTTAATGTCTAATTGATCCTAGCAAAATTTCAGATCGGCCAGAAATTCAAGATGGCCGCCACAGCTAAAAATAGATTTTTAAAAAAGAAGTTTGTAGCGACTACATCTTGAAAACTATAAGTGATATTGATATGGGACTTTTTGTAAAATGATCAGCATGACATGATGGTTATCAGAGTCAAACATTATTTTGATTCGACGTTAAACATGGCTGCCAGTGGCCATCTTTGTTTACATAGAGTTATATAGTGAAAACTTGTAGCGACTACTCCTCTGAAACTACTTGAAGGATTTTCATGAAACTTCACAGGAATGTTGCTCTTGATGTCTAATTGATCCAAGCAAAATTCTGGTCGGCCGGAAATTCAAGATGGTCGCCACGGCTAAAAATAATTTTTCAAAAAACAAGTCTGTAGCGACTACTTCCTGAAATCAAAATCAATCAGGAGAGCTTCAAGGTCATTGACCTCTTGTTGAATTACTGATTGGTCAAATAATTTTGATGAGTTCATGCGAAATTTTAGTTATGACTATATTATTTGTTTATGAAAAATATATTGTTCCAGGGTAGTACTGACAAGACAAAAGTATATATATATACCGATGCAGGGAGGGTTATAAACTGACAGTTTTGTTTTATTCAGATTTATATATTTGAATTCTATTTTTACAGAGCTGTAGATAATTCTTGACTGCAATGAGTATTTTATACCCATCAGATTCAAAATGAATGAGTAAAAGGAACATGTTCAGAGTAAAAAACCTTTTTATAAATAGTCATGCTTCCAGAATGAATGTGAATCCATGTACTGGTATTACATTTTAAAAGAAACAACCATTAAATTCTGATTAAATGGATGTTAATTAGTAAAGCGAAACACTACATGTATATGGCCTTTTAATTTCACCATGTACTTGTAGATATGGAATAAAGGACAATCCATACACATACAATACTCAATAAAATTTATAAATTTAGAGTATTTGTAGTAAGTTGATGAGTAATGATATTCACAATTTTTAAAAACGGAAATTTAAAAAAAAAAGTATGAGTTAAAGACTGAAAAACTCAGCTCTGAATTTTTGTATTCAATAATTATAATTTTTTTCTGCAGAAATGTTTGTTCTAGAAGCTGATGATGTCTCTAAAAAGGAGCTTCATCATGTCTCTAAAAAAAATGAAAGACAGCTGGAAAAATGGGCAACAAAAGATGGCAGTATTGTTAATGACAAGAAGAAACAAGCTGCTGCAAATGTGGACGAGGTATGTAATAGTTTAATATTATAATCAGTGCTCCGGATGAGACGCGTATCTGCATAATTACGCATATCTTTTCAACAAAAACTTATTACCAATAAAAATAAAATGCGTACAAAAATGCATTAAAAGAATCGACGATAACTTTTGAGAACCAAATTCCCACGTACACACTTCAATAACTTAAAAATGGGTAGTAATTTCGAAATACTTCCATGCATGCAAGATTTATGGAGCAGACACAAAATGGTATTACTATAGGCATATAAAAAGTGAATAACCTTCAGAGTGACCTTGAAAATACAGACATGGGTGTTGAGTAAATATGCCAAGTTATAGTGAAATACTTCCTTGCATGCAAGTGTTATGGAGCAGACACAAAATAGGCCATACAATAGGCATATACATGTACAAAGTAAATGACCTTTAGAATGACCTTGACCTTAAAGACATTGAAATGGCTAATGCGTTCTGCACATGTATCGTCTTGATGAGATGAGTAAATGTGACAACTTATTTTGAAATCCTTCCATGCATGCAAGAGTTGTGGAGCGGACACATAATATGACAGATGGACATACATACTTTACAAGACTATTCCAATGTCCCGCTATGCGGTGGAGATAAAAATGAATACTTTTAAAAGTTTACATTAGTGTGTATCTGTTTCAAGGAGATGGGTTTGCTGTGATGCATTTATTTACGTGTTGATTGATGTTTATACTTTTTCCGACCGAGAACATTTTTAGCTCTTCTGATCAGAGCGGCGTCCGTCTGTCCGTCCGTAAACTTTTTTTGTAGCGACTACTCCTCTGAAACTACTGAATGGATTTTCATGAAACTTTACAGAAATGTTGCCCATGAAGTCTAGTTGATCCTAGCAAAAATTCAAAATGGCCACCAAATCTAAAAATAGATTTTTAAAAAACAAGTTTGTAGCGACTACTTCTTGAAAACTCTAAGTGATATTGATATAGGACTTTTTCTAAAATGATCAGCATGACATGATGTTGGTCCTTGTCGAAAATCGTTTTGATTCGACGTTAAACATGGCTGCATCTTTTTTTACATAAGAGTTATTTAGTAAAAACTTGTAGCGACTACTCCTCTGAAACTACTCAACAGATTTCCATGAAACTTCACAGGAATGTTTCTCTTGATGTCTAAATGATCCTAGCAAAATTTCAGGTCGGCCGGAAATTCAAGATGGCCGCCACGGCTAAAAATATATTTTCAAAATAGAAGTTTGTAGCGACTACTTCTTGAAAACTATAAGTGATATTGATATGCGTCTTTTCCTAAAATGATCAGTATGACATGATGTTGATCCTTGTCAAAAATTATTTTGATTTGACATTAAACATAGCCGCCAGCGGCCATCTTTGTTTACATAGAGTTATATAATGAAAACTTGTAGCGACTACTCCTCTGAAGCTACTGGACGGATTTTCATGAAACTTCACACGAATGTTGCTCTTGATGTCTAATTGATCCTAGCAAAATTTCAGGTCGGCCGGAAATTCAAGATGGCCGCCACGGCTAAAAATATATTTTCAAAATACAAGTTTGTAGCGACTACTTCTTGAAAACTATAAGTGATATTGATATGCGTCTTTTCCTAAAATGATCAGTATGACATGATGTTGATCCTTTTCAATTTTTTTTTTTGATTTGACGTTAAACATAGCCGCCAGCGGCCATCTTTGTTTGCATAGAGTTATATAATGAAAACTTTTAGCGACTACTCCTCTGAAGCTACTCGACAGATTTTCATGAAACTTCACACGAATGTTGCTCTTGATGTCTAATTGATCCTAGCAAAACTTCAGGTCGGCCGGAAATACAAGATGGCCGCCATGCCTGAAAATAGATTTTCAAAATTCAAGTTTGTAGCGACTACTTCTTGAAAACTATAAGTGATATTGATATGGGACTTTTTCTAAAATGATCAGTACGACATGATGTTGATCCTTGTCAAAAGTTATTTTGATTTGACATTAAACATGGCCGCAAGCGGCCACAAGCGGCCATCTTTGTTTACATAGAGTTATATAATGAAAACTTGTAGCGACTACTCCTATGAAACTACTTCGATGGATTTTCATGAAACTTCACAGGAATGTTGACCTAGCTATCAAAAATCAATCAGTAGAGCTTCAAGGTCATTGACCTCTTGTTCATTTACCTGACGATACGTTTTAAGATTTTTCACAGGAAAAATTGACGGGATATAAATACACAGACAGGATTACAGTACCTATTAATTATACATTATTAAATATTTCAAAATGTTTTAAGAAGTAAACATAAATCCCAAACCCCTCTATGAAATATTTGTTTTGGCAAGCGTAGATTTATCTGAATATGTTCTAATCAAGTCTTGCATCATATAATACGTGAACATATTCTACCCACAAGTGATGAATATGAAACAGTTTGACAATAGAACTAAACATAAATTCTAAGATGGAGATCGGCAAAATTTTAAATGCTTCTATTTATATTTCGCTATACATTGAAATAAATGTGTGTTTTTCTTATATTTTTTTAGGTTTTTAATATGCATAGAACGAATCTTTTGCGTTTCTGGCTCATTTATTTGCATCAATTACACAGATTTATAAGCAGCTTATCTGCTCTAGATAAGCTGCTTATAAATCGCATCAATTACACAGATTTATAAGCAGCTTATCTGCTCTAGATAAGCTGCTTATAAATCTGCGTAATTGATGCGAATATCAGCTGGATCAACATTGATTAAAACAAAAAAAGTCTGATTTTCTTGTAATTTCCACATCCTTATTTTATGTAGATCTATCGAATAAAACTACAATTTCCTCTGAAATTAACATTTAAAAAACAATCTCCGCCATATTTTGAAACAAGACATAAACAAATTCACATAAAATTATTGTTTCAGTGTGTCGCGACTGGGCCTGCGTGCAAGAAGCCTAAACATACGACAGAGTTTTGTGAACTTGTCTTGGATGTAGATGCAGAAGGTTCATGCACGTTCAATATAGTCTCTAAAGTTGAATCGTGCCATGATGATAACCTTGGCGCGAACTTAACTATTGATTCTTTGTGTAACGGAAAAGAAGATGCCATTGTGCAATCTGTATGTAAGAGCTCGGATATCACCACATCCATTTCATCTTGTAAAGAGCATGAAATGTTACCGCTTTCCAAGGCCAACAACTCTGATAGTCTGTCTACTGTTCATATCGCCGATCGCCGTGCAGCGCCGCCAAGTGGAGCGACTGTATCAACTAATGATGTGCTTTCCATTGCTAGACCTATTGGCGGTGAAGATGTACGTGCAATCCCAGATCCTTCGCAGTACGTGTCTCTAGATTGCGAGTTTGTAGGAGTAAGGAACGACCAAAGTGTTCTAGGTATGATGTTAACGAATAATTTGAAATTACTGTAACTTATTTCGTAATAGCTTGTTATACCCCTGCTTTCACAAAGTGAAGTGGGGACAATATAGGGGAATCGCGTTGTCCGTAACGTGACTTATCACATTTTTATTGCGCCGCGTCTCTCGTAACACATTTTAATTACTTGTATTCCTCATACAGTTTTGAATGAGTTTTTCCCAAATATCATGTACAGTCGGTAGCGCGGCATGGTGCCACTGAGTTTCGTCAATGTGTTCTTGGGCAAGACACTTCCCCTTAGCCTTAGGGACGTAAACCTGGCGGTCCCATGTATCGGTCTATCCTCCGAGCACGTTAAAAAACCATAGAAATCTATTTGATAATAAGAGTAGGGCAAGGTTCCCGGATTCCTATATATCCTTCCTCCTCTCTCAGGGGCAGCTCTTAATAACCTTTACTGTGTTGATGCGACGTTATACAACATTTAATTCAATTATACTTTGTAACAACTGATGACCTTATGTCCCTCTACATCACCCATTGTTGATTGCCCAATTTATTTCAGAAGTATGGCCATTTGTTTGTTTGAATTTAAGGGGGGTAGACATCACCTTCAGTGATAGTTCTAGTTTTACAAGAAACCAAAGCATGATGATCGCACACTTTTTTCTAACAGTTGCATAATTCCAACTTGATATCTTTTATGTACTGCATTTTATTGGTTAAATCACATCATGTAATATTTATTCATACAATCATGTTGCGTGCATCGATAAACTTTCAAAAGGTGTCCTGATACAATGGCATGAGGGAAAATTGTATCGTACTGAAACAAGTGCCATCAGAAATGCTTTTTAACAGCAAGAAACAGGTGAATTTTCAGACATTTTCTGTTTTTTGCAGAATAATTTGCATTCAGATTTATTCAATTTGTGCATAGTTCGGCAATGTTTACACTTCAGTATAAAATAGCAGGGAAAAAAAATCATGAACAGGTTTTCAAATTTGGCTCAGAGGATCGTCCCCCATTGATGTAGATAGGCTCTACCATCAGTAGAGAACATACTTGGTTATGTGTATGTGATAATTTCAGGTCGGTGTAGTATAGTAGATTTCCATGGTAACATTATCTGCGATATATACTCCCAACCGAATGAGAGGATCACATGCTACCGGACCAGATGGAGTGGAATCACACGGAGTCATATGAGACAGGCTATCCCGATGGAAAGCGCCTTGTCGCAGATCTCTGATATTATACAGGTAAGTTAAATGAACAAAGGAGGACAAGTGACTTGGGGATGTTTTTGACATTGTACCCTGCCAGGGTTCACCACAGGATTATTTTCAAGCATAGTGGCATTTCCCGCGTGGTGAGGGAGGGTACGGGAGGGGGAAACCCCCTCATGTGTTCGAATTTTTTGGCTTTTAGTAACTGCCTGTATTGACGGTGAGGCACTCTTTTGTGTGATATTAGTGATGTTAGGAAGCCATATATAATTATATATTTATGATAATAAACAATATAATAAATAATCCATGTTTTAAGACTTTTATTTTTAAAAAAACAACAAAATATTTACTAAAATAAGTTCATACACAATAATACAATTTACACATCAACACAACATGCAACATCTGAAATACATACAATAAACAATAATAAATAATCCATGTTTTAATACACGATGAAGAAGAAAATATACATACAAAGATTTATTATAAGTTTATACACAATAATACAACATATACATCAACACATCATGCACACATATAATACCATCAACTACACAATATTCATCCCTGGAAATAAAACAGAACATTTGATAATACTTAAAAAATATAACCTTAGCACTCAAATAAATCCAACACAAGTTAGCCCATTCAATGTCTTGACTTGTACACATTAGCTAGCAGTTCCTATTCAGATGCTTGACCTTCTAGGTCTGGCCTTGTGCCATTCTTCCACTGCCCTGTCATATTCAAACTCTGATGGAGGTGGGCCCTGCATTTTTACCGCCAGCAGTGCGTTGAGAACTCTGTTACACAGAGTTGACCTGTGCTGTCTTCATTCTCTTGAGTGTAGAGAATCCCCTCTCGCAATTTGCTGTTGATGTTGGAAGAAGCAGACCAACAGCTGCAATATTGTACAAGTCGGGGTGAGACTCCTGTAGCTCTCTGTCATTCTGTGTAACCTCCCTCACTTGTCTCCACTCGATCATCATTGAATCTTCATCCAGGTTAAAGTGGCGGGCCAAAGTCTGAAGAAACATATATAAATAATTTAATATATTATAAATATATAATAGACCAACACGCTTAATAATAGTAATAACTGAATTATTTTTGTTTCATTTTGTAAGTTATTTCTAGTATTTTTGTTTTCAAAATATTGACAAGCTTTGAAGTAAACAGATAAATAAACAGACTTCATTTCTCCTTTTTTTTCTTCAAATGACCAGATATTATCTAAAAATTGCTATTTATTTTATTTATTAAGGCACAAACTTAAATCAAATGACAATCAAAACAATTATACTTACTTACGCAAAACAAACAAACTCTTGTGTCATGATGAGCACATCGCATCTTTCATTTCTGTCTTGAACAATACACGTAAGCCGATACACAAACTGGCAATACTAACAAACTTTCCAGTTCAGCTGCTTTAAGTTACATTCTCCCATCCCAATTATCTCCCAATTACTGATTAATCCACAACAACCCGACATAATCCAATCAGCTCGTAATAATTGCAATTTGTTGTCAACAATCAACTTATCACACAGCGTGTTATTGCACCTTCTGCATACTGTATAGATCAGTCACGTGTTACTTGTGTGTATTGTTTGACGCGAGTTTATGAATTTGTGTACCGGTGCTCATAAGGGTTTTTAAAGGCGGTGTTTGCCTTCAGATCAAAGCACCGCACTCTGGTTTTTAAGCATAGCGGCGCAGTTTAGGCACCGCGGGATGTAAGATTTTTGAAGTCAAGCGCAGCGGCTCCGCTGTTCTTAAATGGCCTGTGGAGAACCCTGCCTGCTGGCCAAAGGAACGAATGAGGATTATAGGACTGGGCTGAACTGTTCGTCAGTCTGTCCATCTCAAAGTTTTCTGGACAGTTGCGGTCACAGTTTTTAACAAACCACTTTCAAACCAGGTATCCATGATCTGTATGATTGCAAAAACTTGCTGTAGTAGGATTTTGAGATCCATGCGTATGCATCATTAGACATGCGAAACCTGGTCTAAGTTTGCTTTTGGGATCCACATGTCAAAATCCAATAAGGTATCCAGACATATCAGGTCACAATTTCTAACAAATCCTTTTTAAAATTGTATGCGTCATTGTAAATGCAAAGCTTCGTCTAAATCGATTTTAAGATCCACACGTCAAAATCCAAGATGGGCACTACATGACAATGCTGGTATGCATCCTTATAAATGCAAAATATTGCCTGAATTCGATTTTTGAGCATAATTCAAGACATTTTCAGGAAAGAGCTGTTAAAAAGTTTCCAGGTATTTGTGGCCACAGTTGTAAATACGTCATCCTTTTCAAATGTCGAAAGTAATCTTCGTCATCCCTCCTTAATTGTCTAATCTTGTGAAACCTGGACTTTTTTGAGGAGTAGAGGATTATGAGACCCTCATTATTTACAATAAGAAATTGAGAAGCTCATAATCATTACTGAGATTATTAATTTGTTTATTTATTGATATAAAACATTTCTGGCAATTATAGTGAATTAAGTTTGATTAAGGTTAAGAGCCTAGATGGCTGGGACTCGCACAATAAAGTCTCATGGCACATATGTCCGAGCGATTATTCTGGGACTCCAGCCTATGTTCGGAGTGGGAATCATTTTTTCCTTGAATGCGAGTCCATTAGCTGATGATATTAAAGATAAATAAAATGAATATTAAATTATCAACATGTATATTAAATCATTGGGAAATTTGTCATTGTAGGCATCTTTATTAATTCCTGAAAGGTGAAAAGGCAAACTATATTTCCCTAATGAGGCTTCAAACATACTCTGTTCATTTCAGGGTAAGATCGTGGTGGGGCACGCCCTGTTCAACGACTTCAATGTGATGGCTATAAGCCATCCTCCGGAGCAGATCCGCGACACATCGCTGTATCATCCACTGAGACACATGCTGAAGATGGATCAACCAGTCTCATTAAAAAGACTGGCTAAAGAACTTTTAGGTACGAGAAAAAATACATTTGATACATACATAGTTTTTCTGTTGCCTCACCTGCATAGCATGGCAGACACTTAGGGATCACTTAGTCCATCGTTGTCGCTGGTGTCACACATTCGTTTCAGCTCAGTAACTTGTGAAGGGTTGCACCCACCATTTCAAACTGTTTAACTTGATTGTCCTTAGTGACAGCATTACTTCTATTGATTTTGGGGTCAGTAGGTCAAAGGTCATGGTCACTGAACCAGTAATATAAAATTCTTTCCGCTCGATAACTTGGGAAGGATTACATAAACTTAATAACTTGATTGTCCTTGGTAAACGGATCTCATATTGATGTTGAGGTCAGTAGATCTCGGTCACTGTGAACCGATAATGAAAAACAGTTTCTCAATCAAGCAAAGCTTATCTCGTTATGTCATTGTATGTCATTGTACAATGTCAACCAATCGGTGCTCCTTACCAAGTCGCGCGCATATATTCTAGTGATATATATCCTAGATTATATCGAAACATTTCAGACAAGACTAATGGTATGGGTGTATTAGAATATAATACTGTATCAGACATGTACTTCTAGCCACAGACACATAATTGGCCTCATTTTATCCATATAAGAGATGAGTGACTTTCAATGTGACCTTGACGATACCGATATGGGTGTTCTACACATCAGTTTTTCTGAAGTCCATCCATGCATGCAAAAGACACAAAATGGCCACACTATAGGCATATATTTCACAGCTTGCCCTACTCTTATTATCTAATAGATTCCTATGGTTATTTAACGTGTTCGGATGATAGATCGATACTCGGGACCGCCCGGTTTACGTCCCCATCCGACGGACGAGGCGAAGGAAACGTGTCTTGCCCAAGAACACACCGACGAAACTCAGTGGCACCACGGAGGATTGAACCCAGGGATCCGGTTACAAATTTGCCGCGCTACCGACTGCACCAAGACAAATCAAGGAATATATTTTACACTTTCATTGGTTTGGCATTCTTTGGTATCTTTTAATTCTATTAACCTACTATGTAAGACTGTACTTCTTATTTCAGGTCAACATATACAAAATGGTCACCACTGCTCCGTGATAGATGCTCAGACGACCATGGATATTTACAAACTTGTACGCGTACCGTGGGAACACAGTATATTAGACGGCAATCCCCCACAAGACCCACCTCCATGTAAAAAGAATGGTTCGGCTAAGAAACGAAAACAATGTGAAACCGAGGTAGCAAGCACGAGTAAAGAAGTTGTGAATGGGATTTCTAAGAGCCAGAAATTACAGGTTCATAGAGATATTAACGCGATAAACAAAAATGGTAAGATCCACTTTGGACAAATTAACTCGCGGGTGAATAGTGTGCATACATACTTTACTGAGGCGAAGGGAATGGATAAAAGTGTTACGAAAATTACTTGCGATTCAAAAAAACAATTCATTACAAAGGATACATCAGTTGGTTCTTTTAGCAGTGACATCGCATCAACTTCGACAGGTATAGGACGTC
Organism: Cyrtodaria siliqua; assembly: GCA_037043455.1. Classification (NCBI taxonomy): domain Eukaryota; kingdom Metazoa; phylum Mollusca; class Bivalvia; order Adapedonta; family Hiatellidae; genus Cyrtodaria; species Cyrtodaria siliqua. The sequence continues at coordinate 69,642 of JAWPHD010001048.1, forward strand.
AGTGTAGCACTAGTCACAATGAAAAGGTTAGATTGGGTGAAGAAAATAGTGTAAGAACAACAAAACCATACGCTCGTGGAAGAAAAGAAAGCTTTTGTCAAGACGTAGATCTCTCAAATTGTGGAACTGGAAAATCTTTATTTCGTGATGAGTTTTGGCCAACTCTTACATTTTTCTAAGTAAAAGCAACAAAATATCTTTCACAGAACAGCTTATCTGGAGCAATGAAATGTAAAACTAGAATGTCTTAGAATGCTATAAAATTCATGGATTTCCATGGGAAGTGATTTCTGATTTTTAGCTAGACTTTTCGCAGAAAAGGCAAGCTATTCTACTCGCCCCGGCATCGGCGTTATCGCAACTTAACCATTTCCGGTAAGCTCATATTTCATAAACTGCATGACAAGAGTTAAATGAAAATTCACAGGTGTATTCAGTATAGATAGATAACATGTCACTCGCAAGTCACATAACTCGGCAACCTATTTTGACAAAGTTATGCCCCTTTTTATACTTAAAGTCAATTTCTTAGTTGCGGTAAGCTCAAATTTCAGAGACCCTTCACCGCCTGACAGAACTCAATAGAACTTCACACAAGTTGAGCGTGCTGTTATCCAACAGCTCTTGTTGTTCTTTATTTCACTCAAACATATTTTTAGATGAAATTCATGTGAAGTATTTACAATTCAAAATGATTACCATTCACTCCTACTCCGACGTAGACCACATAGTCAATGGTCTGTGCACAATGTCGTCTAATACATTATAATGTCACTGCAGGAAGAAAAATTATATAAATTCAAGGAATAAATTTGAAAATAATAACATAAATTCTGAATGCTCACGATTCATCAAAATCAGGGGTTCACTCACTTGATGTAAGTCATAGTACCATGATTGGTTAAAATACAAACATTTATTCCTAAAATGGACAGACGGCAATCTTGAATTGTTTTCCATCAAGCATTCAAATTATCATCTCAATTTTTTAATCTAGTATCATTGTGACTTTAAACCTGTTTGCATATGATTAAAGTTTGAGTTTTCCTATTTTCTTCATATTTTACTATATATTTGAATATATTTCTTGGTAATCAACAGTTGGTAATATGCAAAAACAATGTGCTATATACTATTCTCATCATAATAATGATTGAACAAATGCAAATTGTGCAGACGAATTATCAGGACCCCATGAGTTTTTAAAAAATCAAGATTGCCATGTGTCCCTTTAAGGGCTATTCCATTTAAATTTACCTGGAGGGTGGAGAATGCCACATTTGTTTACCCCTGTGTCGGGGGCCCCGATCCCAACATATTCTTTTATTATAAAATGCCCCCCTAAAATTGCTTTTACTCAACTACCAATATATTAAAAGCTTAAAAGTGCAGTCCCCGCCTCCTGGCAAGTTTAAATGGAATAGCCCTAAAATACATTCCCTATTAATTGATACGTTTATATTTATAACCCTTAACCTGCTAAATATATATAATGGACTGTTCTTTCTTTTGAATACCATTCCATTTATGGGACAGAGGGGTGTTTTGGGGAAAATGACTGATCAGTTGCTGGACATTGTAAACCCTGATCAGCCTGCGAGTTACTCCGACTGTTCTGGGTTTACAATGGACACAGAGGCTTTTATTCTTGTGGTTAGTGGGTTAAGGTGCTTAGTGGGTTAAAGGTTAAGAACATAAACATTACTCGCAGAGTTCTGGGTTTACAATGGACACAGAGGCTTTTATTCTCGTGCTTAGTGGGTTAAGGTGCTTAGTGGGTTAAGGGTTAAGAACATAAAACACATTTAAGTAAATTTTTAAATGAGTTGTTGAATTTATAATAATTAAATGCTTTTTATGTGTTCACGTGATTCTGTATTCATTATTCTATTTGCAACTGATAGTGTCTCCATGGCCGAGGGGTTAACTTTGTTGCATTGTAATTCTTTTCGTCTCTCACCGCTGCGGGTTTGAATCCCACTGGCAGCTCAACTTGTAAGTTAGTGTCGATTCTTACGGATGGCGGGAGGTGTTCAGTACTGTTTCTACCCAGGAACAGTGTGGTCCACCCCCACCACAAAAAATTGACCATCATATATAACCTTGCATGTGTTGAAATGACGTAAAGCACCATATAAACAAATCTATTTGCGACTGATTGGCGGAGTTTACACGATTATTTATACAGTAAACTTGTTATTTTATTGTTACATACATGTATTACAGTATTGTTCATTGCATATTAGACAGATTAAAAAGAATGCAATAAAAGGAAATATTTATCTCTGTTTTATTATTTTTTGTCCATGTTGAGGAATAGAACATAGCAGGAATTTTTTAAAACAGGAGCACTGCCTAGCGTGGAAATATACGACTAGCGGGGCTTATACGCCTGTTGTTTCACCATTGTAGATCCAATACGTGAAAGTTAATAGCACAATCACTTGTAAAAGACAAATTTAAGTTTTTCTAAGGGGTATAATAGTCTTTTTAGAACACCTGAGCCAAAGGCTCAAGGTGATCTATTGGGATCACTCTTCGTCTGTCGTCCGACGTCGTTGTTAACTTTTCTTCAAACAACTTCTCCTCAGAAACCGCTTGGCTAATTGTGACCAAACTTCACAAGGATGATCCTTAGATGAATGCTTTTTAGATTTGTTAAAATTAGGTCAGCGCGACATCCAAGATGGCCACCATTACCATATATGGTCGAAACCTTAAACAAGAGGCCCAAGAGGGCCTGTGGACGCTCTACTGGTTAAAACAGCTCTAATAGATTTAGATAGATATAGCTAGATATAGCTCTCTTCTCCTATAGATTTAACATAGGAAAATACAATATAGCATTTTTCAACAAATCAAGGGCCTTAACTCTGTTATTACTAACAAGATCTAGCTGGTTTTCAAAATTGTCCAAGATTTCATTGATATACCGCGCTTTGCACAACTAGACATCATACTGAGGCTTCCTGCCAAATTTCGTAGAAATTCAACAAGCCATTTAAGAGTAGCGCCGACAAGAAATTTAAAATAAAAATGTCAAAGGGCCAAAACTCCGTCAAAAATCAGCAAACTGGAACAAAAGCGTGATATGCACAACTAGACATCTTACCGATGCTTCCTGCCAAGTTTTTTCGAAATTCAACAAGGCATTTAGGATGAGTAGCGCCGACAAGAAATTTTAAAGTAAGTGTCAAGTAATTAAAAAGATAATGAAAAAAGAAAAAAAGAAAAAAAAATTCAAATCAATCAAAAAAATCAATCAAAACGAATAAATGAAAGAATTAAAAAAACAAGAGGCCCAAGAGGGCCTGTGGACGCTTTACTGGCTAATATGGCTCTTATGACATCAATGAAGCGAGTGACTATCGTCTTAAAGAGGCAAACTATAGCATTTTTAACTATATCAAGAGCAGTAACTCTGTGATTACTGGTCCGATCTGGCTGGTTTTCCAAGTTGGCCAGTAGAGATAATAAAAATATTAAAAAAAAATTAAAAAAAAAAAAAAAAAAAAATATATATATATATTATATATATATATTATATATAAAATAAAAAAAATAAAAAAAACAATATGAAAAAAAAAGAAAAGAAAAAAAAAGAAAATAAAAAAATAAAAAATAAAGAAATTAAAAAATTTAAAACAAGCATTGATGTAAAACTGTGACCCCCGGGGCGGGGCCAGATGTGACCCCAGGGTCAGCATTTGAACAAAATTGGTAAATGACCATAAGCTTATAGCAACAGCAAAATATTAAACCTCTGGCTCTTGCAGTTTCAGAGAAGAAGATTTTAAGTTTTTCTCTATACATGTCTATGTAAAACATGTGACCCTTGGGGCGTAACCAAATGTGACCCCAGGGTCACCATTTGAACAAACTTGGTAAAGGACCATAAGCTTATAATAATTGTAAAATATCAAACCTCTGGCTCTTGTAGTTTCCGAGAAGAAGATTTTTTAAAAAGAAATCCTATATAAGTCTATGTAAAACTGTGACCCTCGGGGCGGGGAAACATTTGACCCCAGGGTCACCATTTGAACAAACTTAGTAGAGGACCATAAGCTGATGCTACATGTAATACATGAGAGCTCTGTGCCTTGTGGTTTCAGAGAAGAAGATTTTTTAAACTTTTTTCCTATATGTCTATATGAAAAACATGCAAAACCTCAATATACAAACTTTGGACCCCCGAGGCACGGCCATTTTTGACCCCGGGGACTTTATTTGAACAAACTTGATAGTCTAGGCGTTGACGATCATTTTAAAAGAAAAACTGTTGAAATCTGTCAAGCGGTTCTGGAGAAGAAGATTTTTTAAGGTTTCGACCATATATGGTAATGGCAGCCATCTTGGATGTAGCGCTGACCTAATTTTAACAAATCTAAAAAGCATTCATCTAAGGATCATCCATTTGAAGTTTGGTCAAAATTAGCCAAGTGGTTTCTGACGAGAAGTCGTTTGAAGAATTCCCTATACATGTCTATGTAAAACATGTGACCCTTGGGGCGGGGCCAAATGTGACCCTAAGGTCACCATTTGAACAAACTTGGTAAAGGACCATAAGCTTATAGTAAATGCAAAATATCAAACCTCTGGCTGTTGTAGTTTCCGAGAAGAAGATTTAAAAAAAAAAATCCTATATAAGTCTATGTAAAACTGTGACCCCCGGGGCGGGGACAAATTTGACCCCAGGGTCACCATTTGAACAAACTTAGTAGGGGACCATAAGCTGATGCTACATGTAATACATGAGCGCTCTGTGCCTTGTGGTTTCAGAGAAGAAGATTTTTTAAAGTTTTTTCCTATATGTCTGTATGAAAAACATGCAAAACCTCAATATACAAACTTTGGACCCCCGGGGCACGGCCATTTTTGACCCCGGGGACTTTATTTGAATAATCTTGATAGTCTAGCCGTTGGCGATCATTTTAAAAGAAAAACTGTTGAAATCTGTCCGGCGGTTCTGGAGAAGAAGATTTTTTAAGGTTTCGACCATATATGGTAATGGCAGCCATCTTGGATGTAGCGTTGACCTAATTTTAACAAATCTAAAAAGCATTCATCTAAGGATCATCTATGTGAAGTTTGGTCAAAATTAGCCAAGCGGTTTCTGAGGAGAAGTCGTTTGAAGAAAAGTTAACGGACGGACGGACGACGGACGGACGACGGACGACGGAAGACGGACAACACACCATCCCATAAGCTCTGCTGGCCCTTGGCCAGTAGAGCTAACAAGAGGCCCAAGAGGGCCTGTGGACGCTCTACTTGCTAAAACAGCTCTTATAGAATTAGATAGATATAGCTAGATATAGCTCTCTTCTCCTATAGATTTAACAAAGGAAAATACAATATAGCATTTTTCAACAAATCAAGGGCCATAACTCTGTTATTACTAACAAGATCTAGCTGAAATTGTCCAAGATTTCATTGATATACCGCGCTTTGTATAACTAGACATCATACTGAGGCTTCCTGCCAAATTTCGTAGAAATCCAACAAGCCGTTTAAGAGGAGTAGCGCCGACAAGAAATTTAAAATAAAAATATCAAAGGGCCATAACTCCGTGAAAAATCAGCAAACTGGAACAAAAGCGTGATATGCACAACTAGACATCTTATCGATGCTTCCTGCCAAGTTTCGTCGAAATTCAACAAGGCATTTAGGATGAGTAGCGCCGACAAGAAATTTTAAAAGTAAGTGTCAAGTAATTAAAAAGATAATGAAAAATCAATCAAAAAAATTAAAAAAATTAAAAAGAAATTAAAAAAAAAAAATTGAAACAATTAAAAAAAAAACTGAAATTTAAAAAAAACTTACCCTCGAGGCGCGTCCAAATTTGACATCAGGGTCACCATTTGAACAAACTTGGTAGAGGACCATAAGCTGATGCTACATGTAATACATGAGAGCTCTGTGCCATGTGGTTCCAGAGAAGAAGATTTTTTCAGTTTTTGCCTATACAAGCCTAAGTAAAACTGTGACCCCCAGGCAGGGGTGGAAAAATTTGGAAAAATCCAATCGCCCTGCAGGACTAGTGGAAGCAAAAAGCTACTCGCCCTTACCAATTTACCACTCGCCCTGCAGCATATAACCTGAACATTATTTTCACCACTATAGTAAGCTGCAATAAGTTCATTTGTGTACCACATTCACTTGAAGTAAACACATTAAGACTTATTCCCTTCCACGCGGACATTCGTCAGGGAGTGGGCAAAAAAAAAAAGCGCTGCAGAGAATTAACTTCTACAACAACAAAATAACTTTCTCTTCAGTATTTTGTCTCCATTGGACCAATAATAGATGCCAGAACTAATTAATAGCGGTTGGGAACTACGCTTGTGGTTCAGCCATACCCGTTCTGATTCGCAGACACTCGGGCCGAATCCGTTTGCAGTCGCTGACGCTGACTTTCCGAACAGCGACCTGATGTCTGATTGTTTACCCGCCATGTTTACGGTGTCTATATAAAATCCGTCTGACTGGTTAGCGATAAAAATCAATGGTTAGCGATATATTGCATCACACTCCAATTGATTTTAGCGTGAATTGAATCACAGTCTATATGACGCGTGGATTACCTGGTAACAAACAAACACCCGTTTTATCATATATGGCATACTGATAAAATGTCTTTTAAAGCAAAGAAAAGCATTGTAAATGATAAATAATACTAACATGTATACATTTTACATCTGTATATTTATTTTTAATCAATTTGCAGTGGTTTTCTTTGCTTTAAAATACATTTTGTCAATATACCATATATGGTAAAACGGCGCGATGACGTCATCGTTCAGAGATGGCCGCCTCCATTTATGTTTTTTGCAAATTTTCAATAGGTCATATCTCCTTCATTTTTCATGGCATTTTGATATTTTTTTCAGCTTTTTTCAAGTTTTTCAGAGCCCTTTAAAATAAATTGTGTTTGAAAATAGTGCATCAACCCCTTTAAACATGGCTGCCACGGCCTTCTTTGTTTACATAGAGTTATATAGTAAAAACTTGTAGCGACTACTCCTCTGAAACTACTTGACAGATTTTCATGAAACTTCACAGGAATGTTGATCTAGCTATCAAAAACCTATCAGTAGAGCTTCAAGGTCATTTACCTCTTGTTTGTCTCCTCGTTATTTACAGGGAGCATTCAGGGTTCTCCTTTCGGTTACCGAAAGCACTCTCGGTAATAGTATAATAGTCCGTGTTTCTTTTTCATGTGTGTCCAATATGGATGCCTTTGTAGAAACGCGTGTCCACACACAATACAATGTCAGAATCTGGTGTCTGTTTTATGAATCCATTCATGACGACGCTTGCTTATTTTTAAGACAAACACCAAGAAGCTTTCTTCTAAAAAACATTTGAAGCGGTAGCCATTTACCGAGATTCTGGTATCGTTTTAAAGACGATTTTATAAATTTATGGATGCTTAAAGAGGAAAACTTCATCAATATATCGATGAACTAATTGTGGATGGTCAAACATACTGAAATAATAAAATTTTTATGAACAAGCGTTTCCAGATTAAAAAAATAGTCTGCACAAATGGTCAAGAGGTTTGGTACAGGTCATTCTTAACTCTTCATCTCCTCCTTCATTGCGTGCTTGCGGTTGATTCTTTCTCTTGTTTCCTTGCCTCTAAAATAACTTTAACTTCATCCCTGCTTAGCCCATGTTTCTTCTCCATATGCGTCCAGTATGGATACCTTTGTATAAATGAGTGTCCACACAAGTGACAATGTATCGGTTTGTCTGTTTTATGAATCCATTCATGGCGTATTCGGCTCTTTCTGCTGTTAAACCTTCCGTCACAAACTCTGCAGGCAAATGAGCCTGGTGTATGAGTCATTATATGCTCCGTTAAATTGTTTCTGTCCTTGAACCCCTTGCCACAAGTTGGACATCTGTGGTGCCTAATTTTCAAGTGGATATTGTTCATATGCCTCAATCGCTTTCCTGATGTTTTGAAAGCCATTGGACACTGTGTGCACTTGAAGGGGCTTTCTCCCGTGTGAATGTAGGTATGTGTTTTCAGTGTAAACAAGGAGCTACACTGGACGGCACATATTTCACACTGAAAGGCTTTGTGCTCCTTGTGCCAGGTCATGTGTCTCCGCAGTTTACTCTTTGTTGTGAACTTTTTCTCACACATCGTACAAGGCAGAGTGGCATCGCCTGTACAAAAATAATATTTAGAATACAGCAAATGAAAGTTGATATGGCGCCTAACAGGCATGAACATGCCAGCTCATCCTCCATGTACATCGAGATAAAATATGGAAAATGGGCCTAGAACCTTCTCACCCTGAACTGCAGAGTTGCTGCAAATTCTATCGTAGAAACTCCATTTACGCTGGATCCACGTTTATTGTTTTTCTGCCACTGCTCTTTTGATGTGAGCGAGATGGCACCTGAAACAATGCAGGGATCATGATGAAGACCTTTAATGAACATAAACAAAAAACAAGAGGCCCAAGAGGGCCTGTGGACGCTCTACTGGTTAAAACAGCTCTAATAGATTTAGATAGATATAGCTAGATATAGCTCTCTTCTCCTATAGATTTAACATAGGAAAATACAATATAGCATTTTTCAACAAATCAAGGGCCTTAACTCTGTTATTACTAACAAGATCTAGCTGGTTTTCAAAATTGTCCAAGATTTCATTGATATACCGCGCTTTGCACAACTAGACATCATTCTGCGGCTTCCTGCCAAATTTCGTAGAAATTCAACAAGCCATTTAAGAGTAGCGCCGACAAGAAATTTAAAATAAAAATGTCAAAGGGCCAAAACTCCGTCAAAAATCAGCAAACTGGAACAAAAGCGTGATATGCACAACTAGACATCTTACCGATGCTTCCTGCCAAGTTTTTTCGAAATTCAACAAGGCATTTAGGATGAGTAGCGCCGACAAGAAATTTTAAAGTAAGTGTCAAGTAATTAAAAAGATAATGAAAAAAGAAAAAAAGAAAAAAAAATTCAAATCAATCAAAAAAATCAATCAAAACGAATAAATGAAAGAATTAAAAAAAACAAGAGGCCCAAGGGGGCCTGTGGACGCTTTACTGGCTAATATGGCTCTTATGACATCAATGAAGCGAGTGACTATCGTCTTAAAGAGGCAAACTATAGCATTTTTAACTATATCAAGAGCAGTAACTCTGTGATTACTGGTCCGATCTGGCTGGTTTTCCAAGTTGGCCAGTAGAGATAATAAAAATATAAAAAAAAAATTAAAAAAAAAAAAAAATAAAATAAAAAATATATATATATTATATATATATATTATATATAAAATAAAAAAAATAAAAAAAACAATATGAAAAAAAAAGAAAAGAAAAAAAAAGAAAATAAAAAAATAAAAAATAAAGAAATTAAAAAATTTAAAACAAGCATTGATGTAAAACTGTGACCCCCGGGGCGGGGCCAGATGTGACCCCAGGGTCAGCATTTGAACAAAATTGGTAAATGACCATAAGCTTATAGCAACAGCAAAATATTAAACCTCTGGCTCTTGCAGTTTCAGAGAAGAAGATTTTAAGTTTTTCTCTATACATGTCTATGTAAAACATGTGACCCTTGGGGCGTAACCAAATGTGACCCCAGGGTCACCATTTGAACAAACTTGGTAAAGGACCATAAGCTTATAATAATTGTAAAATATCAAACCTCTGGCTCTTGTAGTTTCCGAGAAGAAGATTTTTTAAAAAGAAATCCTATATACATGTAAGTCTATGTAAAACTGTGACCCTCGGGGCGGGGAAACATTTGACCCCAGGGTCACCATTTGAACAAACTTAGTAGAGGACCATAAGCTGATGCTACATGTAATACATGAGAGCTCTGTGCCTTGTGGTTTCAGAGAAGAAGATTTTTTAAACTTTTTTCCTATATGTCTATATGAAAAACATGCAAAACCTCAATATACAAACTTTGGACCCCCGAGGCACGGCCATTTTTGACCCCGGGGACTTTATTTGAACAAACTTGATAGTCTAGGCGTTGACGATCATTTTAAAAGAAAAACTGTTGAAATCTGTCAAGCGGTTCTGGAGAAGAAGATTTTTTAAGGTTTCGACCATATATGGTAATGGCAGCCATCTTGGATGTAGCGCTGACCTAATTTTAACAAATCTAAAAAGCATTCATCTAAGGATCATCCATTTGAAGTTTGGTCAAAATTAGCCAAGTGGTTTCTGACGAGAAGTCGTTTGAAGAATTCCCTATACATGTCTATGTAAAACATGTGACCCTTGGGGCGGGGCCAAATGTGACCCTAAGGTCACCATTTGAACAAACTTGGTAAAGGACCATAAGCTTATAGTAAATGCAAAATATCAAACCTCTGGCTGTTGTAGTTTCCGAGAAGAAGATTTAAAAAAAAAAATCCTATATAAGTCTATGTAAAACTGTGACCCCCGGGGCGGGGACAAATTTGACCCCAGGGTCACCATTTGAACAAACTTAGTAGGGGACCATAAGCTGATGCTACATGTAATACATGAGCGCTCTGTGCCTTGTGGTTTCAGAGAAGAAGATTTTTTAAAGTTTTTTCCTATATGTCTGTATGAAAAACATGCAAAACCTCAATATACAAACTTTGGACCCCCGGGGCACGGCCATTTTTGACCCCGGGGACTTTATTTGAATAATCTTGATAGTCTAGCCGTTGGCGATCATTTTAAAAGAAAAACTGTTGAAATCTGTCCGGCGGTTCTGGAGAAGAAGATTTTTTAAGGTTTCGACCATATATGGTAATGGCAGCCATCTTGGATGTAGCGTTGACCTAATTTTAACAAATCTAAAAAGCATTCATCTAAGGATCATCTATGTGAAGTTTGGTCAAAATTAGCCAAGCGGTTTCTGAGGAGAAGTCGTTTGAAGAAAAGTTAACGGACGGACGGACGACGGACGACGGACGGACGACGGACGACGGACAACACACCATCCCATAAGCTCTGCTGGCCCTTGGCCAGTAGAGCTAATGATAAAATGAACATGAATTTGGGGGATTCTACCCCTCTGCCTACCCCTCCAAAGGGATCTGCAGTGGCCCTATTCTTTGCCCCGTGACCAAACGGGACCCTCGGGAACCACAGGGGGCTACAGCAAATGAATTTGGATGTACAATCTTCAAATGTGAACCTTTTAACTGTTGTTTCATATTAAAATTTCCAATCTGAATGGGAGCGAGTCTTAACATGTTAAATATTGAATTTGTTTTAATAGTTACGCGGTATTGAAAATGTCAAAATACACCTTGAACGATTACTGGAGTATGACCCCATAAAACAATGAGTAATAAAAGTTATTGGTTATCCATTTCTAATTTCCGGTGTATACTATGTTTTACCTATATTAGTACATTTTTCACTTAGACATATGAAGTTTACATTGAACCACCAATAAATATCATGTACCAGTATATCCATTGATAAATTATATCCTATAATTAATATTTATTTAAATACTGGTAGGCTTGCATCCTTGCCAAAAAAAATATATATTTGAATTTAGTAATGATTGAAATATGACATTCCATATAGTAGGCCTATCTTATAAATCCAATTAACATGACGTCACTTGTCAATCATTTATCCGTTTCAACTAATCAAACCAATACGGTACCTCTCAATAAAGAGCCCGTAAAACTGTATTATAAAGCATGTGCAACTGTATTATAAAACAACCTACTGTCAATATACTCCGACATCAACAATAGGGCGGAGATACCTTAGTAATGGTGTTACATGTCTTTTGAGTGGTTTTGTATATATTATATCTTAAATGTGAATAATTATGTAATATGTGTTTGACTGTATAAATACAAAAATGATACTAATATTTGAATTTATATCATGCTTTGCTATAAGTATGTCAAACACTACACAGAAGACACTATCGTGTTTGACTGGAAAATATTTAGTACTGGTAATGCAGTTTGTGACAGTAAACAGTTATCACATGTGTGTTTGGGGAACAGTCAAAACTGTTTTCCCGAGGTGGAGGGGATGGCAGTGTGAACTGTTTCCCGAGGCCGATTACCTGATTAATGTTACTGTACGAAACAGTGAAAATGAAAATTTGTTTTATAATGGGAACCTATGGTGAAAAAAGCAAGTGACTGGAAGAATATTATAGTAATCGGGGAAATTCCAGCACGTGAGGGAAACAGTCGAAACTAAAGCCCGGTAACAGTTCGTTTTCACCGGGAACAATCTTTTCCTTAGTGAATTAGCAAGAAATGACGATATAGCATTTATATAGGAGATCAGGTAATAAAATAAAATACAAACCTCTGTGCTCTGCTATATGCTCGTTATATGCAGTCTTCTCCTTCTTTATCGATGCACCACATATATAGCACACTATACATTTCTTTACATATTTCTTGTTTATCTTCACTGCACCACCCTGTTCGTTGTCTAGGAAAATAGAACAAGAGGTCAATGACCTTGAAGCTCTACTGATTGATTTTGATTTCAGGAAGTAGTCGCTACAAACTGTTTTTTTGAAAATCTATTTTTAGCCGTGGTGGCCATCTTGAATTTCCGGCCGACCTGAAATTTTGCTAGGATCAATTAGACATCAAGAGCAACATTCCTGTGAAGTTTCATGAAAATCCATCAAGTAGTTTCAGAGGAGTAGTCGCTACAAGTTTTCATTATATAACTCTATGTAAACAAATGTGGTCACTGACAGCCATGTTTAACATTGAATCAAAATAATGTTCGACTCGGATAACCATCATGTCATGCTGATCATTTAAGAAAAAGTCCCATATCAATATCTCTTATAGTTTTCAAGAAGTAGTCGCTACAAACTTATTTTTTTTAAAATCTATTTTTAGCCATGGCGGCCATCTTGAATTTCCGGCCGACCTGAAATTTTGCTAAGATCAATAAGACATCATGAGCAACATTCATGTGAAGTTTCATGAAAATCCGTCAAGTAGTTTCAGAGGAGTAGTCGCTACAAGTTATCATTATATAACTCTAATGTAAACATACATGGCCACTGGCAGCCATGTTTAACGTCGAATCAAAATAATGTTCGACTTGAATAACCATCATGTCATGCTGATCATTTTAGAAAAAGTCCCATATCAATATCACTTATAGTTTTCAAGAAGTAGTCGCTACAAACTTGTATTTTGAAAATCTATTTTTAGCCATGGCGGCCATCTTGAATTTCCGGCCGACCTGAAATTTTGCAAGGATCAATTAGACATCAAGAGCAACATTCGTGTGAAGTTTCATGAAAATCCGTCAAGTATTTTCAGAGGAGTAGACGCTACAAGTTATCATTATATAACTCTATGTAAACAAAGATGGCCACTGGCAGCCATTTTTAACGTCGAATCAAAATAATGTTCGACTCGGATAACCATCATGTCATGCTGATAATTTTAGAAAAAGTCCCATATCAATATCTCTTATAGTTTTCAAGAAGTAGTCGCTACAAACGTCTTTTTTAAAAATCTATTTTTAGCCGTGGCGGCCATCTTGAATTTCCGGCCAACCTGAAATTTTGCTAGGATCAATTAGACATCAAGAGCAACATTCCTGTGAAGTTTCATGAAAATCCGTCAAGTTGTTTCAGAGGAGTAGTCGCTACAAGTTTTCATTATATAACTCTATGTAAACAAAGATGGCCGCTGGCAGCCATGTTTAATGTCGAATCAAAACGATTTTCGACAAGGACCAACATCGTGTCATGCTGATCATTTTAGAAAAAGTCCCATATCAATATCTCTTATAGTTTTCAAGAAGTAGTCGCTACAAACTTATTTTTTTTAAATCTATTTTTAGCCGTGGCGGCCATCTTGAATTTCCGGCCCACCTGAAATTTTGCTAGGATTAATTAGACATCAAGAGCAACATTCCTGTGAAGTTTCATGAAAATCCGTCAAGTAGTTTCAGAGGAGTAGTCGCTACAAGTTTTCATTATATAACTCTATGTAAACAAAGATGGCCGCTGACAGCCATGTTTAACGTCGAATCAAAACGATTTTCGACAAGGACCAACATCATGTCATGCTGATCATTTTAGAAAAAGTCCCATAGCAATATCCCTTAGAGTTTTCAAGAAGTAGTCGCTACAAACTTGTTTTTTAAAAACCTATTTTTAGATTTGGCGGCCATCTTGGATTTCACATCTACATGAATTTTTGCTAGGATCAACTAGACTTCATGGGCAACATTTCTGTAAAGTTTCATGAAAATCTATTCAGTAGTTTCAGAGGAGTAGTCGCTACAAAAAAAAGTTAACGGACGGACGGACAGACAGACGGACGGACGGACAGACGGACGACGGACGCCGCACCACGGCATAAGCTCTGCTGATCTCTGATCAGTAGAGCTAAAAAAGTATAAAATTGTGTGTTTTATACAGAAGTTGAGAACAAACAGCATGGCTAGACTCTTGTTGCAAAAGACGAAGCGGTGGAATTAAGTTGTTTTCTCCAGGTTACAAGCACAATATTCTGTGGTGGCATATTGGACCCGCAACTTTTCAGTTTACCATTCAAGCATTAGGCCACTGCGCCACCCTAAAACAAAATGTTAAAGGATCTGGAAGCACCCTACTGTAAGAAGCGGATGGATTTAAATTGTTTAGGACTAACAACGGTCATGCTGTTAGTTTTGGCAAAGACCCGTCTCAATACTGGTAGAGAAGTAGGTAACACAAACGTATACTGTTAGTTATGGCAACCATTCCTAGTTGTCTCAGGATCTTGGATTTTGCCGAGGATGATTTAGCTATCATATGCTATGTTTCCGCCACTCTAAAAAGCGCCTCGGTTGTCGAGGGTTAACAACATTGCGTTGTAAACCTTCTCACCTCTCAAAGATGCGTGTTCAAATCCCACTGGGAACTCATCTTGTAAGTGACAAAGACCACCCACTTATTCCTCGGTAGAACCATTACTGTATACCTCCCGCCATCTGTAAGAATCAACTTTCTCACAAGTCGAGCTCGCAGTGGGTTTGAACCGGCAAAGGTGACAGACGGGATGGTTCCAAACGCACCTGTTTTACTCTCTTGACCACCGAAGCCCGTGAATTGTAACTAAAGATAACTGCTTGTGGTCATCTTTGAATGCCAAAGCAACATGAATTTTATTGTTACATGTCTGCTGTCGAGATGAACGGTGTTGTGTTTTTTTAAACACTAGTTTTGACAAGATGGAAGACGAGCAAGTTTGTCAAAGGTACATGCAGGTGTCGTTTAAATGTACAAGCTGGTACTTAATTACCATTCTAGCTCTTCGTCAGTGTGTGCAAGGATGTTTTAATTCAACACGTCAGCTCTGTATTTAATAGTCGATTTCTCTCATTTTAAGCGCATAGTCTGTACAAAACCAACGGTTGTCTTGTTTTGCAAAATCGAAGCAATGGACGGTCACTGTTTTCGCTTCTTCTGTTAAATTGAAAACATTTATGTTTACATCCGACGCGACACCTTGCTTCGATCACGACCCCTGCATTGTTTCAGGTGCCATCTCGCTCATATCACTAGAGCAGTGGCAGAAAAACTTTAACGTGGCTCCAGCGTAAATGGAGAGTCTACAATAGAATTTGCAGCAACTCTGCAGTTCAGGGCGAGAAGGTTCTAGGCCCGTTCTCGATATTTTATCTCGATGTACATGGAGGATGAGCCTGGCATGTTCATTCCCGTTAGGCGCCATTTAACCTTTCATGTGTTGGTGCGCCTTTGAAACCCCAATTCAATGCTTTGATCTTCGACAGTGATGTCATGCAGATAACTTAAAATAGTAATATATCCTTTTCGAAAGTTTTCTATTTAACTGTGGCAGCCATATTGAATTTATTCTGCAAGAACTTTTATACTCATGACATGCAATACACATGAACCTGCAGTCAGTTTATTGTCAGATGTTATTTCAAGAGTTTGTTCCATTTTTCGCACTGCACCGTGAGTGTTTTGGAAATTCCAGTGAAATCCAAAAATTGCACATACCTTTAGCTCAGCTCATATTATTTTTAATAAAAACATTGTACATTATACGAAAGTAACACAAAGTTTTATGTGGGACACATGGCAAAGAGTTTGCATATTTATGAGGGTAATCATTTAATTACAGTACTAAGCAATAGGCTTACCTTCCCATGCTTCAATGATGGCTGTGTCGACGGCCGTTTGTCTTTCTCCACTTTCTTGTTTCAAGTCTGCAACAACTTTTTTTGTTTTCTGCTTCTTCTTTTTCTTTTCCTTCACTTGGTTTTCTTCCAAATGATCCCAGTCATTGTCAAGAACACTAGGCTCTTTCTTTATTTTATTTTTCTTAATTGTTTCTTTTGCATTATCCCGAGTATCCTCTGACAATTCCGATGTCTCCCATTCATAATCATTGTCCTTGTAGCAGAACGTTTTTTTCTTCCTTTTACTCGATCTAACTTTAATTATATCTTTTATTGTTTCAATTGTTTTATTATCATCTTCGACTGTTAAATTTTTAACGACCGACTTATTACCAGTATTGTTATTTTTGTTAAATGCCTTAGTAGTATTTATATGATGACTTTCATTTCCAACACCAGCTTCTTCTGTCTTGATGTTGACCATTCTCTCTGTATCATGACCAGTTGTAAAAGAATTTCCAATTTCACAATCTTGCTCTGTATCGTCTATTTCATCAGCATCTTCTTCAAACTCATTATCAAGCAACAGATCTGGTGTTGGTTCAAGATCGTTACCTTTTAAATTGTCAGATGCATCTACACCATTTTTATCCGCTGGGTGTGCTTTCTCTGAATCTAATTGGGTTATCCTGTCTAGTAACACTCTACATTCTTTGAGACATGGAATGTTTCTGTCCTGTGTTGTATCTTTTAATTCAACATTAACAACTCGGTCATCTTCATCTTTAACCACGATATCCACTTCTCTATGAAAATCAACACTGCGCTTATTTCGATCTGTGAATGTGCCATTACTTTGCTCATTATCATTTGGTGTGTTTTTTGTTGGTATTTTTAGTTTTAATGTATTTCCTCTTAGCTTCTCCAACTGTCTCATTATATGTTTTCTCTCGCTCCCGTGTACTGTCTGTGTGGAGTTACACTGGGTGTCATATTTGGGGAAGGCGGTTCGTAGCAAGTGATCATAATGATAGGACCCTCCAGCCTCGTGCGCTAACAAGTGTTCATGTAGACCACAGATGGCTGGGAAATGGTTCCCACAACATCCACAGACATATGTAACTGCATTGTATGGCAAATCTCTTTTAACGTTGATCGAGTCATTCAAGCCTGCAGTCTTAATACCACTTTGATCAACATATGCGCACACATGGTATACGTCCATGATAGCAGTGTCTACTGCAAAGCGTGTAGATTCTTGTTACTAGATGTTCAAAAAAAAGATAAAGTAACCTGAAAATAGAAAATCAATTGAGTTAGATTGAATGCAAATGTTTTCAGTTCTACAATACTAATATTGGGATGCATTTTCTTGCATTTTACAAACATGTTTTGCTTCTTTTTTTTTGAAAATAAATATTATTCAATAAATTTAAAAATGCACGACATAAAATAGTCGCAATCAAACCGAGACTGCAATATTTTGTGTATTTATCGTGTTTGGCGGTTTCCTAATTTCTTCTTTCGTACTCTTTCTGGACTATATGACATTAGCTGAGTACTGATCAATTAACATATAACAGTCTATTAAATAGTTTTAGAATTATTTTATATTTAGAATTGTATGATTCTTGGTTTCAAGAAACTCATTACTCATTGAGAGATACAAAGCTGAACAGTCTTAATCTGTTTTTCACAGCAATTTAAACACTCAGTCAGTTCTCAGAACTCACACAGTTGTATCATAATAGCATGACGAGATGTTTTAATACCAGAAAGTGATGTCATGATAGAAATAACCAAATGAAAATATGAATGAAGCATTCTGATAGGTTCAGTGATAAAAATTAGACCAATTTATCGAGGTGGAGAAACTCATTCCATTCTCAGCACTCATTGAGTTTTTACTTGACATTAAGTAATGAGGTGCTTAAAATCAGTGTATTAGGCAGAAATTCAAGACTTGGTGTGCAAATCTGCAAACAGGGTGTGTAAATATAGCGTTTAATTAACATTGTTGTTGTGATACCGGAAATAATTCCCAAGTGAGAAAGATTCTATATCACAAGAATCTTGTGAAAATAATTCCCTCGTGAGAAAGATTCTATATCTTTCTCACGAGGGAATTATTTTCCGTATCATGACAAAAATAATAATTAAACTATACATTATATATTCTGTGATTAATTTCGTTCCAATCGTCAATATTTTAACACCAGTTTGCCTTTTTACACCAGTTTGCACGAGAACGCCAAGACGAGAGTGGGCGATATTTCGCAGTAGAGCAAACGAGTAGTTATAGCTTTTCTATTCCTTCCTATACAAATTACAGACAAAAAAGTAATATAACTTGCTAACACGCGCTAAGAGCCAATTCGTACCAATTTGGTGTCTCTGGGGCAATTTATTTTTTACAGATAAAGGTGAAAAAGGTTCATTTTAGATCATTTTTCTTCTATAAATATATACAAAACATAACAATATTGAGAAAGTAAGAGTTTGGAAGTGTTGTTTAGCTAATTCACTGCTTAAAATCCAGAATCACAAAATGTTAATAACAAAATAATTCTAAAATGATTTAATAGACTGTTATATATAGTCAGAGCTCTAACCTTAAACAGTTACAAGATTTATAACTGCTGGAAGTTATTAAAATGCCAAATTATTATCTCCCTTTGGTTTAGAGTAGCAGATACTTTTCCCTAATAACCATTTGTAACCTACATGTAAATCAGTTACCAAAATCATTTGCTAATAAATCGAAATAGTTGCCAAATGTGCAGTGTTTGTTTATGTCTGAATACTTATTATTAAGGATAAAAACATCTTCATCAAGATCCAATTAGCTGTTGTTCACTAATTGTGATGTTGGTGCCTACAAAATGATTTTTAATGTATTTTATTGCATAACAGTAGGTAACTTGACAGGCTTTGTGCATTGGATGATGCTCATATAATTTTATTGCATGGTTGTAAAGTTGAATAATCACCCTACCTGGAGAAAATTATATATATACAGGGAAAATTCCTGTACAGAAGATAGAATGCACCTAAACTTGAATGATTTTGTGGTAGTAACTGCTTCTGGTTACTATCCCAGTTTTAGTGTTTTTTTTAATAACAGTCACAGGTTATGAAAAACATAACTGTTTAAGGTTAGAGCTTTGACTGATATATGCATCAAAGTTGTATTTATTCAAAAATTACAGCAGATTAGTTATAGTATAAATATATATTAATCTTTAAGTTTCGTGCAAACTATTGAATATCGGGCACAAATATATTCAGTGTCCAGTTTCAACAGAATCACACACAACTGGCAAATAAGAGCAGGATTTTGTTCCGCATTTCATTTTTGTCCAGCCCGTTTACGGATCTCGACTTAGGGATCACAAGTTCGTCCGTGTGTCAAGTTTGTCAGTCCGTGCGTTCGATTTTCATTTCTTAATATCTTCTTCGATTTTCACCATATTCCACCTGAATGCTTATTATATGGATCCAACATCACGTGCACAATTTCGGGTTGCTGTGACCTACTTTTGGCAAAATAGGTCACGTCTGGTCTGCTACGACATGCGTATCTTGCTTCTTTCTCGCAGGACTTTCACCAAACTTCACGAGAATGTTTCTTTAAATGTGCATCTAACATCATAATATTATGCACATTTTGAGTCGCTGTGACATGTATACTTTCAGTGAAATATAGGACATGTCCGGTCTCCGCTACGGCATGCGTATATATAGGACAAACATCCGGTCTCCGCTACGGCATGCATATATATAGGACAAAAATTTCTTTCAAAAGGTGTCGCAACATTCCAAAGATCTCTAAAGAAAAAGGCAAAACTCTACAAACAAGCGAAAAGGCAGAACATCTGGACCAAATATAGACAGTTCTAGAAAGAATGGAACCACGTCAACAGCTCACAGAAAAAGGAAATGTAGCATCCATCAAGGACCACTGCCAACCACAAACAGGCACAGAAACAAACACCAATTACAAAGACTAATAAAAGGCAAGATATGACATCACTAGCATAAAAGGGCTGACAATTGAATTAGACCTCTCTTCAATTGAATTAGACCTCTCTTTAATTGAATTGAACCTATCTTCAATTGAACTGAACCTGTCTTCAAATAATTCCAATGCCAAATTAACATAAACTCAAATAATTAAAGAGAGGTCTAGTTCAAATGAAGAGAGGTCTAATTCAGTATTTGAATTGTACCTCTCTTCAATTGAATTACACTTTTCTTCAATTGAATTGAACCTCTCTCAATTCAATTGAACCCCTCTTCAATTCAACTGAACCTCTCTTCAGTTGAATTAAGACCTCTTCAATTGAATTAACATGTCGCCAGTTGTCAATCATTTATCCATTTCAACCAATCAAACCAAAACGATACCTCAGACAAACAACAGCATGTGTCACTGTATAATAAAGCATGTGCAACTATGTTATAATACAACCTATTGTCAATATACTCCGACATCAACAAAAGGGCGGAGATATCTAAGTACTGGCGACATGTCAATTAGACCTCTCTTCAATTATTTGATATTATGTTAATTTGGTATTGGAATTATTTGAAGACTCTTCAAATAAATGAAAAGAGGTTCAATTACTTGAGTTTATGTTAATTTGGCTGCCATCGAGAGCAGACACGTTATGGAAAGACATGTCAGCACAATAATTTGGCACAAGATCTACATAAATAGGTCGCGCATTCTCCCTGTAGTCACAGTCAAATACCATTTTATATGTATCTGCCATTGATTCCAAACCCCTGACGGGAGCCTAGAAATGACCTATGTGTCTCTACTATACGTATACATACAGGTACAGATAAATACCTTCTACTATATATATCTGTTTGTTATACTTAGGTTTGTCCAGCATCATATTTATAAATGGCGGAGATTTAGGAAAGGGGAGTAACTGCTTTTGCGTACTTCACACTAGATCGTTTCGTCTAGAGATCGTATTTATTACTAGGTCATATGCAGGCCACACTGATTACGTTTTGAAAAGTTTAAGTCAAGTTTTAGATTAAACTTATTTGATTTCAATATGTTAACAACCTATATATTTGCTGATACATAGTAAATAGGTTTGGAATGGAAGTAAACTCTTTTTACCGGCTATTTAAAACGAATGCATATAAGGTTGGCGTTTTAATTTGTTTCTGTCTTCAAAAATACCCATGTGACCATTTGTTTTCCGCTTTTCTGATTTTCAAATGTAGATCACATGGTTTACTTTTAGAGTTGTAGATCTATCTGCAAAAAGAACCAATAGGGCAAAAAGTATTTCACTTATTCAGTTTGATTACATTGATCGAATTTTACGGTCACTCACCTAGTTTTGAAAGATAAGTCTTACATCTTGATGATATTATTACGGGAACATTTTAGGTACGATCTGAATTTTGACTTTGTCACTGACATGTCTATACTAATTATGATCATCTACACTAGTCAGACTTGGGCTACAACGATCTACAAAGTGTCAACTTTAGAAATGAAGAAGCGCACATTGACCTTCTTTCTGCGTCCGTTATGGTCCAATTTTCAAATGAAGGTAGCGTGGTGTAAATTTTAATTAAAGGGGCAACTGCCGTATAAAAGCCACTAGATGGAGCTGGGGCAGGTTTTTCATATAAATTTATACATGGTTACATCAGGGAGTCCTTTATCAAAATCTTGAAAATTCTACCTCATAAAAAAATATATATATTTGGCACAGAAGTACACTGATATTAAACACTTGTATTGGTAAAAAAATATTTGTGTAAAAGCATTTATTATTCCTAGTTTCAAAGTTTATTTAAACCCAACTGACAGAAATTTGAAAATATGAGGGAGGAGCCTGTGGGGTCATGAACTGAGAAGTGTACACAAATACACGTGGTAGTGTTTACAGCAGACGACATGTTACAATACAGCTGGAGAAAATGTATGAACACTTGAAGAAAATATTATTACAGTTATTTTAATCCTGAACTTGTTTTATATAATAAACGTATCTTTCTTTAACTTGGAACATTTCATTCATGTTGCAGAGAAGTATATATATTGCCTGTTGATTATTATAATAAGGTTTAAGATGTTCAAAAGAAAGAAAGTAGAATAAAGTACCTTTAACGATAACATTATTGTCTGGGTGTTTGAGTATCCATACATGTATAATTCACCAGAAGTGTCCCATGTAAGGTTACGATAACATTATTTTCTTGGTGTTTTGACTATCCATACATGTATAATTCACCAGAAGTGTCCCATGTAAGGTAACAATAACAGTATTGTCTTGGTGTTTTGAGTATCCATATATGTATAATTCACCATAAGTGTCCCATGTAAGGTAACGATAACAGTATTGTCTTGGTGTTTTAAGTATCCATATATGTATAATTCACCAGAAGTGTCCCATGTAACGTACATCTTTAGGGTTTGGATACAAGTCTCACTTGGTTTAGAACGCATTCTGGCATTTTCTCTCTTTGTGTAAGTTCTACATGCGATTCACTAATGGACTGGTGTTTTCTTGCTAAATAAATAGGGTTGCTCCAAGTCCTCGACTGTCCAACATCACCCAAAACTTTTTGTAAAGCTTTTTTCTAATGACATTATTGCCAGGACGTGCAGCTAAACACCTTCCAAGCCATGCTTGCGGATAAGCAGTTACACATGGAAGGTTCAAACAGTGTATGCAAGGTATGTTATGATCATTGTGTTCATTCTGGTCATGTCCTTGATTGTCTATATCATTTGGGCTGGGTAGAGAGGCACATGCATTTTGTAGAACACCTTTGTCTTTGTTGTGCACCGTGTGAACCACCCTAGCAGAACTCTGAGATGGGACATTTGTATCTGTGTTTGTGGATAAGTACTGTTCATGTACGTGTGTTCCTGATAATAAATCATCTCTATCATGTCCATATCGAACACCAGAATCAGAATCACCACGTTGTACTTCAATATCCCACCCATGAAAAGTGAATATTCCTTCAGTAATGTCCTTCTGTTCCTTTATCATATATACTATGTACTTCCTTATTTTGTTATCTGCATCATGTCCAGCCATTTCTAACAATAATTATTTTAAATTGTAATTCCCAGCACAATATGTTCTTACAACATCCAAGTTATACACAGAACTGATCCCTGATCAGTACACTGTTTCACCAGACAAACTATAATTGGCAATTAATTTTCATTTAACACAAACTTAATATATCATAAACTATTTGCTGACAGTGTGAATATATGGCATTGATTTCTGTTTAGTCATCATATTACATTTATTTTGGCGGTAAAGTTCATAGAAGTGCCATTTTAAATTTATTCTAAAATGTGATAAAGCCGTAGCAATTTTGACTAACTTTTTGAAAACTTGCCAGTATACAAAGAAGCTGAAAAATATAAATATTGTATGGATACTCACTATGTAAAGTCATTTAACAACGCCCTTCTGCAGTATGTGGACAAACGAATTGTGTTTGGTGCTTCAAGTTATAAGTTAAGAATTAATTTAGCAACTTTAGATTGGAATGAGCATGTAAACAGAGAATCATCATCATATAGGGTAATGAGCTACAAAAGAAATCCTGAAATGACATACACAGTTCCAATAAAAAAAAAGGAAATTAAATAGTTTCAAGGAAATGATTTGGAGTCAATGAATTGATAAACTTTACTCCTAGCTGATCTGTAAGTACATTGTTTTATGTCGTCTGCTGTTTACATTGCTATTTTTAGAATCATTCACTGTAACTGACAGGCCAGCATAGCTGGTGTAATTTGATAGCCACACCTCCAATCTCTCCCTACCAGGGTAGGGAATTTTGCCCCTAAGGTGTTTAAGATCAGGGGTCCGACTTAAAATTTTAAAACGTCGTATATCTAAAAATCGACCAGGAAATGTAGCATTCAAGGACCGCTGTCAACCAAATATATAGAAACAAACACCAATTACAAGGATAAATAAAATGCAAGATAGATAACATCATAAAAATAAAATGGTTGACAATAGGTCTACCGCACTGGACGGTCTATGAAAAAAAAGGCTGTCGGGGTTTAAAACAAATTCTAGGGTGCACCAAACCTCAATCTTACCCCGCATCATCCCAATAAAACGGGAGAGGGCAAATATAAAAATATATCGCCAGGCTATATCCTCTAACAAACTAAGCAGCGTTAATATGCAATATAACACAAAGATGATCATCTATAAACAACAGAAGCATAGCAAGCCACAAAATACGTACTCATTTACTTGGCAGAAGCCAGAGCAACTAGGAAATAAACCATTAAGGGCAAGACAAGACAAGATTGGAGGGAGGACATCAAAAGTTACCATCCTCTTAGGTTTTAGGTAGATGTCATCATAGGGTTCACAATCTGCCCGGTCATCGCAAAATCGGAGGAGAAATCATAGTGGCTCGAACTGTAAACGGGTCAACCACGAAACATGATGGCCCGGAGTAGCTTTTTTTTGTTATAGCAAGGTTATGAATAGTGAAGTCCTCAACTCCACTGCAAGCCTACACGCTCGTGTAAATAAATACTGAAAAGGGGATCCCTTGGAAGTAATAAACGCTAAAGAAGACTGGCCTTTTATTCATCTTTAAATTGTTCTTTGTTTCTGTGTGTGTTTGTGGTTGACTGCTACTTTACCTGTTCGATTTTTATAAGTATCTATATTTACTTTCACACTATTGTTGTTTGTGCCGTGTGGTGACCGTAGAAAGTCTCCCCGTACATCCAATCAATATTGTTATCTTTTCAACCCACAGGGATTATATGACATTCATTGATCCATTTTTTCCTTAAGCACGTGTTTCTTACACCGTGTTGAAGGTTTTGTGCTCATCGACATTTTGGCCCGTTTTATTAGGCTTTCCATTAACTCTCCTCGTGATCTGGTATTAGACACTGTTGTCAAGTTTTGGACCTCTTTTGACCGTCCGTAAGTTTACAGATATTATTCTTATGGATCTTTGATACGATTCTATTTCGTATCTCTAATAACTACTTATTGGCCTCTATTTCGCTTTTCACCGAATGGTATTACTTTCTAAATTGCATATATGAGTCTATTAGTAAAACACTTAAAACGAATCTTTTACCTCTTCGGTTACACTCTGCGTCATCAATACAAATTCCACAAAATAACTCTTCATTTCTTAGAACTAAACGGTTAACCATATGTACGCCTTACAGCTTTAAATCTTCATTCGGCAACCTCGTTTCATGTTCCTTCTAATAATATTACCAGGACTTTTAATAAAGGCTCAAAAGTTTCAGTTACTCCTGTAGGATCACCTGTTTTGAGGAAATACCATATAAAGTCTCTTTTCAGAAATCGTTTAGGTCATTCAAGACGCAGGGTGTTTCCCTCTATTAACAAGTGCAATGCTAAGAGATGTAGTTGTTGCAATTATTTATCTTGGAAGTTATTTATCTTGGAAGTCCACCATTAACTCAGCTGTTAATGGTAGAATGTTTAATGTATGTCTGGCTTCAAATGTTGATTGACGTACATCTCACGTCATTTATGTTTTGACTTGAAATGCACCACGTTGCGGTATACAATATGTTGGACAAACAGCTAGGTCGATCTTTAAAAGTTCGATTTAGTGAACATAAATATAATGCAGGTAATCCTAAAAAGTTTAAAATCTTACTTGTACCAACACTTTCGTCCGTCAGGTCATACTTTTAGTAACGTTACTGTTAACCGGTTGAATATATAATTTATGATAATGATGCTACTAAAAACTTTAAAATAAAAGCTTGGCGTATTGCAGAACTTCAGTGGATGACAAACATGCAGACACCATATCCACTCGGCCTTAATGACAATATTATCAACAAGGAAATATGTCAAAAGATCCTAATATTGACATGTTTTCTATATTTTCTATTCGAAAGCGTAACTCTAGGTCTCATGGTCGTAGGCGTAATGGTAACATCAAACGTAGATCGCGTGTAATTATTTCAGTCGCTGATTTACATACTATTTTTAAACATTCTGGAAAGCACTCTATGATTTCACGACTTATCTCTTTGTCCATTTCATCACTTAAGTTGATCGACGAGGAATTAAGCAGACACAATTTCCATTCGTACAGATCCCTTGTATAACACTGCTTCCATAATTCAAAGCTACACACATGTTTCCGACCCCATATTGACAAGGAATCTGATCACGTCAGGCATTTTCTAAAAATACTATATTTAATTATGATATTGATTTCATTGACATGCCTAGTATTTTTCGAGATAATCATGTAATTGATTCCATCCCTAAATATTTCAAAAAATCCGAAAGTCCTGTAATGTGTTATATGTATAAAAAAAATAATTAGAAATATTATTTTCAACTACAACAAAATAGTTTCTGACCTTGATATAGTAAATAACACTTCTAAGGAATGCGAAGAAATACATTAAAATTTTGCTATGCTCCAGCAGGTCATGTCATCACTGGTAATTTTGATATTGTTGATAAACGTATTCGGCATCTGTTTACGAAAGGTCCTAAGTATAGATTACCTTCTACTATCGATTTTAATGCCTATCGTGCTCAGATCGCCCAATCCACTGAGGTTGTTAGTATAAAATGGTGTCGTAGAGAACATGTGGACTCAAACTCTCTTTACTTTACTTTAAACATATTTTATTGCGTTTCTTCTATATACAAGCAAAAGGGTTGGGCCACAAGTTCTTCTAACATTAATAAAGGCCCGTCCCAACAGTATTGTAATTAACAGTTAACGAGATAGCAATACAATTAACATAAAATATTCAAATACATTTTTCGATGAACAAAAGAAGAAGAAAAAAGGAGAGGAGTAAGTAGAATAAAGTTCTAGGAAAGACTAAACAACAAGGAATGAGTGATGATGCTGTGGTTGTAGGATCCTGCCCCGAGCGGTTGTCATAATAGTGTATATAATGTCTAGTCGTTATCAAATCGTTTAGTATCTGAACATGATTAAAAATAGTGCTATTATCTTTATCTGTATAACTATCTTTTCCTAATAAAAATACACGAACGCTGAGCGGGTGAAATGGACGGGTAGCATGAAAAAGACGAAGTCGTTCATTTAAATAAAACGGACATTGCATAAAATAATGTTCGGCGTCCTCCTTTTCATGCCAACACTTCTCACAGGTTGTGTTTCCTTTGATTTTGTTTATAAACAAATCATATTTCAGGTTACTGCATTTGTTTCTTATCCGTGCATGAAATACAGAAAATCTACGAATTCCAGAAAAATAGAAAATTGGTATTTTGGGCAGATTAAAGTATTGATTTATAATAAGAGTTTTAAAAGCAGAAAGTCTGCATTTCGTATGTGTTCAAGTATTGTATTCCATAACGATATACACGAGGGAATAAACGAATTACTAAATAGCTGCGTTCTCGTATGAATAGATACGTAATCATTTGAATTTCTTAAGTTGTAAACTCTCTTTCTACTTGGTTATTATAGATACACGTATTAACTTTTATAATGCTAACACCTCTTTACTTCCGGGTATTGAAGAATTTCATAATAAATTCGTTTCAGTTCCTGCTGATAAAGCAGCTAATAATGTAATTATTGTTTGACGCCTACATTACGTCAGAGTTTTATCTCTGGAAGTCGGTAGCACTAATTCGTATACTCCAGCTCAATCTACTGAGGATGATGTTGTTTCCCCACATATCACTCGGTGCACTACTTTCAAGGCTGGGGTAGACGAAAAGCAGAACAAACTGCCAACAATGTACTGGATTCCTAAATTACATAAAAATCCGTATAAGGCCCGCTTTATTTCGAATTCTGTCTGCACCACCACAAACAT
Organism: Cyrtodaria siliqua; assembly: GCA_037043455.1. Taxonomy (NCBI): domain Eukaryota; kingdom Metazoa; phylum Mollusca; class Bivalvia; order Adapedonta; family Hiatellidae; genus Cyrtodaria; species Cyrtodaria siliqua. Next base: position 97,608 of record JAWPHD010001048.1, read on the forward strand.
CTCCAAACTTGTAACTTCTTGTCTTACTGCCGTTAAAGATCACATTAAACAATATTGTGTTAACTCTGGGATTAATTTGTTTTTGTCTATGCAAAATTCAGGAGACGTTCTTGATACAAGTTGCAATAAACGTCAAGTTTCGTCTATAAGCACTTATGACCTCTACACTATATACAACCTTACCACATCCCCTTATCAAAGACAAGCTTATTGCTCTTGTTCAAATAACATTCGCTGTGGAAAATACTACATCTTTGGCCTGTAATACTATTAAAGCGTTTTTTAGTACGGCAGTTTAGACAATTATACTATGTAGACTTGCCAAAAAGTTTGTGAAGCACTAATCTTCCTATTAGATAATATTTTCGTCAGGTATGGAACGACCGTTTATAGACAACTTGTTGGTATCCCTATGGATACGAACTGTGCACCTCTTGTCGCAGATTTGTTTTTATATTGCTATGAAAGAGATTTCATGTTGAGTCGTTCACCAGATACCCAGGCAGATGTTATCGAAGCCTTTAATGACACCTCTCGGTGTCTGGATGACATATTGAACATTGACAACCCTTTCTTTTCTACTATGGTTAATACTATATACACTAAAGAACTTCAACTGAACAAAGCTAATAATTAGGATACTAATGCTTCTTTTCTCGATTTACATCTCTCCATTGAAAATGGTGAAATAATTAGCAAAATATATGACAAGAGAGATGATTTTAATTTTGATATTGTTAATTATCCCCATTTAGATGGGGATGTTTCCCCGAGCAACTTCTTATGGGCCCCAGGGGTCTATGTGTCTCAACTTATTCGTTTTTCTCGAGCTTGTACTCGAGTTGAGGTCAAAAGTGAGGACTTAGATATTCGTAATCTTTGTATAACTAAAAAGCTACTCCATCAGGGCTACTGCTACCATAAACTTCGTAAAACCTTTGCAAAATTGTATTATCGTAACCCTGATTTTCTTTCCAAATATGAAAGTAATTTAAGAACTCTTCTGCGATAAGGACTATCACAACCTCACTTCTATGGTGACTTCGTAAGATCCTTGGTCATGATCACTTTCAGACTATCTTTGTTAAACTTGTTAAAAGGCTTTATCAAAAGAGGTTATGATCCTATCATTTTGCAACGCACCGCATGCTTGGTGATGGACCCATTTACAGTTCGCAACTATGCTTTCCTCTTTAATTGCGCGATGACCGGACAGGCTGTGGACCCTATGATGACGTCTACCTAAAGCCCAAAAGGACGGTGACTTTTGATGTTTGTCTGCAATCTTGTCTTTTCGTGCCCTCAATGGTTTATTCTCTTGTTGCTCTGGCTTCTGCCAAGTCATGGAGCACCTTCTTTGTCGCTTTCTAGGCTATAGTTTCTTTGTATTTATATATGCACGAGCATCTTTGTGTTTTACTTATATTGCCTATTTATGCTGCCTTGTTGGTTAGAGAATAGTTCATGACGTGGATTTCTTTATTTACGCTGTCCCGTTTTATTGGGATGACACTAGGGTAAGTGTGAAGTTTGGTGTACACTAGAACCTGGTTTAAACCTCCAGCGGCCTTTTTTACCACTGAGCGTTCCAAGGCGGTAGCCCTATTGTCAACCCTTTTTGTGTCTGTTTTGTTTGTCATGTCTTTATTTCTTATTAACATTGCCATTCATGTTTGTCGTTTGGCGTGTTTTTGTGTTAACTGTGTTCTGTGAAAGCTGCATTTCCTGTTTGACTTTTACACTTATTTTTTAACCGAATTCAATACTGTCCTTTTTGTGTTTGGTACGCGTGTTTCTTAACTATCCCGCCAACAAGTAAAATTTTACAACATTTGTACCCCGCTTCTAAACCTACTGACGACGAGGTATAGAATTACATAACTTACACATTTTGAGAATCCAACTGGAGCGTTGAATTAAAAGTTACCAACTCATAAACGCATATTCAATGACAGGTAGTTTAAAATTCCATGAAAAATCCTTTACATTTAATCATTTAATCAGAAAATATACATTAGTATATGACCTGAACACCTGGATAGAGCTTTGATACACAGTTTTGTAGTGTATTGTTTCCGTTATTTGGCGTGTTAGTTTCTTTAACCCTTCATCTCTTCGTTATTGATGGAGCATGCTTCTTCCTCTTGTTTCCTTGCCTCCAAAATAACCTTAACTTCATCTTTGCATAGTCCATGTTTCTTCTCCATGTGTGTCCAATATGGATACCGTTGTATAAACGAGTGTCCGCACACATGACACTGAATCGGTTTTTCTGAATTATGGATCCATTCATGGCGATGCTTGCTTCTTTTGCTGTTAAACTTTCTCCCACAAAATCTGCAAGCAAATGAGCCCGGCGTGTGCGTGAGAATATGCTCCGTTAAACATGATCTGTCTTTAAAAGCCCTATCACAAGTTGGGCATTTGTGATGCCGAATTCCCAAATGGATGTTGTTCATGTGGCGTAGTCGCTTTCCGGACGTTTTAAACGCCATTTGGCAATAGGTGCATTTGAAGGGGTTTTCTCCGGTGTGAATGTAGGTGTGCGTTTTTAGTATAAACAAAGAGCTGCATTGGACGGCACATATTTCACACTGGAAGGCTTTATGTTCGGTGTGCCAGGTCATGTGTCTCCTCAACTGTCTTTGTGTTGTGAACTTTTTGTCACATCTCGTACACGGTATAGTGGCGTCACCTGGAAGAAAAGGTTCACACATTAAAGTCATCGATGACATGTTTAATATAAACAGGAAAGGTCGGATTTCCGCCTAATCCCCACGCTGAAGAACTCATGTGCATATAATTTGACATGTGAAAATCCGTATATAAAAGTGCATGCTTTTATGACAGAAATTAATACATTAAAGCAATCTGAAAATATTAACTTCAAATATAACATCTGACTGAAAAAAGACCTAAACGCAAACAACTTCCAAAAGAGTGACTTTTACATTGACCTTGTGGTCGCAGGTGATCAGAAATATGACGAAATGTTTTTGTACGACCTAAGTAATTAAAAATAAAATAAGTAATTCGTGAAATCATTTTGAGAATACGAACATACGAACAAACGAACGGACAAGGCCAAAACAGCATAACCCCCATAATTTTAATAAAATAGTTATGGCTACTAAAATGTCTGCAATGTTTTACTTACAAATTCGTAATACATACGGCATCTGTTCCTTTAGGTCAACTGTTTTTATTATTATCATCAGTGCTTTACTATAATAATTAAGTTTCGTACCCATTTTCATTAATACAATCTGCTTAATAATAATAATTCCAGAGATATCACATAACTCTTTGGTTCACATTTTCTGTATTTGGGTAAAGACCATGTCATTAATAATTCGATGTGTGACATAAGGAGATTTCTAACCTGTATGGTGAGCTATATGTTCTTTATACACTGATGCTTCCTTCTTTATTGATGCACCACAAATATAGCATACTATGCGATTCTTTACGTTCTTTTTCTTTATCATCTTTGCACCCTTTTCGTCATCTGGAAAAAATAACAGCATATATAGTTCAATTCATCTGATTACACGCTGATACTAATTAGTGTTTTCAAAATAAGTCTAAATAACTGAAATATAACATATATGTATGTTAAATTAACTACTATCGTGGCTTATTGTATAGCACCAGTATGGGCAGTATATAGCATTATAAAAAGAAACGTGAAAAATATCACGAAAACCCAGTTTACATATGGCTACGTAAAATGTATGGTATTTTAAAAGCTAATGTTCATATCAAACAAGTGTACACATATGAATGCAATCCCTTAGTTGTTATGCTTTATGCTGAAGTGTCAATGACAACTGAACTTCCTAACAAGAAAAACACAACTGTCTTTCAATGAGTGACAGTGACACTTCAGTCAAAAGTCACACATGAAATGGTATATGTTTGAAAGTTAATGTTCATATCAAACTATTGTCCAAACAAGAAAAACATCGCCTCAGTAGTATTGATGTTATACCTTGCTGAAGTTAGAATGACAAGTTTCTTTTTTAAACTGAAAGATGATACCGTAACAACATTTATCAATTTCGAATAACTTATATTTTACGTTGGTAAAACCCGGTTAAATAACCTTTGAATTCTGTGCATGTTAATTTAAACTTCGGTATTACATGTATAAGCAATATTTTGAACTTACCTCCGCAGGGTTCAAATATATCTTTGTCAGTTGTATTTTGTATGCCTATATTTTCTTGTTTTGAGGTTGCAACATCCTTCTTTGTCTTTTGTTTCTTCCTTTTGTTATCTTAAATGTGGATTTCTTCCAAGTAATCCCAGTCAGAGTCACTGTCAAATCTTTTAGGCACCTTTTTAATTATTTTGTTACTATTCAGGTGTTTAGCATGATCGTCTGTCGGTTCCAACGTATCCCAGTCATGTTCATTATCCTCATATGTGAACTGTGTATTCTTCCTTTTACTCCTCCTGGTTTGTACTTCGTTAATTGTTACACATTTATTTTCTTCATCTTTTATCCTTACACTTTGAATGGCGGACTTATTTGTGCAGTCACTTTGGCTTACTTTCGTATCTCTGTTTGATATAGAATGACTTGTATTTACATCTGCAATACTAACATTTGTTTCTTTTTTTTCAATACTGATCGTACTTTCCGTTTCATCATCGACTTTTAAATATTCTCCAATTTCAAACTTTTGCTTCTCGTCATACTCATTATAAAATTCATCTACAGTTTCTTTAAAATCAGTATCAAACATTATATCTGTAGTTGGTTCTATAACATCAGCATTTGCACTGCCAAGTGTGTCTTTTAAGTGTTCTTTACAGTTCTCATATGTAGCCTCACTTCCATTAGCTGGCCACTTCTTGACATCACCTTCTGCCATCCGGCTAAGTAACACTCTGCAATTTTTGAGATATGGAACTATCTCTTCATCAGTTGTTTCTTTTAATTTAACATTAATCATTATTTCATCATCTTCGTTCACCGCTATACCCACTTCATTATGAAAATCATGACTGTCTGTACTTCGATCGGCTGTTGTGCTATTGTTTTTGTTCTTTTTCGTAATATCTGGTTTTATATTGTTGCTAAATTTTCCCAACAGTCTCATAATCTGTTTTCTCTCGCTCCCGTGAACTGTCTGTGTGGAGTTACACTGGGTATCATATTTTGGGAAGGCGGTCCGTAGCAGGTGGTCATAATGATAGGACCCACCTGCCTCGTGCCTCAACAGGTGTTCATGAAGACCACATATGGCTGTAAAATGGTTCCCACAACATCCACATACATATGTTACTGCAGAGTAAGGTAACTCTGTTTTATAAAGGAATGAGCTAGCCATGCCTGTAGTGAATATGCCATTTGGATAGTCCAATGTGCAAACATGACCATGGCTCATCACGGCTCTTTTACACGCCTTAGGACTACTAGCAGTTGGCTGATTTTGGTTGGTTGAAAAGGAATGCGCTATCTGAAATTGGAAGAAAACAACTTCAAAATATATTGACACATCACAAAAGTAGATATAAAAGTCGAACAGGAAATGTAGCATCCAAGGACCACAGTCAACCAAAAACATGTGTTTAAGGATAAGACTGGATCTATTAATGACATACAATCCCTGTGGGGTAAAACGATAACAATATTGATCGGATCTACGGGGGACTTTTTAAGGCCGCCACACGGCCCAAACAACACTATTGTGACAATAGAAGTAGATATAACAGTCGAACAGGAAATGTAGTATTCAAGGACCACAACCAACCAAAACCACGCTTAGAAACGAACACATTCATTATATACATTTACACAAAACTAATTGCGTATTAATGTGAACCATATTTACTGTAAAGACATATCAAGTAAAGATGAAAACCTCCCTGTATTAATTTGCAATGTAATGGCTGCGAACCTGCTGAATATCTGATTGCCAGCTATGAAAAAGCATACGTTTTCTCATCATATACACATTGTATACACATTGTATCTATTCTGGGAGTAGAGAGTGGGTAAACAAGTCAAAGACACCAAGGGAACTAGGTTTTGACAAGTAATAAAGCAGGCAAATTGATCCGATAGAGTGGTGTAGAGCACTGCAAGAAAAAAAGGGTATCAAGGGGGAATCAAGGGTGGATACCCCTGTGTCACCCCTCGTGAGTTTGCATTAATGACCAAATGGTGGATACCCCTGTGTCATCCCCTCGTGAGTTTGCATTAATGACCAAATGGTGGAATATTTTCAATTCTTTAAAAGGCCATACAACATAAAACATAATTTTCCTTTTCGAAAGTCCCGGTCGAACCTTGTAGCAGGTAAAAATGATCCGAATGAATCATATTGAGTACGTACTGTGAAAAGAAATGAAATCAAGGGTGGATACCCACGCGTCATCCACTCGTGAGTTTGCGTTAATGACCAAATAGTGAAATATTCTAATTCTGCAAAGGTCCACAGAATAAATACTGAAAAGGGGATCCCTTGGAAGCAACAAACAAGACAGAAAAATAAAAGTCTCCGTTTTATTGAGTCTATTCATGGGAGGTAATACACGATGTAAAAGACTTGAGTGGTATTCTACGTTAAAGTCACAAAGGATTAGTAAATAATAACACTATTAATTTGTAATCGGGGCGACTTTTTACAGCCGTCGCAAAGCACTAAACAAACATTAGTGTGAATGTCAATACATACTGAAAAAGGGATCCCTTGGAAGCAAAAAACAAGAAAGAAAAATAGCAGACTCGGGTTTTATTGTCTGTTTTCCTTTTCCTTTTAGCTAGTCCCGGTCAACATTTATAACGGTGGGTGTGTCTCGGAATTGAATTCTACAAGAGTTGAAACTACCAGTGCTACAACAAAGACGGTGCATTATCACTATTACATTTCTAGCAAGCAGTGTAGGCAGAAGTGTCACAAATAACTCCCCGAGAATTAAGGTATTATAATAATACATATGTACATCTAGCTATCTTTCATTTAGTGTAAACCCAGAGTAGGGACTGATTACACGATGGGGTAGTAAGATAAAATGTGGAATAAAAGTAACAGAAAGTGACAGAAATGGTAAAAAGATATTTATACTTGGTTTAAGTAAAGATCAAATTAAAAATCTGATTAACTGCAGTGTCAAATGTGCTAGCACTGCTTCGGGTGGGGAGAGATATATCTGGAGATGTCTGGGAGTTGCGCATTCAAGCGAACTATGGTCAAGTGAACTAGGGTCAAGTGAACTAGGGTCAAGTGATCCGTGGTCAAGTGAATTATGGTCAAGTGAACTATAGTCAAGTGATGGTCAAGTGAATTATGGTCAAGTGATGTATGGTCAAGTGAACTATGGTCAAGTGAATTATGGCCAAGTGATCTATGGTCAAGTGATCTATAGTCATGTGAACTATGGCAGGGCATTTTTTTCAGAAATAGGGGAAGATACCCTGGCCCTTCAATAGGGGGGAAAAGGCGCGATTTTTGAGTAAAAGGGGAAAACATAATGTGATTTCGAGATATATAGGGGGAACAGTGCATTAGGCAGTAATTGAAGATATCAGTTAGCAAATATGCAAAAGAGGTACATTTTAGATAAACTGTCTTCTATAAATGTATCCTAATGTTGAGAAAGTTTGAGGGGGGAAATAACGTTAACGAAAAAAAAAAAAAAAAAATTTTATGAGAATTTTCTCAGCCAAAGTGGGGAAAAAGGCTGTTTTGCTTGCTGCAGCTTGGGGAAGGGGCCGATGTTTATGAGAAAAGTCCTGTATGTTCAAGTGAATTATGGTCAAGTGATCTATGACCAAGTGAATTATGGTCAAGTGAACTATGGTCTAGTGAATTATGGTCAAGTGATCTATGGTCAAGTGAATTATGGTCAAGTGAACTATGATTCTATAGAAGGAAGTAGGAGAATAGAATAACTGGTATACCAGTATTACTCTAAATGCAAGTGCACCAGATGTTCGGCAATGTCATTAACTTTAGAAATTCTTGATCATGTATCAAATGAATAAGTTAGAGTTTGGTTTCAGCGAGCTGGTTCATTTAAATACCAAAATATGCGTAGCCCATTAAGGTGAGAGCATGGCTGAATATATACTGACGTTTTATTTGTATTTTGTTCCGGTCCCGTTTATAAAAAAACCGCCATGAACAGTCTCTTTCCAAGACAACGAACTATATCCTAATGTATGTACCAAAGGCTACGAGCAACAAACCCAGACCTAGGCTAATAATAAATGTCTGTAATTTATAAACAAACTATATATATATATGAATTAGCCTACCGAATATTACAACAGATCTATTCATGTTTTGTAGCTGTGCATCGTTCTACTGATACTGCAATGGTATATTTCACCTCTAGGATAATGTAGAGGCGCAATCTTGCTACTGAGTACTTTATGCGGCTGTGTATGTTTTGTTTATTTATAAATGGCGAGGATTTAGACAAGGGGAGTAACTGCTACATATATGTGCGCGTTAAAGAATATTTTGTACCAACGCTTATTCGTACCGGGACGGTGTTATCGCATTTTTTATTACCCAGGAGCGTAATATGGCTGTAAATCGTTTATAGACGGAACTTAAACCGCTTGATGTGTTCGACGTGTGACAAAATAGACAGTAGCCTAGGCCTAAACTAAATCAGTTGTTCGTGTCCTTGAAAAAATAAATAAGCCATATATTTGCAATCCTATTACCACTGATATAATGTTCACCCGGAATGTGTACGGCAGAAAACTTTTTAAAACCATGCCGTTACAGTGCTTAAATGTCATAACATTAGCAGTGTGTTTATAGACATCTATTAAAATATAATAGTTTATTAAATCAGGGTTTATTCAAAACACGTAAATCACAGTCGAACCTCTATTGAAAAAGTAAAATAGCCTACTTAAAATGCTGTGTAGTTAAAAATGCAAAAGATCAGTTTATCGACTATCCTTTGAATATGTAAACCATCTCATTTTTATCTCTGGTATGTCTGGTGTTGAATTGAATAGAGGGATCTTAATCATGCGACATAAAAGTTGCGCATATTAATATTTTTATGGCATTTAAAATTAAATACCTGGATATTAACTACCTATCCACTAAAGCAAACTTTTGTCAGATAATATCATATCATATTTTATAGTCAATTCAGTTTCCAAACTATTTATTTTGAGAACTGAAAGTTGAAAAACAAAACAAGACCAGCGTGTTTTAAGAGGCGATTAAGTGGAGATGTCAGTAAAAAGGACTGTACTATATGAAAAAGCACTGTATTTACTATATCTAAAACACATTGTAATATTATTTTCGTATAGTGTCAGATGAGTTTTTATTGTTAGTGCAACGTAAAAAATATCACGCACGCGCTCCCACACCACCTCACGCTCTGAGAGGAGATGATATATATTTGTTGTAGCTTTCAGAACGTTCCTATTACTTCCTGCGACCATTTTCAAAATGTCAGTGCAATATGTGCTTGTACGTCAAGCTTTCAGGCGAAACGGATGCTGTTAATTTTTGTATATGAGAGCAGATATCTTAAACGAACTTTTGAAACAAATCGTTGAGGGGAAATATTTTTAAATTTCACTGAACGTCCGAAGGTTATTATATATTTGTCTGAATAAAACTAAAAAGCTCATTCTATCAAAACGGTCCCCTTATCACTGTGCTCATATATACCATATATGTGAACGTTTTAAAGCAAAATAGAGACGAAATAACACAGAGATTCGCAACGTACTCTTTCAGAAATACTCGACATTTTACCTATGCGCGTCATTTTTTAACTGTATAGAAAAAAGTATGCACATACTCTCAAACTAAAGAATAATACAGTTTAAATACATTGTTATTTGCAAAAAGGTCTTTGTTTTAAAACTAAAACTGTCCACCCAAAAACTATTTAAAACGTCTGACTTTGATATATGTACATGCATGCTACAAACCTATTGTTGTTGCAGTTTTGCTGAAAATCAAATCTGGAATTTTTTATTTTTACAACAGGAGTCTGAAACCAGGGGCGTAGCGTGACCAAAATCTCAATTACTCACGGGGGTTGGTGCGGGAGGGGGTTGTCCCCCTCCCGGTGGTGGGGGTCCGGGGGGCCTCCCCCGGGAAATTACAAACACACACCCACACACACACACCCACACCCTATTTTATTGCGTTTTTCGAGTTTTTCGAGTTTTTATTTTTTGAGCCTTCGTTTGAAAAGTTTACTCACGTGAGTAAAGGAGTATGGCACGCTACGCGCCTGGAAACTGCCTTGCATTCAAATTAAAGAGAATACCATTCTGTGTACTTTGCTGTGGTTATTGTATTGTATTGTATTTCTTGTCTTAAAATATAATTAAAGGGATTTGCAGTTTAACATTGCGTCATACAAGATTTAACCGTGGGGATTATGTGAACCGAAATGCAAACCGTTATTAATTATTTACTGAAAAGGGATACTAATAAGTTGTCTTTATAAATTATTCATTGAAAATTAAATAAATAAAACCATGCATTTTAATTTATATATACAACTACTACTAGTATGTCATGTTTATAAAACTATACTATTTTAACTATTTCTTATTTTTCTTAATCTCAATTGTTTCTGTTTGTTAATTCTTATACAAAACATGTAATCCAAAGTCATTGTTTTGTATACATGCAATCGTACGTAAGTTACTTGAGGTATCACGATAATTTAGTGTTCTTATTTACCTGGGAGAAAAATAAAGATTTATACCATGCTTTGTTATGTTATGTTATGTTATGTTATGTTGTGTTAGATTATGTAGAAACAGATATTCAACATATTTTTCTGTTCAGACTTGTAAAACATGTATATATTTCGATACTTTTTATCGAATACGATTGGCTGGAGAATTTCAAGATAATTGGGACCTGTGTTTATCAAATGTAAATGTTACGGACTACTGAAGATCTACCAGTGTAACTATTAGTGCCATGTCGTCAGAAAATGTCGGCGTTCCACTTCTAATTGTAAGTACACTTGAATTCACTATTACTTCTAGTTATTACATTTTTATCGGTGAAAGATTGGAATTTCTCAGTGAAAGAATATTCATAATCGCTAAATATTATTAACTAACTCCGAACACAAAAATAACTAACTGTGACGCTGAGTTATGACGTCAATAAAGTGGTGCTGACGTCGACGTCATCCGCCGATAACGTTCAATAAAGCGAAAAATTTCGGTTAAAATCATGCACAAGCTGATTTAAAATGTAATAAACAGATTATTTAACTGCTGTGTTCGATTATAGGGAAATCCTTCACTCGATGGTAGACGAGTTTTTTTTTTTTCTCACACTCGCATACGCTCGTTCGTGAAAAGAACCATACGTCTACCATCGAGTGAAGGATTTCCCTATAATCGATCCCAGCAGTTAAATAATCTCTATTTTTCTAACGTGTGTAACAAGCGTTCCCGTAGTCGAGCGGGTAAAGACGCTGAGTTTGAAACCTCGCTTGTCACCACTGTGGGTTCATCCCACTGGAAGCTCGACTTTTTAGTGAGAAAGTGTCGATTGTTACGGATGATGGGACTGAGGTATACAGTACTGGCTCTTCCCAGGAATAAGTGGATGGATGCCTCCACCACAATCGACCGGTATATATAGCCTAAAATGTGCTGATCAATTACGTTAAACAATAAACACCAACACAAACTAATGAGTATGTGTGTAACAGTTAGTCGATGGAAAAACGATAGAGAAAAGGTGATAGACGCGCTAAAACAAGTACGTTCGGCGTCCATTGGCATGGTGCGTTTTTTCAGTTGATATGTCTTCGGTATGATAATGCGTCGTCTGTCTTTGAATCCACTGACTCGCGGGTGAAGTGATGTATGTTGTCTGGCTAGCTTCCAGCATGTTGTTGCTCCTGCATACATTACTTAAAATTCCTGGAACGGTCCTGTTTACGGCCACCTCGTCTAAGACATTCTTGACATTCTTGGAACGGTCATGTTTAAAGCTACCTCGTCTAAGACATTCCTTACATTCCCGGAACGGTCCTGTCTAGGGCCTCTTCGTTTAAGACAACATGTCTTCTGAACAGAAGCTGAAGAAATAAGTAGTTGCCCGTCCTAGATCCCAACCAAGCAAACACACAATGGCTATCTCTACATTGTGTATAGGTTGTACTTTGGTCGTGTCAATAAATAATGCGCACATTCTCAAGGTGTCGTTATTGAATAAAATATCCAATATCTCAACTCAAAAAGTGCACACTGATAGCTCAACATTGTTAACTGTACATTTAAGGCTTTTTATGTGCCGCCACGAATGTGGAGCGGGTATATAGTGTTTCCATTGTCCGTCCGCCCGTACATCCTTACGAAAACAAGGTTTACATTCAAGGTTTTTTGATAACGTCCTTTATTCAGATACAAAAAGCCACTCAACTTTCAAATTTCATACACACTTACATCTATATGACATCAGTATATATTCCTACCAAAAGAAGGCAAGTATGAATGGCACTGGCCTACTGTTCTCACTTTGTTAAATTACATTATTTTTTACAATAATTTTAAATGTTTTTTATTTTTGGTTAAACCAAAAGCTGTAGAGCTTAACCACTTCACACGTATTTACAAATACATGCAAAAATAGAAAATAGGTTACTATTAATTAAATTGACCTACTTTTTTGTATCTTTGTTTATTTACATTCAAGTTGTATTATTATTTCTTTCTCTTTTTGCGCTTGTACAACTGTTGTATACTTCGGAAACACGCACTCTCTTGTACAAGGTCCTACATCTGCCCCAGATAATAACATAATAAACCTAATATATAATATGGGGTGCCGTTTTACTATTTATTGGGTATTTTTTGATATCCATAATTCATTTATGGATATCCATAATTCATTTATGGATATCAAAACATCACTTATGGGCAATAAATTCTTTTTTTATATCCATAAATCTTATATTGATATCAAAAAATCATTTATGGATATCAAAAAATCGATTTATTGATATCAATAATTATAAGTTATTTTTTGATATCCATAATCCGATTTTTTGATATCCATAAATGATTTTTTTTATATCAATAATTCGATTTTTTGATATTAATAATTCATTTTTTGATATAAAAAAATCTAATTATTGATATCTATAAATATTTTTTTGATATAAAAAAATAGAGACTAACATTGACTAACAGTGCCAAATTAATAAAAGCTTCCTAACATCCGGGCATTCCAACAACGGCGGGCGGGCACAATACAAGAAACTGAAAACGTATGGGGCGCCGTTTTACTATTTATTCAGATTTTTGTATCAAAAAAATCGAATTATTGATATCAAGAATTATTTTATGATATCAAGAATTATTTTTTTATATCAAAAATCTATTTCTTGATATAAAAATAGACTTTTTTTATCGAATTATTGATATCACAAAATCGATTTATTTGATATCAAAAAATCAACTGATTTCTTGATATCAAAAAAATGCATTTATTGATATCAAGAGTTCGATTTTTTGATATCAAGAAATGATTTTCTGATATCACATAATGTATTTCTTGATATCAAGAAATCAGTTGATTTTTTGATATCAATAAATCGATTTTTTCAAAAAGTGTATTTCTTGATATCAAAATACATTGTTTGCTCGGCCAATACGGTCAAGCAGTGTACAAGACGTTGCGTTGATATAAAAAAAATGCATTTATTGATATCAAAAAATCGAATTCTTGATATCAGGAAATAAAAAAAAAAATACCGTGATTCAGATTGCAATGATGTCTTCCAATCGTGAACGCTCGGCCAATCCCGTCAAGTAGTGTACAAGACGTTGCGAATGTGATGTCTACTTGTAGTGTCAAAATGGCCGACTAGAGAAAGACATTTTAAAACAGATGAAACGGGCAATTGTAAATGCAAATAGGTGTTTAGAAAGTTGCGACACTGACTGTAACTGAACACATATAAAAACAAGATACTGACATTTTTTCATAAATTACTAATTAACAAAGAGGAAACTTCATCACTTTATCGATAAAGTATATGTGGAAGGTCAAGTATGATATAATAAATATAATTAAAAAATATTAATTACGATCACGTGGTTTCAGTTTTCAAATTGTTTTCCGCACTAGTGCACAGCGAAATAGGGGAGCGATACTTAATTCCAATTTCGTGATATAAAAATAGAATGATTTTTTAATATCAATAATTTGATTTTTTGATATCAAGAAATACATTTTGTGATATCAGAAAATCATTTCTTCATAAAAAAATATCGAATTCTTGATATCAAGAAATGCATTTTTTTGATATCAAGAAATCAATTGATTTTCTGATATCAATAAATTGATTTTGTGATATCAATAATTCGATGTTTTGATATCAAGAAATGAATTCTTGATATCACAAAATACTGAATAAATATGGGGCAGAAATCAGTTGATTTTCTGATATCAATAAATGATTTTGTGATATCAATAATCCGATTTTTTGATATCAAGAAATGAATTCTTGATATCACAAAATACTGAATAAATAATATGATGCGCCGTTTTACTATTTATTCAGTATTTTGTGATATCAAGAATTCATTTCTTGGTATCAAAAAATCGAATTATTGATATCACAAAATCAATTTATTGATATCAGAAAATCAACTGATTTCTTGATATCAAAAAAATGCATTTCTTGATATCAAGAATTCGATTTTTTGGTATCAAGAAATGATTTTTTGATATCACAAAATGTATTCCTTGATATCAAAAAAATTAAATTATTGATATCAAGAAATGCATTTTTTGATATCAGAAAATCATTCTATTTCTTGGTATTAAGAAATCGATTTCTTTGATATAAATGATTTTTTCAGAAATCATTTATATCAAAAAATCGAATTATTGATAGCAATAATTGAAAATTATTTCTATTTTTTGATATAAATGATTTTTCGATATCCATAATTAATGAGATGGATATCAAAACATACCTAATAATAAGTAAAACGGCACCCCATACTGAAAGCCCGGCATTTAAACAATTTTTTTTTAGCTGTGGGTTTTCCAACGACTGACCTACTTTCGTTTGTGGTATCATACTGTGACCTAACTTATTAACCAATCAAATGCAGGTTAGCGCATGATAAAAAATGGCGGCCTCCATGAGAGTATGTGTATTTGTTTGTTTATTTATTGAAAGTACAGATTCATTACTGCTTTTAATGACTTCTTTAACGATAATAAAGTACGTTAACATATTTTGAATTATATATTTCTATTTACAGGAAAAATACTTGGTACAATTTGCAGAGAAATGGCCATTTGCGTCAAAGGTCGAATGTGAATCACACAAGGTGAAACATTTTTATATACAAAATTGAATCGTCTCCTTTCGGACCTTTGCAAGTAGATACATTGTCAGAAAATAACTTATAGACATCATTGCTTGAATATCAAACCGATTGAATTATTGCATGGCTTTACTGAAGAAAATGCATTAAGTGATTGCTGTTGTCACTTCGCCGCAAGTCCGTTCGCCCTCCTACCACGATTTTCGGACACATTTCTCAGTCGTTGTAATAATCATTTATAATATATGGAAAAGCAAGTCAAAATTATTCCAATGAGCATTACTGAAATGGCAAGACAGGATTTCAATAGGATATAGTTTATATGTACTACATGCATTTTTTAAAATGTGTTCGATCTCGATAAATATCATAATTCTTCATACTCATGCATCATACAACCCAGCTTATTCTGTAGGGGTTTGCATCAGCATCCACCCCACACTTGGCAGTAGCATTTCAGCAGTCACATTTGTGTAAATCTACCTCCCTCCAATCTCCCAACTGCCCCCACCAATCCCCTAACTCCAACTACAAGCAATAGTTCATGTAATACCTGTAGAATACCTGTAGAATCTTCAAGGGCTCTGTCGTAAGGACTACGTCCTTTTAAAACCCCTCTTGATGTAGCAGATATGTAGCAAGACAACTATCGTATTTGTATTAGGTTTAGAATTCTGGTGCAAATTTTTAAGAGTTTGGCTGTGTGTAACTGTCACTTTAACAGTCTGTATTTTGTTACAACTGGTATTTTCGATTTTTCCAATGCCGATCAAACATGATTTTAAACTTTTCCACATCTTTGGCCACATACTAACGACTCTTGTGGAAAACTGGTGTAGTGTGAAGGTAGTTCTGCACCTTGGCTTCTCGAGTTTGAGGGAATGGCCTCTGGTCACTGAACCTGACAACTTGAAAAACTGTTCATGTTTGCACTTGTCGAAATTTCGGAGTATCTTAAAGGCTTGTATTGCATCAGCTCTTAATCTTCTGTAGCTAAGAGAGGGTACTTTCAGATTTGCCAATCTTCAGACATGGCACTAGTTTGGTTGCTCTCATCTGCAGTCTTTCAATAGATTCAATATCCTTTTTCAAGTATGGATGCCAAACAACATTTGCAAATTCAACATGCGGCCTCACAAGTGCAGTATATGACTTCACAAATACATGTTTGTCCACAAAACTGAAGGAGTTTTTAATAAGTGACAAAATGCTGTTTGCTTTATTTATCTTTGTTGATATATGCTTGCTGAACTTAAGGTCTCTCTCGAACACTACTCCCAAGTCACATTCTTCAGTAACACAAGACAGTTCCCTCCCTTGCATTGGGTATGAATTCTCCGGGTTATTAATTCCATAATGAATGACCTTACACTTGTCGATATTGAAAGACAGGTTCCATTCCTCCGCCCACTGGGATAAATTATCTATATCTTCTTGCAGTATAGCTGAATTATTCGTTGTGGCATATAACTTAGTGTCGTCTGCAAAAATCTTCACTTCCCTGAGGCACTCCGCTCGATACTGGTTTCATAGTTGAAGTACTGCCATTTACAGATACACATTGTTTTCTGTCAGTTAAAAAATCCTTCAGCCAGGCTAATACAGCTCCGTCAATGCCGTACGACCATAATTTTTTCACAAGGCGGCAATGTGCCACCTTATCGAAAGCTTTAGCCAGATCTAAATATATAGTATCCCAACTATCTCCATCATCAATGAAATTACACCAGTCATTCATCACATGTAAAAGTTGTAGCTGACAAGATTTTCCACTATGAAAGCCATATTGTTCGTCTTGACAGTAAATTGTTCTGTTCGATATGTAATAGTAAGTGTTTTCGTACAATTTTCTCTATCATTTTGCATACAATAGAAGTTAAACTGACCGGCCTGTAGTTACTTGGTTCCGTTCTAGTACCCTTTTTAAAAATGGGAGTAATCCTAGCTTCTTTCCAAGCTTTTGGTATAGATCCACTTTGAATAGACTTCCTAAATATAATTGTCAATGGTTTTGCAAATATAGCCGCCATGTTTTTTAGAAGATACGGGTGGATATTGTCCATACCCATTGATTTACTAGTGTCTAATATGGATAGAGCCTTAACAACTTCCTCTTCACTAAGGCCAAATAAAATAATACCTGAGTTTACTGTAACCCGACCGACCCGCTGAAAACACCCCCGACTCCCTTTTTTTTTAATTGAATTTTTTTTTTTTTTTTTTTTTTTTTTTTTTTTTTAATAATTATGTTCACATTATCACGGCCGACTCATGTGCTCTGACATTGTCCTGCTGTTGGAACTGACCCTCTTCCGGACTTGCGAAAAATAAATTAAACTGTTTTACCCCTTTGCAATAATTGCAAGTGATTGGGAAAAGAGCCAGTTGTTGCCATGCCTTTTGGGAAACAATAACACATACACAATTTCATATTGTTATCTATTGTAGTTTTTAAAATACCACATTTTCCCATTCATCAAAGCTCATCGCCACCTTAAATTAACTTCGCCAAAAAATAAAACAAAAAAATAAAATAAAATGCCTACCTACCTACCCAATTTTTTTCAGCAATGTTACAGTAAACACAGGTATAACTTTATTTGGCCTAATGTCAATATCAGTCAGGTTATGATTTACTCGTTTCCTTTCTACATTTGGAATATCATTCAAGTTTTGATTTGTGAATACCGTTGTAAAAAAGTCATTTAACACGTCTGCTTTGTCCTGATTTGCTGACACATATTGGTTATCTTCATTTTTTAAACTTGATACACCATTTTTTTTCGACGTTTTGCTTTTAACATATCGCCAAAATTGCTTGGGTTCACTCTTCACTTTTTGAGATATAGTTTTCTCATAATTTCTTTTTGCCGAGTTAACAACTTTATTAACCTGATTTCGTATCACTTTGTAGCTTTGAAAGTCAGCATCTCTTCGTGCAAAGTACTTATTCCATGCTTGACGTTTTCTCTTTATTTGTCTTGTTACATCATGACTCATCCACGTAGGTTTG
Source organism: Cyrtodaria siliqua (assembly GCA_037043455.1). NCBI lineage: Eukaryota > Metazoa > Mollusca > Bivalvia > Adapedonta > Hiatellidae > Cyrtodaria > Cyrtodaria siliqua. The sequence goes on from JAWPHD010001048.1 coordinate 115,952, forward strand.
GGCTTTGAGCCTGTATTTGGTTTATATTTCGGAACATGATTTTCTACACAGTTATCATACTCATTCTTAAACAAACTCCACATTTCTTCAAGTTCTGCAGTTCAGGGTGAGAAGGTTCTAGGCCCATTTTCCATATTTTATCTCGATGTACATGGAAGATGAGCCTGGCATGTTCATGCCTTTTAGGCGCCATATAACCTTTTCATGTGTTGGTGCGCCTTAAAACCCCAATTCGATTCAAGTTCAAGATTTCCTAAACTATCCCAGTTTACATTATTCCATTCTCGACTAAATCCTACAATGTCACTTTTATGACACAATAACTTCGGGGCACCTGTATTCACTTCTTCAAAATCACAAATAAAGTCAAAAAGTAAAGTAACATGATCACTACAGACAAGCGAGGGCAGCACTTTAATATTGTCAATATCCTCTTCATTTTTAGTAATGAGCAAATCTAGAGTATTTTTCACTTGATTTTTACGACATCTTGTAAATTCTGTCACATGTTGAAACAAGTAGTTGTCACGTAGACATTCAATAAATGCGTATTCATGATGGTTTACACTATGAGTTGTAGTACATGATTCCCAGTCAATGCCACTCATATTAAAGTCTCCTGTTATTAGAAGTGAATTTCCTGTATCGGTAGCAGTCTTAATGATATGATTAATTACACCACAAGAGTCAATATCTGATGGGCTTCTGTAGATACAGCCTACAATTACTGTCTTGTTGCCAAATCTCCAATCCACCCAAACAGCATCATCATACAAGTTACTCAAAAAGTCATTCTTTTCAATATCAAAAGTGTTTTTGGCATAAATAAGTACTCCTCTACCATTGTCACTGCTAGCAAATGCTTCATATCAGTGTAAGTCATATAAAACAGAAGAACATGATATATTGTCAACATTACGTTTGGGTAAGATTTCAGTGATGAAAATAAAATCCGGGTTCTCAAGCTGCACTTGTAATTTCAATTCATCCAGTTTATTCCGTAACTGATCGGCATTTGTGTATATACATTTAGTAGAATGCTGAATATGTTCAGTATATGCATTAGAAGTACTATCAGTTGTATTAACACTTTCATCTCCGTTATCCTGTTCATTCGTTGTGAGTGAAACATTCTCACAGTGACTAGAATTGTCTGCATTCAAAATATTAACACTAGAACACATGGATGCATCATCATCCGCGAGATCAACAGTTTTAACGAGATCAACAGTTTGTGAAACTGAAACATTAACAGTATTAACAGGAACTCTATTTACATAGCTACACAAGTCATCATTATTACATCCGAAATGGTTGCCTAGCTGGCAAAGCCCAAGGGGCCTCCCCATCTCTTGAGCGTTTTCGTTCAACTATTTCACCTCAGAAAATGATAAGATTGGGGTTACTTTCTTCTTTGGTCAAGTTCTCTCTTTAATCTCATACCTTTCTCCCTCTCCTCTTTTGTTTGGTCTGGGGTGACAAAAATACCATTCCACTTACTTCTGTATTCTTCACCATTCTTCACCCTGAGAAGTTTTGTGCCCCCTAACATCTTGTTCTTCATACCAACATATTCTACTCCGACTTTCGTTAGTCTTGGCTTACTACCCCTCACACTGAGCCTGTTAAATTCAACAATTTTAACATCACTACAATCTAAGGCACTAAGAATGTCCTTCAAATTTGCCTCATCTACTGTTTTTGTACTCTGAGCCAACTGGGCCTCGGGCATGTTGTGAATGACCACATTACACTTCCTCTCTTCTCTCTCTTTAAACTCTGAGATGGCTCTCTCCACCCTTTCTTCTACCACTTTATCCATAGTACTCATCAAGCCAGCAACTTTCTTTTCACATTCATCAATTTTCTTTCCCAGTTCGACAAGTTCGGGGAGAATACGAGAACATCCATCACAGTTAAAGGGCAAGTTCTTTGTGGGGGGTTCCTTTTTCAAGGCATCATAGAGTTTGTTTGATATGTGACTACATTCCAAGCAAAACCAATAGTTACAAATCTGGCAGTTCATGGACTTCTGCTGTTTAACAAACACAAATTCACATTGGGCACAACTTTTGTTGTCTTTCGTTTGATCAGCCATTTTCAGGGGAAAATAATACAGCCTGGGGTTGGATCAATACTTATCCTTTACTGATACACTAAAATGTTAATGTTTAAAGGAATTTTGCACCCATATTAAATAGATTTTAAAAATTATTTCTGCTAAAACATCAAACTGGTTGTTCCTATCTATTTGCCAAAAAATCCTGCTGGGGACCTGGGAATGGTGTGTATCTATCTGACATAGACAACTAGGTATAATATGAAAAGGCATAGGAGTCATTATTTAAAACATTTAGTTGATTAAAGTTAAGGTCATTTTCCCATATTTTCTGTCAGTTTGAAATCTAGCATGTCTCTGGAAGCAGGGCTGTCTTTCTACCATGGGGGAATGGGTCCGGGTCCCTCAGAGGGGGGAATTTTCGCGTCAATTTCAGTAAAAGGGGGAATTTTGCTTGAAGGTTCAAACATCCATAACACATTATGATATCATCAATATAAAATGAAATCATGCTGATTAAATAGATATATAACACTAAATAGACAAATAAAGCAAGGACTTAAGCATACAATAACACAATTGTATTGTTGTTTATGCAACCAATATACATTTAACAATAAATGGGTTCAAAACAGACTTGAAAAATATGTATGTTGACTAGCTGTAAGAGTTCGACTATGTTCAAAAAGTACCAATGACAGTTATGTCATTTACTTTGTTCTACTTTCTTCAACACAAGCACAATTAACACTTAGTTCTCTTAACATTTTAGCCTTCTGTCTTTCAGTTTTTTTTTGTTTTTTTTTCTTTCAAGGGGGCAATTTTGACACTGAGGTGGGGGATAAAAAGATACTTTTCAGGTGGGGGACTGGGGCCGAATAACGGCCCCAAAAACAGCCAAAAGACAGCCCTGGGAAGTTTAGCTATATTACTTGGCATACTAAATGTGTAGTCTTGTAAAGGAAGAAATGCTGTGAAATATTCAAGCGCAGGGCCTTTTTTAACCTATTTAAGTGAGGCTGGAAATCAACCTCTTCCCGAATCTTTATTTATTTTTTGCTTACTTTTTTTTATAAAACTGGCAGACTGTCCATAGGTTGTATGTTAAAATAAATGCTAATTTCAATACAGATCCCTTTGGAGGGATAGGCAGATGGGTAGAATCCCCCCAAATTCATGATCATTTTATCATTTTTTGTTCATGTTCATTAAAGGTCTTCATCATGATCCCTGCATTGTTTCAAGTGCTATCTCGCTCGCATCAAAAGAGCAGTGGCAGAAAAACAATAACGTGGCTCCAGCGTAAATGGAGTTTCTACGATAGAATTTGCAGCAACTCTGCAGTTTAGGGTGAGAAGGTTCTAGGCCCATTTTCCATATTTTATCTCAATGTACATGGAAGATGAGCCTGGCATGTTCATGCCTTTTAGGCGCCATATAACCTTTTCGTGTGTTGGTGCGCGTTAAAACCCCAATTCAATACTTGATTGACGCTATAACCATGATAACTAAAAGATAAGTTTTAATGAAATTTTCCCTTGAAAAAACATTCCCCATAATAGCAAAAATCACACTATTTTCCCCACTAATTTTGATAATCTCACACTTTTTTTTCCCAAAATATGCAGGCCTAGGCATTTTCACAATTTTCGCGAAAAAGATCTGAAGAGTAAACAACAGTAATAATAAAATGAAAACAGTGATGTAAATAATCTATATTTACTTCTTGTTGAAGTCTCACTGTCTGATAAAACAAAAGTTATGAATGCAACAGCAAAGTCTGTATTTGTTTTGTAATGTTTTGTTTAATTGTTAAATTTCAGGAAGAACCTGCCAACAAGGGCTGGGCAGATGCTGACAGCCTTAAGGAAATATTCTTGAAGGTATGAAATTGACACTTTGTTGCTACAGATAAGTTTCTGGTGTTCCACAATACTGCGATGTATATTTATTTATACCAAATGAAGGAGTGGGGGAATTAAACAAAAAAGCTTCTACCAGAAACATGGATAATATATTTGGTAAACAGATTTAGCTACAACATCACCTCAGGTCTTGACACATACTTTTTTCTTGGTTGTCCTATCAACCAAGATGTAATATTTACTTGTTCAAGTTTTACTGCATACCCACGGAATAGAAATAAATAAAATTCATCCATTTAAGGCAAAAAAAAAAAAATGTCTGTTTCCTATTGCATGCTCTAAAAAAATAGGGTAAGTCGGTAGTTTTTTTTTATTTTTTTAGAAAAATATTGTGAGATTCTATTTATCGCATACATGTTGATGATACAACTGAAAGTTTCTCTGTGATGTTGTCAGTTTACCTCGAGATAAGACCGCCCCAGTTAAATTAAATTACGCATTCCTGTTACAATTAATAGGACACTTTAAACCAGAAGACCTTTGTTTAACTTCATTTTACTCATTAGTTTAATACGTAATTAGCATCGCATTGTATACCTGAAAGAAAAATGTTAAACTCTGAATGTATCATAGGACATTCCAGGCAAATCATATTGCTGCCCTAAATATTTCCCACTTTTGCTGCGTAATTTGGTAATAATTTGCATATACCACCATTACCCAGTGGATTACAGAAAATATAGAATGGTGTTAATTTATGTTTCACTTCCATGATGTAAGCTATGTGATAAATCATTGTTCAGAACAAATTGAAAAAAAAAAGGTTGTTTTTTTTACATTTTTGCATAAAAAGTTTTAGGGTCGGCCCCTAAAAAATAGCGTCAGTTGGGCCACCGGAAACACAGGTATTTTTTTATTTGGTCTAATAGTTTTTTTTTGGCTTCCTAGTGTAGACAAATGTATTGTTTTTAATATTTAAAAATGTTACCTTAAAATATTATTTATAAGAGTTAAGGGAAGTTAATACCACAAAAACAAGAGGTTAACATGAACAGAAAGTTTCTTATGAGATTCCTTGTAAATGGATAAAACAAATCTTTTTTTTTCATTATCTCGTAGCCCAAAACAAACGATGGCCCAACTTTGTTCTCATCCCCGCTTTCTTTTTTTCTTGTATTTTTTTTTGTGTCGCCGTTTGATCTGGCAAAACCCTCATCAACAGCTGAAAAAACGTCGACTGGTCATGCAGTTTGTCAGTGCGCTGCCATTTTGTGTCAGTTACCAAAGTAAATGATAGAACAGCTGCAACGATTGGTTGAATACGAGCACCTGTAACATATACCACCAATACTCTTTGAACTACTGGCTACCTAGCATGCCGATTGGTTAATTATTCGGTGAACACCGTTTGAGAGTGAAAGTTTTAAATCGTAAACAATAACCACAAGACTAGGCTTACGCACTAGGAAGTGTTTGCAGATATACATATAGTCAAGGGAAATGATGACAAAAAGCTAGACATATTTGGTTGTCCGATCGGACAGGTAGATAGCAGTAAGTACTTGTCCGACAGCAACCTTTTGTTGTCCCGCGCTATTGGACAGCCGTTAATGTCGAGACCTGCACCGACTATTTATAATAAGTTGCGAGCAAGGGCATATTTTACAATTTTAAGGTCATAATGCTTAAAATCCCAATCAACCCAAAGTATAGTGATTACTTATTCAGTATGGGTAACCATGTTTCAGAATGAGACTTTACTTTCACATCTTATTAGAACTGCATATCCTAAAATATATAAACAAGACTGGCCTAAAATAGAAAATCTTTCTTTCAGTATGCGAGTGTCAAGCAAGGAGATGAGCAATTTATGACTTACGGAGATTTCATACAGAAGTATATGCAACTTCTTGATGAAAAGAATCACAATGAATATACGCTGCAGCTTTTTGGTAGCAGCATCGATACGACTCGGGATGGGTATGTCACTAGGCTTTTTATCTGTGTGTGACTACTGTATTTCCCCAAATTAGAGTGCCTCCCCTAATAGTAGCTCCTCCACCCGGGGCTTTTTTAACCTATTTAAGTGGGGCCGAAATTCGACCTCTTCCCAATTGCAAACATTTCTATTTTTTCCTATTCTGGAGTAAAAAAAAATTGAATCCGAAAAAACTGACAGACTTTACATAGTTGCAACACTGTTTTCAAAATTGGTAAATAAATAAATAATTCACATGTGAGTTTTTTTTGAGATGCTACTTGAGTTGTGGCAGAAAACTGATCATGGCTCCATCGAAAAATGGAGTAATTGCAATTACAAAAACAGAATTTTTAGCAACTTTGCAGTTCTGGGGAACGTTCTAGGCTCTTTCTGCATATTAATTTGAATTAAGACATCCTGAAAGTTTTATAATGAATATTATTTATTTATATGTGAAAGCAAACTAAAGTCATTTAAAGTAGCTATCTCACCAACAACAGCCAGATTTTACAATAATGTTCACCGTTTCTAAACCTACTGACAATGAGCTATATACATATAACTTAGATATTTTGAGAATCCACTCTATAAACACAATATAAACCGCTTTAACCAGCCAGGTCAAACCCCAAAACTGGAGCGTCGAATTCAGAGTTACCAACTCGTAATCCATTTTATGCATATTCGGGGTTATTTTAAAAACCTTGAATAAATCTACAGTTTTAATAGGCATAAATACATTATTATATGACCTGAACACCTGGATAGAGTTTTGATAAACTTGTTTTGTTGTGTAATTTTGCCGTTACTGCCTCAGAGTAAGAATGGGTATTTAATAATTGATTTCTATTTGTTTTTTAGGCTGATCTCCTTTACAGAGTTCCAAGCCTTTGAGAACCTTCTGTCCCTGCCCGATGGCATGTACAGAGTCGCCTTCCAGATTTACGATAGAAATGGAAGTGGATATATAAATTATTGTAAGTTTCTTCAAGCAGACTTTATTTATACCACCGATGTTAAAAGGAAAAAATTAAGCTTTTTTTTCGCATTTAATGTGTCAAGGTTATTGGAATAACGTGTAATAATTCGTTGGTCACCAGATTTTCTGTCGAACGACTAATGTTTAAAACTATCGATCACAGGATATTTGTTGCGCCTGGATGATCTGTTTTTAGTTGTTTTAATATATATAAAATCAAGTTAAGGATTCCAAGACAGAATCTCAGAGGCTCATATGTACTTTGATATGAAACAAAAAAAAAATTCTGCAGAAAATGCATCAACCAAACCCTACATTTTTTACTTTTCATCCATCTGCTTTGTCGTGTATATCATGCGAAATAAGATGTGCCTGTTTTTTGTCTCGTCTTTTCGAAGACATGTGTTGCTTTTCCGGCGTGGCGGCGACATTCAGGTTTTGCGTTTAGGTAATTTTGTCACAAACTGTATACACTAGACCTTTCAAACTTTGCCTATAGTTGTATCTTGGGTGGTACATCGCAATGTGACAAAGCAAATGTGGAAGTGACCTTGACCCTCCAAGCAAAGGACACATAACTTAATAATTTTTAGGTTCAACTTTTGCGTTTAGGTCACTTTTTCACAAACTGTATGCACTAGACCTTTAAAACTTTGCTTATAGTTGTATATTGAGTGGTACATCGCAACGTGGCAAAGCAAATGTGGAAGTGACCTTGACCCTCCAAGCAAAGGGCGGATAACTTTACTTTACCCTCAACTTTTGCGTTGAGATCAATTTCGCAAAAAACTGTATGCACTACACCTTTCAAACTTTTTATAGTTGTTTCTAGGGTGGCAACTTGACAAAGCAGATGTGGATGTGACCTTGACTCTCCAAGCAAAGGGCAGATAATCTTATAATTTTTACCTTCAACTTTGGCATTTAGGTCACTTTTTCACAAACTGTATGCACTAAGATTATTCAAACTTTGCTTATAGTTGTATCTTGAATGGTACATTGCAACTTGACAAAGCAAATGTGGATGTGACCTTGACTCTCCAAGCAAGGGGCAGATAATTTAATATTTTTTACCTTCAACATTTGCATTTAGGTCACTTTCTCACAAACTTTATGCATTACACCTTTCAAATTTTGCTTATAGTTGTGTATTGGATAGTACATCACAACGTGTCAAAAAGCAAATGTGGATGTGACCTTCACCATCCAAGCAAAGGGCAGTTAACTTTAATTGTTACATTTACACACTTTCTCATGAACTATAATTATGCACTAGATGTTTTAAACCTAATTGATAGCTTAATCTTTGAAAGACAAATATTCTCTTGTGACATAGTTGTGTCTAGGGTAGTGCATCTTTTTGGACGCATGGATTTCATCTATGACCTTGACTTACTTTTTGGAGCTGATGATTTTCTTTAATAGAATGCCATTTTATTTTTAAACAAATGCACTTAAATGTCATCTCAGCAAACTACATTGTTTTTAGTTACTAAAACATTTACAAACTTTCATTTAAGCATCATTGACCTTTTTGTTTTTAAGTCCCGCCCCCGTTAGGCGAGACATGTGAATCCGCGGATTTCTTGTTATTTCAATCATGTCAATAATTAGTCAGTCAGCAGATAACCTGTTGAAATAAAAATGATTCACAATTGCAGGCTTTCCTACACCAGACAAGTTTTAAGTAGAATGTAAACTAACAGGTGGTATGCCATTTCTTATTTAGAAAATTAAATAAGGTTGTTTAAAGATTTCGAGAATTTGCCATCAGTGGATATCACAATGGACTAGGAATTTGGAGATCACCGGTTCGAGTTTCACTGAAGCCACATAGTTTCCTGTGTATGTTCTTAGGCAATATACCAGTACTAGATTCCTTAGCCATTGTGTGTCTGATGAGGACATAAATTTGGCAGTCAAACATGTTAAAGAACCATTGAAATATTTTCGCTAGTAAGCATAGAACTCGATTCCCAGATTCCTATGTACATTCCCCACTCTCTGGGGTGGCTCGAGATGTACCCTTCCCCACTCTCTGGGGTGGCTCGAGATGTACCCTTCCGCACTCGCTGGGTAGGCTCGAGATGTACCCTTCCCGACTCTCGGGTGGCTGGAGATGAACCCTTCCCCACTCTCTGAGGTGACCCGAGATGTACCCTTCCCCACTCTCTGGGGTGGCTCGAGATGTACCCTTCCCCACTCTGGGGTGGCTTGAGATGTACCCTTCCCCACTCTCTTGGGTGGCTCGAGATGTACCTTTCCCCCTCTCTGGGTTGGTTCGAGATGTACCCTTCCCCACTCTGGGTGGCTGGAGATGTACTCTTCCCCACTCTCTGGGGTGGCTCGAGATGTAACCTTCCCCACTATTTGGGGTGGCTTGAGATGTACCCTTCCCCACTCTCTGGGGTGGCTCGTGATAACAAGATAACATGTTGATGAGTTCTTAAAAAAGCAACAATTCATTTATCAAAAGCAACAATTCATTTATCATAAGCAACAATTCATTTATAAAAAGCGACGATTCATTTATAAGAAAGACCGCCATTTCCATGGAGGGTAAATATAGAATGTATCTTAAAAAGCAAAAACTAGATCTCCTGTAAAAAAATAATTAATACTTCAAACACTGATATTATGAGTTTATACGGTTGTTACTACAAATTACAATGTCCATGTTCTATATATATTGTTTGTACATTATGCATGTTATATATAGAGTGAGGTTTGTGATTACTTAATCTTTGTAGTTGAGTTTAAAGACATAGTGATGCATACTACCCTGAACCAGAAGATCCCGTTCAACTTTGACTGTGATTTCATGCAGCTCCACTTTGGAGAAGATCAGTCCCGGAGAGTGTCCTATGCAGAATTCACTCAACTCATTCACGTGAGTATCTTATTTTGACCCATCTTTTTTTTTTTAATAAGACCTAGACAAAAAAATGTTTTGTCTGTTGTGGGCTGGAAAAAGATGGTTTGGTAGTTATGTAGCTTTTGTTTTGTTTATAAATTTTCAGTCTAAATTGGGGACACAGTTAGCAATGGCCGAGTCAACAGTGCATTGTCTAAAATATAGGCCAGGGCCCAGTTGTTCAAAGGTCGATTAACTTAACCGAGCGTTAAGTCAAAATTTCAAATCTCTCTGAATTTCCGATAAATGAATATTTCTACCAGAAATTAAGCCCGTGAAAGCATCATGTTAAGAAAAATGCAAATTAAAAACTTTCGTAGTACAAAACATATTTTTGTGAGAAAATGTACTTTGAAAGTTTACACTAACGAAGGATTAAGCTAACCGATCTTTAAACAACTGGGCCCAGAGATTTAGACCTACAGTTGATTAAGCACTGATAGAATCAGATATGTCTACACTATTTTCACTAGAGTAACATGTTCTTGAAGCTTGTATCCCCTCGAGTGGACAATACTGGACATGCCATGTAATATTTGCAAGATCTCATGAGAGGCTTCCTTTAACCTCGATTGTGATCTTCGAAATATGACATATCCACAAGAGGTTTATAATGCAAGCTTCCAGAATGCTTACTCTAGCGATGATTCTTTTTTATATACCTTCATAAGAATGCTCGTAAAATATTATGGAATAATATAGAAGAATAGTTTGTTCACACATGTAGGCGACAATGTAACACAAAGTCAAACGACTTATGTAGTATAGTGAAACAGGATTAGAAAATGCTAGTAGTGAAACCGTTTTTTATGCCGTGGTGCGGTGTCCGTCTGTCCGAAAACTTTTTTTGTAACGACTACTCCTCTGAAACTATTGGATGGAATTTCATGAAACTTTACAGAAATGTTGCCCATGAAGTCTAGTTGATCCTAGCAAAAATTCATATTGATGTGAAATCCAAGATGGCCACCAAAGCTAAAAATAGATTTTTAAAAAAAAAGTTTGTAGCGACTACTTCTTGAAAACTATAAGTGATATTGATATTGGACTTTTTCTAAAATGATCAGCCAGTAGAGCTTCAAGGTCATTGACCTCTTGTTTGTATTTATTATAAGAAAATAAAGGTACTATGTATATTATATACAAAATAGGCTATGTCGACACTATTTTCAGGACTTTAACGAGGAGCATGCCCAGCAGGCATTTCGTAAGTTTGACGCGGATAACAATGGCTATATAAATGCAAAAGACTTTGAAGAAATCATGATTTCATTGAAGAGTTATCTGCTCACACCATTCGTGCAGGAGCACCTTGTTGCGGTATGTCTGCGTTATTTTGTGTACACTATAAACTGTATTGTAATAAACTCGTGGAATTGTCACACTAGTGTGCAAAAAATGAGGATCATCTTCTGTACTAAATACCGTATTTATTCTAATACATGCCCGGGAGCATCGCAATTTTGAAAACTGCCAGGGCATAAGTGTTTTTACCACTAAAACTCAGCTGCAACTCCAAAATATGTGACGGGACGAACTTAAAACATGGCATCGCGTCTCAGAATTAGTTAAATAACATTTGTTGTTAATATAGTGTATTTTGATATAATTTCTGAATTACTGTATTTGGATTATTTGGAAATATAATTTCTGAATTTACTGTATTTGGATTATTTGGACATAGCTACCATATATGGCCCTGACTTAAGCGGGTAGCAGGGGGTAGTTGAGGAGTGTGGGTAACTATTAGAATGAATATGGTATATGATGTAGACAGAACTGTATCTATCGTCTTGCAAATAAAATTGAATTCAAAGTATTTTCATCCATATATCTATAATGGACCTGGGTCTGAATAAATATGTGATTGAATGGGATTGCAAGAGTTCAAGATTTTCAAGCAGTATCAGAATTATTGTTGACATTATGGTATTCCATCCATCATCCATCCTAGGAATGTGGTAAACCATCCTGGGAATGTGGTAAACCATCCCTAGGAAACTCCCCTAGGAATGTGGTAAACCATCTTGGGAATGTGGTAAACCATCCTAGGAATGTAGTAAACTACCCTAGGAAACTCCCCTAGATATGTGGTAAACCATCTTGGGAATGTGGTAAACCATCCTAGGAATGTAGTAAACTACGCTAGTAAACTCCCCTAGGAATGTGGTAAACCATCCTAGGAATGTGGTACTTGTAATGTTGGTCTCCTTTGTCACAGACAGGTGTGTTGTAAGGACAGACCTTCTCCTAATGTCCTCCATTTTTCTGCTTGTTTCTACAAGTAACTATGGATGTTTTTCGTTGTGCCAGTCGTGCGTGCTTAATGCATGTGTTTTATCAATTAAATGATTTTTTAAAGATTGACGATATATCCATTATAGCATAGAAAAGTGAACAGCAGTTCATTTTCAACTTTGCTTAATTTTTAAATATCAAAAAATCTGACAATAATTGTTACCTATTCATAAAAGGGTCAAGGGGCTGCATGGCCCAGTGGATAGCATGGTCGCTTCTGAACCGAGTTTATGGGTTGAAGCCTCAAATTTGCTAGTTGAAGCAAAACCCTTTCTTGTGCCTCGTCTGTCCGATGGGATGTAAACTGGGGGGTTCCGTGTATCTGAGTCTATTCTCAGGAATTGATTTACTAGTAAGAGTATTTCACAGCTCATGGATTACTATTTATCCTTCCCATCTCTCGAAGGGCAGAATTAAATGACAAAAGATATAATTTACATTGATGCGAGTTAAACAATTCACTTGATTCAGTTATTGTTAAATGGCTCAACACATTATTTAGGTTATTTCAAGCCTCCACTGGGAGATGGGGAAGGATACATAGGAATCCAGAAGTTTAGGACCAATGCCCTACTCTAAATATCACATAGATACCTAAGGTTGTTCTTTAACGCAACCATGGCTGGGATAGTAAAGGAGATGCATCTGAAAATACCTCGCCTCTCACAGCTGAGGGTTCGCATCCCACTGGGAGCTCGACTTGTCAAGTGAGAAAGTGTTGATACTTACAGATGGTGGGAGGTACAGTACTGGTTCTACCCATCAAAAATGGTGTGGTCTGCGACTACCACAGAAAAATGGACCATCATATATGGCCTAGCTTGTGCTAACAATGACTTAAAACACCTTTCAAACAAACAAATCTTTAATATGCTCGGTGGTCTGCCTCAGGATAATCTCTGATACACGGGACCACAGGTTTTACATCCCCCATATGACCAACGAGGCTAAAGGAAGTGCCTGGCCTAAGGACGCACCAAAGTAACCCATTGGTGCCAGTGAGGCCTGAACCCATGATATGCCTGAAATTCACCAACCATTCTTGAGAATATTCTTAGAATTAAGCCCAAGTATGCATTTTTCAGTCACACATATTTCTATAAGTTTTTAAAGGATAAACTTTCATTAGAAGCTGCTATGTATAAATATGATACATTATAATGAATAGCAACTTCATATACAAGTGTTTATCTATAACGGTCATGGGAATATTTGTGAATGAAATTTTAGTACTTGAGCTCAAGTCTAAGAATAGTTTGAAGAATGGTTGGTGAATTCCAAGCCAGGAGTTAAAAGTACTATCCACTGGGAAACCATGGCCCCGGTTCAGTTTATATAAGGAATGCATTTTAGATATTTTTAAGAACTTTTGAGCGCGCCATTTCATGATTTAAAAAAGATCATGATTTTAACATTTTGACATGCATGATTCCTGTGTTTACACGGTATGTCTGATTATTGCATGTCATGCAATTTCTTAACATCTATTTTGTATAGAAATTGATTTTGTTCCTTGATTTGTATGTTACTTGTGAAATCAACTGTTCAGTTGACATATATTCTGTATATACACCAACAAATGAATTTGCAGAAGTAATGTTTTTAGATAGTAAACACATTATATTTCCACATTTTTTGTCATACCTTTCTATACCCCACTTCAAAGAATCACCTTTTCGGTATGTCCATCTGTCCGTCTGTCCCACAAATCTTGGGTTTGCTAATCCTACAGTTTCCATAAGATTGAAATGAAACTTGGTACACAGCTCTGACATGCTGGACATGCGCATATTGTCAGGGCTTTCCTATCTGATGAGTTTTCATTTTGTTATTCCCCTTTTGGACATTTATTTCTTATATGCTGTATACTATGAATACATTCTTGTGTGCTCTAATCCTCCAACAGTTTCTATCTGATTGAAATGAAACTTGGCATACAGCTCTGATAGGCGGTCCACATGTGCATATTGTCAGGGCTTTCCTATCGGATACTTTTTAAGTGAGTTACCACCTTTTTGGTCTTGTTTATTTCTAACATGTATATCCATCCCTCCGATAAACATTGTGTGCACAACTATTCCTGTAATTTCCTGCAGATTGAAAGGAAACTTGAAGGTGGGCATTGCATATTATCGGGTCTTTTCTGTCCAATGTATTTTCACTAAGTGACGTCCCTTTTTTGACTCCGTTTATTTCTAATATAATGTGTAGTGCATGTATTTATAGTGAATGCTTGCTTGAGATGGAGCAAAGAATTTTCAGAGTGAAATATTTATTGCTTACCATATAAATATAACTGAGTCCTGATTTTGTATTAACTTTTTTGTGTATATATATTAAGTTAAATAGTGGATTAACAATGTTTAAATTTCCCTGCAAGGGACACAACCATGATAGTCTTGATGTATGTTAAAGTCAACATTATTTTCTTTTAAAAGATTGGTGTTTTATCAAAAGATGGACATAATTTAAACAAAAATTGGTTTGTCCTGAGTATTGTATTTATTTTAATCTTAAAATGAGAAAACAATCTCAATTCTCAAAGAAAATAAGTACAAAATAAGGCAAGGCAAGGCAAAGACTGTCATTAATTATACCCTCGCTTTCACAAAGTGAAATGGGGGCTATATAGGAATCACGTTGTCCATAACGTCACTGCATCCCTTAAAACATTTTTGTCTCATCACGTAACACGTTTTCGTCCCGTCACGTCCCGTAACACATTTTTGTTGCGTTGCTTTGCGTAATACATTTTTATTACCAGGGCTCAAATTTAAGCTGTTTTACAGCAATATTATGCAAGTGTTTACCAGCTTTCTAGTTTAGAATATTGCTAAAAAGTAAAGCTATTTAGGCATAATATAGTTTATAGGCATAAATGACCAGTCAAAATGATAAGAAAAAGAGCTATTGTTTATTGTTTGCTAGAGTCAGCTATAATTTGCCAGTTCAGTTTTAATCAACTGGCAAAAAGACGCCTGTTGGAAAAAATGCTAAATTCGAGCACTGATTACATGCATTTGTCAAACAGTTTTGAATGGGTTGTTAACACATAACAACTGATGACCTTATGCCCCTCTACATCACCCATTGTTGATTACCTAGTTTCTTGGACTTAGACGTTCCAAGTGGGGGTATTCATCACCTTCAGTGATAGTTCTAGTTACAGCTGTATAGGTTGTTTGATGTTCATATTTTTTATTTTACTGATTGCTGTTTTTGTACTCTTTTCATCTCCTCAGATGTGCCTATTTCCGGTATGATTTTTAAAAGATAGATTTTTTTCTGCTTTGATAATCTGTATTTGTATATCTCATCATCCATAGCTGTAATATTCATCTGCACTGTTTCATATTGACTGTAGGTAGAAAACATTGACCTCACACACAACACATTTCTTAATGTTTATAGCGATGAGAATTTTTTTTATTTTGTCTGAATTTATCTTTTTAGTAAACTTGAGTTTATAACTGAAGCCTAAATTATTTTTTTTATTTTTTTTTGCCATTTATTGACCCAGGATTTTAGACCTTGGTAGGTAGAAAAGTAAATTATTTTATTCAACATTAAATTTTAGAATGGGAATTTGAGTTAGTTGATTATCAGTTTAATAATAATCCGTTTGATTTTTTGGATTGATGAATGATTATTTTGGTTAATTGGTTGACTGTGAATGCATGCATGCAAACCTGTGTTTGACAGTATCAATATTTATTAACTTGATTTAATATATCAATAAAAATTTAAGTTTAAGTAAATAAAAACTACTACATTAACAGCTGTCTTTAGTTCTTGTCATCATCTGGTTTGATTTTGTGCCATGTAAACAAAATATTTGTAACATTTAAAATTCTCAATAAAAGTTTTGGGTAGTACTAAACAGATTGGTAGGCAAACAAATAGTATTTGAATTAAGGTCCAAACTCGAGACTGATATCAGTTCACTCCGATGACAAATGTTCGGAGGGCCTTTATCATCCAAATTCATAAGGGGTTATTGGCTTAGAATTAGTTTTGAGTAAGGGAATAGAAAATTACCAATTTTTGTGCTTTACGCAGGCTTCGTTTTTTAAAAGAGAAACATTTTATAAGAGTCCTGAGAATGGTTAAATACTTTTAGTTTTAGGACCTTTTTTTTGTCGCCTGCATTCTAACGTAGCTTGGCAAACTTAGGGGATCACTTTGTCTGTCATCTATCGTCCGTAACACTTTAACCTGCAACCTAACCTTGGCCATATCTTGAAAAGTATATGACCTATGCTCATAAAACTTCACACACATCTTTATCTGACCTCAGGGAATGTTGTCACAAATGTCCAGTAACTCTCACTTTCATTTTGGCAGAGTTATGCCACCTTTTCATAAGACTTTAAGGTGAATGTACTCCCATGCATGACCTATCTAAAGTGACACAGCATCCAGGAGGATCTTTTCATCCTAAAGGTATTTGCATCATGAAGGTATTTTGCAACCTTCTAAGGGTCTGGTCTTTGCATCATGCTGCATCCTGGAGGGTCTTGCATCCTGAAGGCTTTTTGAATTCCGGGGGACTTGGCATCATGAAACATCTTCAAGGATAGTTGCATCCTGAAGTTTTTTTTAGATCACCTGAGCCGAAAGGCTCAAGGTGATCTATTGGGATCACTCTTCGTCCGTCGTCCGTCCGTCGTCCGTTGTTAACTTTTCTTTAAACGACTTCTCCTCAGAAACCACTTGGCTAATTTTGACCAAACATGGGTGATCCTTAGATGAATGCTTTTTAGATTTGTTAAAATAAGGTCAGCGCGATTCACAAGATGGCCACCATTACCGTATATGGTCGAAACCTAAAAAAATCTTCTTCTCAAAAACTGCTGGACAGATTTCAACAGTTTTTCTTTTAAAATGATCGCCAACACCTAAACTAACAAGTTTGTTCAAATGAAGTCCCCGGGGTCAAAAATGGCTGTGCCCCGGGTAACCAAAGTTTGTATATTGAAATTTTGCATGTTTTTCATATAGACATATAAAAAAAATTAAAAAAAATCTTCTACTCTGAAACCATAAGGCACAGAGCTCTCATGTATTACATGTAGCATCAGCTTAGGGTCCTCTACTAAGTTGTTCAAATGGTGACCCTGGGGTCAAATTTGTCCCCGCCATGCCCCGGGGGTCACAGTTTTACATAGACATATATATATATAGGAAAAAAAAATCTCTGAAACTGCAAGAGCCAGAGGTTTAATATTTTGCATTTACTATAAGATTATGGTCCTCTACCAAGTTTGTTCAAATGGTGACCCTGGGGTCGAATTTGACCCCACCCCGTGCGTCACAGTTTAACATAGACTTATATAGGAAACACATTAAAGTCTTCTTCTCTTTAACTACAAGAGCCATAGGTTTAATATTTTGCATTTACTATACTCTTATGGTCCATTACCAAGTTTGTTCAAATGGTGACTGTGGGGTCACATTTGGCCCCGCCCCAGGGATCATGTTTTACATAGACTTGTATAGGGAAAAACTTAAAAAATCTTCTTCTCTGAAACCACAAAGCTCTCGTATATTACATATAGTCCTGGGGTCACATTTGGCCCTGCTCCAGGTGTTACACTCTAGCACCTTCATTTTGTATTTGATATTTACCAAACTTTGTCAGTGTCTTTATATCAATGTTGTTATACACAACAGAGCCCACATTTCTTGAACAATCTTAACCAAACTTGCATAGATTGTATATGACCATAAGATTTCGAAGAAGTTTGATAATGTGCCAGTATTCAGGTGATCGATTTAGGGCCATTTTGGCCCTCTTGTTTGAATCCTGGGGAATTTGTATGCTAAAGGCTCTTTGCATGCTGAAGGTGCTTTATATCATAAAGGGACCGCATCCTACGTGTGTTTGTATGCTGAATGATCCTGGTATTTGTATGGGTTTTTGAACTAGTAAGACTTTGCTTGAAATATATTTTAATCTAGAAGGTTTTGCAACATGGGAGCATTCCCAAAGGTCTTTGCATTTTGGGATTTTCTTGGCATCCTGAGGAACTATGCATCCTAAGTATTTGCATCCTGAAGGGTCTTTGCATGTTGAACCATCCTGAAAGGTATTTTCATCCTGAAGCATCCTGGGCATCCTGGGCATCCTGGGCATCCTCTGAAAGGTCTTTGCACTCTGTAACATCCTGAAGGGCCTTTGCATTCTGAAGGGTATTTCCATCCTAAAAGGTCTGCATCCTGAAGAGTGCATTATGAAAGGTCTTTGCACCCTAATTTATCCTAAAGAGTATTTACATTCTAAAGAGTCTTTGCACCCTGAAGTATTCTGAAAAGTCTTAGCATCTTGAAGGGACTTTGCATCCTGAAAGGTCTTTGCATCCTGAAGCATCTTGAAGGGTATTTTTTCATCCTGAAGGGACTTTGCATCTTGAAAGGTCTTTGCACTCTGAATCATCCAGTAGGGTCTTTGCATCATGAAGCATCCTGAAAGGACTTTGCATCCTCAGAAAGGTCTTTGCACCCTGTAACATCCCGAAGGGTCTTTGCACCATGAAGCATCCTGAAAGGTATTTTCATCCTGAAGGGACTTTGCATCTTAAAAGGTATTTGCAACATGAATCATCCAGAAGGGTCTTTGCAACATGAAGCATCCTGAAGCATTTTTGAAAAAAAACAGGGTATTTTAAAATCGCCTCCGTTTGTCCGTCCGTTACCGCATATCTCCTCCTAAACTGCTGATCTGAATTCAACCAAACTTAGGGTATAACTTCACCATATTATGACAGCGTGCAAGAGCAACATTATTTTTGACCCGAGCCCAGGGCCCCTCAGGAGAGGTCAAAAGGTCAAATACACCTTTTTTTGATAATTATGTCTCAAATGAAACATTATGATGATGGGATTACATTTGCATTTGTTCCCTCCTACGTCATCGGTGGGGCCTGGAGGAAGGGGCATCAAATACACTAATAATTCAATTACAGTGTCAATTTTCATACTTTTTCATATTAGTTGGTGTAATAGTCGTCTATAAAAGAGATACACAGCATGTCAAATGATTTATAATTTAAAACTCAAACGTCTTCCATGGGGTTGGGGTTGGGGTTGGAGGGGTGGGGTGGGGTGGGGTGGGGTGTGGAGGGTAACAGGAGGTCACTTTTTTTTTTAAATTATGTCTCAAATGAACACTTTGATGAGGGGATTACAGTGTATATACCGTGGGGCTGGGTGTGTGTGAGCAGGTGGGGAGGAGTGGGGGAGAGTGGGGTTTGAGAGAGGTAAATTCTTTCAAATATCTAAAAAAAAAGTCTCAAAAAAATGTGCTGATTTTGGGAATATCAGTATAATTTGCTCCAGGGTCACCATGGGACTCTGGGATAGGGGTCAAAAGTTCCAGTACACAAATACCCTAAACATTTTTATTCATTTACAGTGTCATACATGTATACAAAAAAGCATAAATCATTTTATTTTTGATCTGAGTATTAAAGAACGATCAAAACAATTACATATAAAATGGATACAGCGTTAAAGGCAACTGACCTGTGTGAAGAAAACGTGGGTATTTTGCGATGGTGCACCGTCAAATTCGTTCTAGTTGAGATATTATTTAGCTGGTGGCTTTTAAAAATATTTTTTTCCCCCAGCCTTAACAATCATTTACAGTGCATCAACATCTGCAGTATTGTGTGTGGTTTGCTTAACATATGAGTTGTGTTGGCCTAGAGTATGTTGTGCTGGAGATATGGTGTCTATCTGTTTGTTTTGATGCACATTTTAATGTGACACAAATTCAAAATTATACGGTTCAATAAGACACAATTGTAGCACAATACATTTACTTTACAAATGTAGCACAAAATACATTTACTTTCCGTAAATAAGGCACAACTGTAGCACAGAAATGTATACTTTTCTTTAAGAAAAACAATTGTAGCACAAATGTGTTTACTTTTCAATAAAACACAAATGTAGCACACAATACATTTACTTTCTGTAAATAAGGCACAACTGTAGCACAGAAATGTATAATTTTCTTTAAGAAGACACAAATGTAGAACAAACGTGTTTACTTTTCAAGACACTACTTTTCAAGACACTATGTAGATGCTTGATAGTTAATATTAACATGTATTTCAATGCGCATAGAACTCTTCTGTGTTTTACTAATGAATATATGAGTGATTCCTATAAATTAAACATATTTACTGTCAGATTGTTTTTATGCCATTTATATTTCCCCACCATTCGGCCACCACCGAATGGTGAAGGGGCATATAGTGTTCGCCATGTCTGTCCATCCATCGCGAAAAGTTTGTCTATCTCCTCCATAGTTTTCAACCGATTGTTTCGAAACTTTACAGGATTGTCATCTATGATGTGAAGATGTGCATGTCAATTCGGCATCAAAATTGACGTTGTATTACAGGAGTTATGTTATTTTTTCTTCAGATTTTAAGTTTTCCGAGGATTGTTTTCATTGGGGGTATCCATGTCCCATGGACACATTTCTAGTTTAATGAAACAAATTGCTATTTACTGATTGTTTTTGAATTAAAAAGTTGTTATTTGCATTTTAAGCAATGTTTTAGTTGAGCAGCTTGAAGTAAATGAGATGTAGGCATCACAATGGCATGCTTTGTTTAGTGCGCTGAAAATGTTTATGTTTGCGTTTAGCTCAATTTTCCTACAGTCGTAAAACGTTACAAAAACACTTATGTTGACAACGACTCTACATTTCTGTCTATAAATAGATCACTGACCTTGACATCCGGCGACTTGACTTTGTTTGGCAAATTGGTAATAACGCTAACATGAAGGGTTAAAGAGCTAGTGATTACCGAGGCTAGGCCTAGTGGTAGAGCATCTGCCTCACATGCTGGAGGTTATGGGTTAAAGAGCTAGTGATTACCGAGGCTAGGCCTAGTGGTGGAGCATCTGCCTCACATGCTGGAGGTTATGGGTTAAAGAGCTAGTGATTACCGAGGTTAGGCCTAGTGGTGGAGCATCTGCCTCGCATGCTGGAGGTTACGGGTTCAATACCCAGCCGGGTCAAAGACTTCATAAAAATGGTCATAGTAGCTGTTTTGCTTGACATTCAGCATATAGAGGGTGGTTCTAGAACTGGTCGACCTGGTGTCAGTATAATGACACTGGGTGGGTATCATGTCATGTGTCTATGGCATGGTATTCCAGTCTGACAGCACTATAAAGTTGAGTATACACATGAACAACACACTCCTACAAGTAGACTCCATCGTGATATGACTGAAAGATTGTTAAAAGCAACGTTAAACCCCATACATGCAGAGAGTTAATTAGTGTTTATTTGTGTGTTTTTTTTAACTAGATGTTTACTTCTCGTTCCTGTCTAAAATGAGACTTTCACAATTGTTATGTGGAACTATTCTACAGGACTGATTTATTGCTTAAATAACATAAAGAACAGTTTTGAATTTATTTTATAATGATCTGCAAACTTGCTACAAAACATGTTTGCCTTATTTCTTTAATTATAGGCAATATAAATCTACCTATATTAATTGGCTAAACTGTACTTTTCTATTTTTACCATTATTTAGCACAAGTAGCACATGTTATTATAGGGGTTAACTGTATTGAAATGTTGAATTTTGCAACAGTATATGAGTCGTTTAATGGTCGCAAATTTTGTTTAATGGCGACTCGTTGATTTGATTTGATTTGCGACGGGTTATGCACTATTTAATAGTCGTAAATTTTTTAATATCAACCAGTCGAATTGCAGGATTTTTGTCAGTTGCGTTAGAATATGATTTAATCATTATTATACAGTTATTGAATGTCTTCGGGTCAATAGTAAAACTATTGCCCTAATGTTTGCAAACCTTTTCTTTTATTTTTTTTCACAAGACCAAGAGTGAGTTTTGTCTTGTCTGTCAAGAGGTGTCCATGGCTGAGTGGTTAGAGCTCTGACTTGAAATCAACTGCCCCTCACCGCTGTAGGTTCGATCCCTCAGGAGCCTGGGAGTCTTTATGTGAGGAAGCTATCCAGCTGGCTTGCGTAATGTCAGTGGTTCTACCCAGGTGCCTGCCCATGCACGAAAATTGCGAAAATGGGGTCTCCCTTCACCAATGGAAGCTTGAAAGTTGCCATATAACCTTACCTGTTGGTGCTACCATAAAATCCAATTCAGTTCAATTCAATTCTCTTGTCTTTCCCAAATCCATTGTCTCAATAAAACCTTAGTTTATGATATATTGGACCACGTCCATTTTCATTATCAAAGGTCATTGCACTGCCGTCAAGGTCGGAAATCTGAGTTTGGTCACATGGTCACTTGGTGTGGAACAGAAAACAATGCTGGGGTTTTGGTTTCTTGGTACGTTGAACATGAAATAACCCAATAGGGATATATCTGGGCTATAGCTTAATGACGTCACATACTGTGTAAACATCTCCATACGATGTCCGACATAATAAACTTATACTTTTGTACATATACCGTGTAAGTAATGTTAGTCCGAAATCATTGACCGTTTCAGTCTATTTTTTAAAACGTAATATATTTAAAATCGAGCCCTATTTGGAATAACTTTGTACAAGACCTTAGGTCCAGAACATGTTACATGACACGTCACATGACCAATTATGGACTCCGCATTACTGTTGATTTGTTATATGATGGCAGAATGTGTTTTTGCAGGTCTGGATTGATATAACCTTTTTAAAAATTGCGTGTTTATACTAAAATCTACATTTTTGTGCTAGAAGTTTTTGTTTAATAACTCACTTTGATCAAGTTTGATTCAAGTCGTTTTGTGTCAAGGTTTTGTTTATTTGTTTGAATGGTGTATGTATACGTCATTTTTTTGCACATGTTAGGCCCTATATGACAGTCAATTTGTGGTAGCGGCGGACCACCCCATTTCCCCTGGGTAGAACCAGTACTGTATACCTCCCACCATCCATAAGAATCAACACTTTCTCCCTTGACAAGTCAAGCTCCCAGTGGGATTCCAACCCGCAGCGGTGAGAGGCGAGAACGTTTTAGACACAGCATCTTTACTGTCCCGGTTACAGAGCGCTTGCTGTATAAAAGGGCAAGAACATTAGTATGATATTAAAGGGGTTGATGCACTATTTTCAAACAGGTTTATTTTAAAGGGATCTGAAAAACTTGAAAAAAGTTAAATGAATTATCAAAATTCCATGAAAAATAAAGGAGATATGACCTATTGAACATTTGCAAAGAAACATAAATGGTGTCGGCCATCTTGGAACGATGACATCATCGCGTCTTTTTACCATATATGGCATATTGACAAAATATATTATCACTGCAAATGAAAAATAAATACATGTTACATCTGTATATTTATTTTTATTCAATTTGCAGTGATTTTCTTTGCTTTAAAATGTATTTTGTCATTATGCCATATGGTAAATTGGCGCGATGACGTCATCGTTCAAAGATGGCCGCCTCCATTTATGTTCTTTGCACATTTTCAATAGGTCCTTTATTTTTCATGACATTTTGAAATTCTTTCAGTTTTTTTCCAAGTTTTTCAGAGCCCTTTAAATAAATCATGTTTGAAAACGGTGCATCAACCCCTTTAAGTTGATAAATCCAAAACTAAATAATTAGATAATGGTATTGTAGTTGTAGATGAGTGTAATAAAACATTTACTTTTATCCTGACGGGAGACCATACTGAGTTTTGTGCTGTGTAATAGCCAGTACTGTCAAACTCATTTTATTTTACCCGATATTCCCACATGTTAATTAATACAAAAAATAATCCTTATTTCCTTACTCTCACAGTCATGCATGGAGGTATTTTAAATAAATTGGCACGTATACTCACCTCATAAAGACGATATGCAGAACCCAACACCCATGTCTGTATCTTCAAGGTCAAAGTCATGAAGGGCATTTACTTCTTATATATATATATGCTTATAATAAGGACCTTTTTGTGTCTGCTTCATAGCTCTCACATGCTTGGAGGAATTTTGAAATAATCGCCAGAAATACACCATCAAGGCAACGTGCGGTGCACCCTCACCCACCCCATTATGTATTTGTTCCCTTCTATTCTTGTTCCCCATCAGTTACCACCTGTAATCATGTCCTTATCTTTAATTTACCCCCTCCCTCTCCTTCAGCTAAGAATAACTTCAAGCTCCCAATCCCTTGCTGAATATGGTTACAACAAATGAGTTCTGTCACAATTTTGATTAATGGGCAAAGTTTTTGTTAGGTGTTAGGATTAAATGTAACTTTATTTTCTTAGAGTTCTTACATAGAGTGGTTTTTGCCCAAGTTGTGTGATCCATAGCAAAATTAATTCAATGTAAATTTAGATAAATTTATATAAAATAGAAAATATGTTTTGCTGCAAACACAAATCACACATATATATATTGTCTGATTTATTTTATTTTAAGTCATTAAGTATTAAATAATATTAATATTGAAATAATAAGATACATGATTTGTGTCCGTTGAATAGTCTAAAATATAAATATTTTATAATTGTATATAAATATTTTATAGTTGTATATAATTGCATTTATAATGGGTGGTTTGTACTTTTTAATTTAAACATATTTCATATCAAATACTAACATTGACAAACTATAAGCTGACATTGAAAAACTATAAGCTGACATTGACAAACAATAACCTGATAAAGGAACTGAATTTTGGGCATGTCCAATCGTATAAAATGGTAAGTATGTTTTGGTAAGTATAAACTTTAAAAAAAAAAGAAGATATAAAGATGAATTGTTTAAACAGTTAATACCTAAAACAGGTGTCATTGGTTATGAAAAATGATAACTGCCATACTGTTTCTGTGACTTATGAGAATGTCTACCTGAGCGTGTTTTAAAATTATGTCCCCTTAAAAGCTTGTCAGCTTTTGAGATAAAAAAAGCTTAGTTTGCTACCCGGAATTTGGAAATAACTCTGCACATGTAGGAGTTATCATTTCTATACCAAAAATGACATCCCCAGCTTTTGAGATAAGAAAAGTGTAATTTTCTCCCCGAAAATGGCAACTCTGTATTAACTGTTAAAGGGAAGCAATGCATGTTATAGAACTGGGTTATTGATGCTTGAGAAAATAGGAACTTTTAGAACTGGGTTATTGATGCTTGAGAAAATAGGAACTTTTATTTTAAACAAAGAGAATCTACATGAACCATAATGGCAACCAGGACTTTATAATGGATCAATTGATAACACTCAGTTTCCAACAAATACAGGTGTCATTGGATTTGAAAAATGATAATTGCTGTACTTGTAAAAAGAGTATGTATCTTTGGTCACAGATACCGGTTTAAAAAAAAATAAAATCTTATATTCTATTAAATACTTAATAGAATATAAGACTTTTTTTTTTTTTTTAAACCGGTATCTGTGTCTTTGGTTATACATATGTTCTTAAATATTTTCTACTTTCATTTAAGTTAGTTTTCAAAGAACATGCCTGTTGTACAGTGTTTTATTTGAATCTTTCAGATTGCCATTGGTGACTTCCACAAGAAGATTAGTTATGCCTATTTCACTGGCTTTATTTCCCTGCTGAACAACATGGAATTAATGAAGAAAATATACCTTGCCGCCACTAAAAGAGATAAAAACTCACCATGCACTAAAGGTATACACTGTTCTTTTGCATTCATTGCCAAAATACAAGGTTTTGTTGAGTTGAGATGCGCATCCATGGTCGGGATAGGCAAGACGCTTTATCTAAAACTGTCTTGCTTCTCACCGCTGCGGGTTCGACACCCACTGGGAGCTTGACTTGTCAAGTGAGAAAGTATCGATTCTTATGGATGGTGGAAGGTATATAGTACTGGTTCTACCCAGGAAAACGGGGTGGTATGCTTCTACCACAAAATATCTACCGTCATATATGACCTAGCATATGCTAAAAACGATGTAAACAACCATTCAAACAAACAAACAGACAAACAATTGTTGAATTAATGTTGTTTAACAATTCAACACATTATTTATCGCCACTCCCAGAGAGAGGCAAAGATACAGTAGAATTGAGGCTCACCCTACTCTTCTCTAACAATCCAATAGAGTCCCCTCACTGGTTGTTGACATACCGAGAACGTAAACTCCAGTACATGTGAATCCCAGTTAACATTCCCTTTTGACAAAGAGGAGTAGGAGCAGTTGACTTTCTCACAAAGTACAGTGGTTTGCAGTCAAATAGAATTGAGTCAAAAATCCTTTTAGAAGACCACTTGCTGTTTTATAATGTCTGATATTGTTCTTACAGTGATTTTTTAGGCCAAAAAGATGTCTTGTTCAAGTTTTGAAACTGAGTTCATTTCCATGATTTCAATAAATCTCAGTGAGATTTTCATGTTCAAGAAAAAACATATTCGGAAAAAACATATTCGGAAAAAAATCAATATAATGCATCAAATATGCATTATTTTATTTTTATGCCCCCACCACTGAATGGTGAAGGGTCGTATAGCGTTAGCCATGTCCATCTGTCCCGAAAAGTTTGTGTGTCTATGTCCTCCCACAAATTCAACTGATTGTTTTGAAAACTACAGGATGCTTATTTATGATGTCAAGTTGTGCATATCCATTTGGCATCAATATCAACATTGTGTTACCAGAGTTTTTTACCATCAAATTTTACTTAAAACATTTTGTGTCTACTTTCTCCCACAGTTTTCAGACAATTGTTTCGAAACTTACCTATGATGTCAAGATGTGCATACTGATTCAGCGTCAAATTCGCTCTTTGTATTTTCTTTGTATTATATTATTATGTGTCATTTTATCTCTAGAGGTTATATTGTACCATGTTATGTGTCATGTTATCTATAGAGGATATATTGTACCATGTTATGTGTTATGTTATCTACAGAGGATATATTGTACCATGTTATGTGTCATGTTATCTATAGACGAAATATTGTACCATGTTATGTGTTATATATGTTACCTACAAAAGATATATTGTACCATGTTATGTATTATGTTATCTATGGTGGATATATTGTACCATGTTATGTGTTATGTTATCTATGGAGAACATATTGTACCATGTTATGTAATAATGTTATCTATGGAGGATATATTGTACCATGTTATGTATTATGTTATCTATGGTGGATATATTTTACCATGTTATGTGTTATGTTATCTATGGAGAACATATTGTACCATGTTATGTGTTATGTTATCTATGGAGGATATATTGTACCATGTTATGTGTTATGTAATCTACAGAGGATATATTGTACCATGTTATGTTATCTACAGAGTATATATTGTACCATGTTATGTGTTATGTTATCTATGGAGGATATATTGTACCATGTTATGTGTTATGTTATCTATGAAGGATATATTGGACCATGTTATGTTATGTTATCTACAGAGAATATATTGTACCATGTTATGTGTTATGTTATCTATGGAGGATATATTGTACCATTTTATGTGTTATGTTATCTATGGAGGATATATTGTACCATATTGAGGATATATTGTACCATGTTATGTGTACTGTTATCTATGGAGGATATATTGTACCATGTTATGTTATGTTATCTACAGAGGATATATTGTACCATGTTATGTGTTATGTTATCTATGGAGGATATATTGTACCATGTTATGTGTTATGTTATCTATGGAGGATATATTATACCATGTTATGTGTTATATTATCTATGGAGGATATATTGTACCATGGTATGTTATGTTATCTACAGAGAATATATTGTACAATGTTATGTGTTATGTTATCTATGGAGGATATATTGTACCATGTTATGTGTTATGTTATCTATGGAGGATATATTGTACCATGTTATATGTTATGTTATCTATGGAGAATATATTGTAACATGATATGTTATTTACAGAGGATATATTGTACCATGCTATGTTATGTTATTTACAGAGGATATATTGTACCATGTTATGTGTTGTGTTATCTATGGAGGATATATAACATGGTATGTGTTATGTTATCTACAGAGGATATATTGTACCATGCTATGTGTTATGGGTTATCTATGGAGGGTATATTGTACCATGTTATGTGTTATGTTATCTATGGAGGATATATTGTACCATGTTATGTTATGTTACAGAGGAGATTATGTAGCATGTTATGTAACAGAGGAGATTATGTAGCATGTTATGTAACAGAGGAGATTATGTAGCATGTTATGTAACAGAGGAGATTATGTACCATGTTATGTTAAAGAGGAGATTATGTAGCATGTTATGTTACAGAGGAGATTATGTAGCATGTTATGTTACAGAGGAGATTATGTAGCATGTTATGTAACAGAGGAGATTATGTACCATGTTATGTTAAAGAGGAGATTATGTAGCATGTTATGTTACAGAGGAGATTATGTGCCATGTTATGTTACAGAGGAGATTATGTACCATGTTATGTTACAGAGGAGATTATGTACCATGTTATGTTACAGAGGAGATTATGTACCAGGCCCAGGAATTCCCGCAGATCACGCCCTTGGAGATTGACATTCTTTTCCAACTTGTGCAGCTCAGACACCAAACCATGTAAGTGTCTGCCGTCATTATGCCATGCTCGGTGGCATTCTCTCCCTTTATCACGAAGCTCTTTTATTGTCGAATTATTGTTACCTTCTATAATAACTTGGTGTAACAGTGCTAGAGCCTGGAGCTATATTCATGAAGCATCTTAGTGAAAACGTTAGATTTTTCTTTAAATATTAAATTTTCTGAAGTCCAGTAAGTTTAGTTTGTATTTGATTTTTTTTTTTGGTTTTAAGGCTAGCTAAAAAAAAATCTAAGATGCTGCATGGATGTAGCACTTGTTTTGCCAATTGTAGAATGGAACAGTCATTGTTTCAATGGTTTAAGTATTTATTTTATCCATTAACTAAGACCAGCCCTTAATAACATCATGTTAAGATTCTCTTGCAAATTAAACTTCATCCAAATGGCCGCCACAGTTACAAATAGAGTTCCAACACAAGGTATAATTGTTTAATCGAAACTGAGGCTCTGCCAAGGTTCCGATTAAAACAGTGATACCAAGGGTCGGAATTTCCCTATCTGGATACCTGTGATTGATTCTTTTTCTCGAACCATTGATATTTTGTGTGTTGTCTGTATTTATGTAAAAATGTGTGTGTAGTAATGGGCTGTATTTATGTAGTAATGAACTTCATTTGTGTATATTTGGGCTGTATTTGTGTATAATTGGGCTGTATTATTGGGCTTTATTTGTGGAGTAATAGGCTTTATTTGTGTAGTAATGGGTTTTATTTGTTTAGTAATGGGCTTTATTTGTATAGTAATGGGCTTTATTTGTGTAGTAATGGGCTTTGTGTAGTAATGGGCTTTATTTGTGTAGTAATGGACTTTAATTATGGAGTAATTGGCTTTATTTGTGTAGTCTTGGGCTTTGTGTAGTCACGGGTTTTATTTGTGTAGTAATGGGTTTCGTGTAGTAATGGGCTTTATTTGTGTATTATTGGGCTTTATTTGTGTAGTAATGGGCTTTATTTGTGTATCATTGGACTTTATTTGTGTAGTAATGGGCTTTATTTGTGTATTAATGGGCTTAATTTGTGTATTATTGGGCTTTATTTGTGCAGTAATAGGCTTTATTTGTGTAGTAATGTGTTTTATTTGTTTAGTAATGGGCTTTATTTGTATAGTAATGGGCTTTATTTGTGAAGTAATGGGCTTTGTGTAGTAATGGGCTTTATTTGTGTAGTAATGGACTTTAATTATGGAGTAATTGGCTTTATTTGTGTAGTCTTGGGCTTTGTGTAGTCATGGGTTTTATTTGTGTAGTAATGGGTTTCGTGTAGTAATGGGCTTTATTTGTGTATTAATGGGCTTTATTTGTGGCTTTGTTTGTACTTAATGGACGTTATTTGTGTAGTAATGGGCTTTATTTGTGTATTTATGGACTTGTTAGTGTAGAAATGTGCTTTATTTGTGTAGTAATGGGTTTTATTTGTGTATTAATGGGCTTTTTGTAGTAATGGGCATTATTTGTGTATTAATGGGCTTTGTGTAGTAATGCGCTTTATTTGTGTATTAATGGGCTTTATTTTGTGTATTAATGGACTTTATTTGTGTATTAAAGGACTTTATTAATTTTGTGTATTAATGGGTTTTATTAGTGTATTAATTGGCTCTGTGTAGTAATGCGCTTTATTTGTGTATTAATGTGCTTTATTTGTGTATTAATGGGCTTTGTGTATTAAAGGGCTTTATTTGTGTATTAATGGGTTTTATTAGTGTAGTAATGGGCTTTATTTGTTTATAAATGGGCTTTATTTGTATAAATGGGTTGTATTAGTGTAGTACTGAGCTTTATTTGTGTAGTAATGCGCTGTTTTTGTGTATAAATTGATTGTATTAGTGTAGTAATGGGCTGTATTTATGTAGTAATGGGCTGTATTTGTGTATAAATAGGCTTTATTTGTGTAGTTATGGATGTTATGTGTTGAAATGAGATGCATTTATGTAGTAATTAGCCGTGTGTGTATCAAAGTAGGCTATATTTTTTTTTATTTGAGTAGAAATTACTAATACTGTTTGACATTTTAAGTTCAATTCCTTTAAGTTGGACGGTCCTAGTATAACCTGCAACTTGTAGAGCTGGATGCTCAACTCATCCAGTGTTTTTGCTTATCTCTCTTCCTCTCTCTCTCATTTTAGGCAACACAAAAGTGTGGGGTAAGTTGCTCATTTTAAAAAAATCATGAACTTGTTAGTTACAATCATATCTGAGCTAAAGATAAATATGGAATTTTACCAAGATAAATTTTGGCAATGTTACCATTTTACATTGAATACATAATTAACATTTACTGTTCCATTGGATCCAGTATATAGTGCGATGGACTTGTAATTGGAAGGAAAAAGCCTCACTGGCGCAACTGAGGTTTGTCTGCATTCTTGGGCAAGACACTTTCCCTTGACCTTGTCCGTCGAGTGGGGAATGTAAACCGGGCAGTCCCGAGTTTCGGAGTCTGTCGTCTGAGCACTTTAATGAATTATAGGAATGATTCATAAGTAAGAGTAGGGCAGGTTCTCTGATTCCTGTGTATCCTTCACCTCCTCCTGGATCGACTCTAAAATGACCTATAATGTGTTGGTGAGCTGTTAAACAACATTTGTCCTAGCTTCAATGCTCATGAGTAGGAATAATGCCTCAAGTCTGCCCGCTATAGAATGCGTACCAGTAAATCTTCCGAAAGAATCTGCCCAGAGGTCCAATTTGACATTATTCTGTTTAAAGTCACTCTCTCGCCATCAACCTACTGATGAAGAGTTATATATGTATCTTACATATTATAAAAATCTGGGCCCCGTTTTATTAAACATCTTACGATAAGTCTCAAATTTTAAAACTGTTCACATTTTTGCACCTTAGCATTCAATGTAGACAATTATGTGTGCATTATGTGCAGAAATATCAAATGTATAAGAAAATGAAATGAAATCGCGTTCATTTGTGAATTGTAAATCAAAGTAAAGAATTTAAGAAATTAACTTACGATCAAAATTGTTGTAAGTTGTTTCATAAAACTGGGCCCTGAACTCTATAGACACAATATAAACTGCTTTAACCAGTCAAGCTAAAACCCAAAACGGGAACGTCTAATTAGAGTTACCAACTCATAATTCATTTTACGTATATTTAATCTCGGGTATTTTAAGTACTAGTGAATAAACATATACTTTTAATCAACATATATACATTATTTTATGACCTAAACACCTGGATAGGGTTTGGATAAAATATTTTGTAGTGTAATTTGCCATTATTTGGCGGGATAGTGCCTTTAAAAATAGATTCTGTATCACTATTCTATTTAAAAATAGATTCTGTATCACTACCCTATTTAAAAATAGATTCTGTATCACTATCCTATTTAAAAATAGATTCTGTATCACTATTCTATTTAAAAATAGATTCTGTATCACTATTCTATTTAAAAATTGATTCTGTATCACTATCCTATTTAAAAATAGATTTCTGTATCACTATCCTATTTAAAAACAGATTTCTGTCAGCATTTCTCCTAATGGTAGGGCCTGGTTTTAAAATGTGTGTGTGTGGGGATGGGGTGGGGGCGGGGAGCTACTATTAGGGGAGGTGCAGTTATTAGGGGAAATGCAGTAAAATAGATTGCTGTATCACTGTCCTACTATTGTGTTAACACGTCAGTATCACTATATATCACTACCCTACTATTGTGTTGTCACGTCAGTATCGCTATATATCACTATCTTGGCTTGTGAAATCAATGTAGTCTACTATGTTATAAAACTTTACAAGGATTCTTATGAATGCATATAATAAAAGGATCATTACGAGAGTAAGTGTTCTGGAAGCTTGCTTCACCTCTAACAATAAAGCCTCTCGTGATATGGCATGTCCACTCTAGGAGAAATAAGATTCCAAAACAAAAAAGTTGCTCTAGTAATAATCCTATTTTCGTTGCTATGCGCAATATATGCAAATTACCTGATGTATGTATATCTACCAACAATTTGCTGAAAAAGAAACGGGTATTTAAGGCAAGCAAATAAAACATTGAGTGTTAATATTTCAGTCGAATCACATTTCAAGACATAGAGGAGTTGTCTCCTATGGAGGGACGAGAGACGCCATTCTCGATTCAGATGCAGATTGCCGAGGTATAAACGTAAAAATTGTTGTCTGATATTTTTGTATGGGCTTCTGTGTAAAGTCAACTGCATATCCTAGGTCAGCGTTGGGAGAAGTTGTTGCCAAGTGGTGGTAGAAGTATTTAACAGAGCGGGAAATATAAGTTTGATGTATCATGCATTCAAATAAGGTTCATTTCATAACCATTATTTTTTCTCCTACTGTTAAAATAGCTACATAATAATGAGCCACATTTTTGTATTAAAATGTTTCTTCATTTGTAGGATGTAGTTTTATGCTTTGAGGGATTCTTTTTCGGGTCAAAGTTCTCTTGTATCTTTATACAGAAATATTTCATAAAATCGTAAAACATTCTGTTTTGAGGCTTTTCTTCAATTTTAAAAATTACGCCTCTTTGTTTTGAAAAGCAGTAAACATTCATTGAATGTTTTAGGAATGTCATGGTGAATGAATGTTAATGACTGTTAAGGTGTGTGAAGGTCAAGGTGAAATCTGGTTAATGAATGTCAAGGTGAAATCTGGTGTATGAATGTCAAGGTGTGTGAATGTCAAGATAGAGTCTGGTGGATGAATGTCAAGGTGGAGTCTGTTGTGTGAATGTCGAGGTTAAGTGATGTATGAATGTCAAGGTGGAGTCTGGTTTGTGAATGTCAAGGTGGAGTCTGGTGTGTGAATATCAAGGTGGAGTCTGGTGGTTGAATGTCAAGGTGGAGTCTGGTGTGTGAAGGTCAAGGTGGAGTCTGATGTGTGAATGTCAAGGTGGAGTCTGGTGTGTGAATGTCAAGGTGGAGTCTGGTGTGTGAATGTCAAGGTGGAGTCTGATGTGTGAAAGTCAAGGTGGAGTCTGGTGGATGAATGTCAAAATGGAGTCTGGTGGATGAATGTCAAGGTGGAGTCTGGTGTGTGAAGGTCAAGGTGGAGTCTGGTGTGTGAAGATCAAGGTGGAGTCTGGTGTGTGAATGTCAAGGTGGAGTCAGGTGTGTGAATGTCAAGGTAGAATCTGGTGGATGACTGTCAAGATGGAGTCTGGTGGATGAATGTCAAGATGGAGTCTGGTGGATGAATGTCAAGGTGGAGTCTGGTGTGTGAAGGTGGAGTCTGGTGTGTGAAGATCAAGGTGGAGTCTGGTGTGTGAATGTCAAGGTGGAGTCTGGTGTGTGAATGTCAAGGTGGAGTCAGGTGTGTGAATGTCAAGGTAGAATCTGGTGGATGACTGTCAGCATGGATGAATGTTTTATAAATGTCAAAGTGGTGTGTATATTTACTACATTACATTATGGATAATTCTTCAAATATATAGAGTTAATTATGCTTATGTCTTGTCACCTCAAGCCTGCTTTTACTGTCATGCATGATAACGATCCTGCTTAAATATAAACTTAAAGTTTGATGAAGATCGGACATGGTAATGCTGAGATATATAGAAAACACAAAATGTGGACGCCCACCCGCCCGTCCTTAATCAAATACAGTTTCATATACAGTTGCTGCCATGCGGATTACGACTAATCACACTCAACGCGGGGATTTTATCTCACCGCGGACACACTGATTTTGTCCCCGCGATCGGCGGACAGTCCACGCATCGCGTGGACAATAACTTTTGACCACCGCGACACAATCACCGCGATTCGCCGTGAATGCGTGATCTGTTTTGATTCGCACACCGCTTTACCCGGTGTGAAATCGCAGGCCATCGCCGCGATTTATCTTCAGTATCAATGTACAATTGTGCAGTCAATTTAATGCATTATTATTCAATAACTTAAAAACCCGAAGCAGAAGACAATTTTATTTTTGTTTTCGGAAAATTCAAATGCCCGGATAATGTATACTGAGTCACGATAGTTATATGGCGGTTCCTATTACCGACTTCATGGTGACTGAACATAAAATTCAAATAGTAATTCTTATACTGGAAATTAGAATTATATTTTTAATTAATCGTTATTTTAACATATTTTACTATTCTGCTGTTGGTTATTAATACATCGATGGGTTCTTTAGTCAGAAATAATCCGAAAAATTGTTAAGAATTCCGGGTCATAAACCCGTTATTAGTGCCGCCTTGTTAATAGGTACACACATTGCAAAGGATTGTGGGTAGCCAATTTATGTCCGGTGAAGAGAAATGCAACTTTTGGACAACAAAAACGAAAAACACACGATATTAAATGCATTAAAAGTTTGAAATACTTATTGCTTCCAAAATTGTTCATTGTATTTATCAATTTTATTACATTTTTCATTGATCACTGCTCCAATTTCCCCCGCGTTCCCCCGCGAAGCTATCACGGAGTATCGCGGTGATTTCTTTTTTTCGAGACTGGATTTTGCAATCACGGCGATTTTTTGATCGCGGCGTTTTGTGACTTCGATTGAAAAACGGCTGCGGGGATGCTGCGAAAAAGTCGTAATCCGCGTGGCAGCAACTGTAGATCCACCATTTTGCTGATTGTTAAAATCGTCCAAGATCATACTGAAACAAACCATCATGTCAAAGTAGTC
Source organism: Cyrtodaria siliqua (assembly GCA_037043455.1). Lineage (NCBI taxonomy): Eukaryota > Metazoa > Mollusca > Bivalvia > Adapedonta > Hiatellidae > Cyrtodaria > Cyrtodaria siliqua. The sequence goes on from JAWPHD010001048.1 coordinate 151,229, forward strand.
CACATGAGAACCCATTGCTTTTACTACTTCTATATATTGTTCTGGATAGCAAACAAAACCATACAAATCTACAAGTTAACAGAATTTCTACATCTCTAGAGTTAACTTGTGACACTACGAGAATGGACATAAACACTGATAAACTATGGTTCACACTGGAATATATGGTACAAATATATGCAGAGAACCGAAAAACTATGCATAAGTAGCTTTGTTTCCATGATATGTGTTAAACCTAGAGCCCGTTTAGATATGGTAAGGGTACCAGTAAAAAGAGAAACACTATGCATAAGTAGCTTTGGTTCCGTGATTAGAAAACACTAAATTGTAGCGACTCCTTCCTGAAAACTATAAGTGATATTGATATAGGACTTTTTCTAAAATGATCAGCATGACATGATGTTGAAAATTATTTTGATTCGATATTAAACATGGCTGCCGCGGCCATCTTTGTTAACGAGTTATATAGTAAAAACTTGTAGCGACTACTCCTCTGAAACTACTTGACATACTTTCATGAAACTTCACAGGAATGTTGATCTAGCTATTAAAAACCTATCAGTAGAGCTTCAAGGTCATTGACCTCTTGTTTATCTCCTCGTTATTTACAGGGAGCATTCAGGGTTCTCCTTTGGGTTACCGAAAGCACTCTCGGTAACCATCGGCTACCATCAGCACCGACCTCTCGTTTATAATAACATAATTCCTTAGAACCCAGACTAATGGAGTTTGTTAGCACTGACTGGGTTTTATTCATGTGTTTGTTAGCACTGACTGGGTATTATTCATGTGTTTGTTAGCACTGACTGGGTATTATTCATGTGTTTGTTAGCACTGACTGGGTATTATTCATGTGTTTGTTAGCACTGACTGGGTATTATTCATGTGTTTGTTAGCACTGACTGGGTATTATTCATGTGTTTGTTAGCACTGACTGGGTATTATTCATGTGTTAATTTGTAGAAAATATTTCGGAAAAAATCCAAGAAGAAGGTAAGGTTATAATTAGTTATCGTAACCACCGGGGCATGGTCCGTATTTATCATATGTATAATCGGTAACCAGAGGGGCATGCTCCATATATGTCATCCATATCCTTGGTAAGGCAGCATTATAATCACCTTTGGGTACATCGGCTAAAGGGAATGTAGCGACACAGTCAAACTGGCTCTATTATTGAGAGTTCTGAAAAACTTGGAGGAAGGTGAAAGAATTGTCAAAATTGGATGATAAATATAAAAGATATGACCATTTGAAGGTTATTCTAAAATGGATATGGGGGCCGTCATTTTGACTATGACGTCATAGTTCAAAATTACCATATATGGAAGATTGATAAATATCATTTAAAGCAAAGAAAATCACTATAAAGAAATGCAAAATCCTTTACTGGTCCTATAAAGCATTATTCAAATAATCATATCTTCTTTGTTTATCATCCGATTTTGATAATTCTTTCACCCTGATTCCAGTTTTTCAGAACCCTCAATAATAAAGATGGCTGGCTGTGTCGCTACATCCCCTTAAAATAAATACTACTGAATAGGAAATTTAGCCATTGCTTTATTTCGTGATTTTTATTTTAACAGAGATAGTCAAAACGAAAGTTAAAATGGTACTCAGTCAAAACGAGTTAAAATGGTACTCGCTGGAAACTAAATGTTAAATTTTAGAGCAGTGCTCATTCACGTTCTTTTCACAACTTAAATTGCAGTGGAATATATTTTGGATAAAGAATACATTACTGATATGCACAGTTTTCTTTAATTATTTTCGGAACTACATGTATAGATTGGAATCCTGTTTTTAGACTGATAGTAATGTAGTTCCTTTTCGTAGTGTGTACCCATGGGATTGTGATGCTAATTACCAAATAGTATCAAACATTGTGTAACATTCAATATATTTATTCAAGAAAACCTCCTCACCAAATTGCTTTCAGGTTCTTGTACCACTAGATAATGAATAACACAGGGTTCTTCAGTAGTTACGTTTAGGGCTATTCCATTTACATTTCCCTTGGACGTGTGGGAGGGGTGAGGGTGGAGGGGTGTGGGGTGGCCTGTTTGCATATATTAAATAAAATGTTCAGTTTTCAATTTGTCTTTGTTATTCTGCCGCATGTATATATTATTGGTGCAGTGTAATCAGCAGTTAGAAATATGCTAAAACAATTTGCTCTTTAATATTCTTATAATTAATATTAATGATTGAACAAATGCAAGGTTTAAAAAAATCAAGATTGCCATGAGTCCCTTTAACCTTTGAAAATTCCTTCATTGGTGAAAAGCACAGTATGCTTTGTTTTTTTCTCTTGAGCTACGCAGTAGTATAATAGACCAATAAGTTGGGCCATCATGAAAAAAGTAATTTTCTGTTTCCTGACCCACGATTTGATACAGGGTATAAGGTTTGTTATATTCCGAAGACCGTGAGAAAATTTTTATAAAATAAAAAAAAAAAATATTCTAAAGATTTAGAATTCAATGATATAGAACTGCTATTTAAGTTTTAGGTTGGGCCCTCTTTAGCCAGAATGCTTATTAAATCAAGGCTTATAGTTTGCCAATTTCTGTCCGTCTCTCTCTCTGTTTGTCTGTCTGTGAGTCCGTCCATTCGTCCGTCTACGTATTTTGACATTTTGGTTAATGTTTTTGTTTTTCCTCATTTCTCAAAAACGAATTCTTGGAAAGTTTTAAAACTTGGCACACATGTTCATTATCATTACACAATGTTATATGACAAGAACCATAACTCTGTCATGTATTTTACCTTAATTATCCCCCTTTTTAGATTTTTCAGTTAATTATTTTTATTGCCAATCCAGCGTTTGCACCACTGTTGGTGCTTCACTTGTTCGCACAGTGAAGATTAGTGTGATCGCTTGCACAAATTCGAGAAGCGTTCATTATTTTGGTGTATGTACTAGCTCCAGCAGTATTTATACTACAGGGAAGCAACAAACCAACACATGTTTATGGTTGACCTTTCAGGATAGGAGAATTTGATCTTTAATTAAGATTAAGTTATTTTACAACATACCTCTGTTACCAAAATTTCTCAGAATAATAACCCATTCCCCATTTGTCATGGTGTTGTCTGTCCATGCAGCTAAAATGGAGCTTAGGGCCATTTTAATAGCCTGTCCGGCAGGAAAGGGTCATTTTCCAACAAGGGGAATGGTCCCCTGTATTTTGTGCTCAAATGATAGCAAATAGCCAGAAGATCAAAATGCCAAACAGTTCCCACCCTAGGCTTTCCAAAGTCATTGAAGGGGCCATTTTCCTTTTATTATGGCCCTTTATTTTTAACCAGATCGGACCAGTAACATCGGAGTTATGGCCCTTATTTTTTAACCAGATCGGACCAGTTACACTGGAGTTACAGCCCTTGATTTAGTTAAGATGATAGGGCCTTCATTTTTCATCTGATCTTTACCAAACTTTACCAGATTGTTCAATGAAAGCTTGGATAAATTCGAAAACTAGCCAAATCGATTAGTAACACCAGAGTTATGGCCCTTGATTTAGTTGAAAATGCTGTATTTTACCTCGTTAAGACGATAGGGCCTTCATTTGGCCGGATGTCAACAAAACATTGGAGGGATGATCAGCATCAAACCTAGTTGTCACCGTCACGGTTGAATGATTTGGCAGAGTTATGGCCCTTTAAAGGTTTTAGTACACAAACTTTGTCCGGACTAGTTCTCCTGAACCCTTGGCCGGATTTTAACGAAACTTTGCAGGGATGATTAATGCCAAACCTAGTTTTGCCTGTCATTGCCATATTCCGGTTGAGTGATTTTTGACAGAGTTATGGCCCCTTATACACAAACTTTATCTGGACTAATGTTCCTGAACCCCTGGCTGGATTTCAATGAAACTTGGCAGGAATGATCAGTACCAAGCGTAGTTGCACATATCATTGTCGTGTTCCGGTTTAATGATGTTTGGCAGAGTTATGGCCCTTTAAAGGTTTCAGTACACTAACTTTGTAGTACAGACTAGTTCTCCTGAACCCCTGGCCAGATTTCAATACAATTTGGCAGGGATGATCAGTACCAAGCCTAGTTGCGCATGTCATCGCCGAGTTCGGGTTGAATAAGTTTTGACAGAGTTATGGCCAGTTATATACAAACTTTATTCAGCTAATTTTCCTGAACGCCTAGCTGGATTTGAATGAAATGCAGGAATGAGCAGTACCAAGCTTAGATGCAAATATCATGGTCGTGTTCCGGTTGAATGATTTTTGGTGGAGTTGTGACTAAAGGTTTTAATACGCAAACTTTGTCCAGACTATTCTCCTCAACCGCTTGTCGGCTTTCAACAGAACTTGGTTGCGTATATCAGTGTTGTGTTTCGGTTGAATGATTTTTGGCAGAGTTATAGCCCTTTAAAGGTTTTAATACACAAACTTTGTCCTGACTAGTTCTCAAGATCCCCTGGCCAGATTTCAACGAAACTTGGTAGGAATGATCATTACCAAGCCTAGTTGCGCATGTAATCGTCATGTTCCGATTGAAAGATTTTCAGCAGACTTATGGCCCTTTCGCCAGTGGGGGAGACATCTATTTTTACTAAAAACAACCTCTAATTTGGTATGATTATTTAGGGACTTGAGGCACAACATACAGGAGTGCAACTTGGGGAATGTTCAGTAATTTATTTTATCACATAACATGGCTTCTGGGAGTGCAATAAAGCCATGACTTATTTCTCGTAATACACTAGTGTATTACAGATGCAAATGTGGACCGAATCACTGTGTTTGTATACAGTAAAACATTTAATCCCAATTGTTTGCATGGTATATCATACGGTATGTTCAGACGCCTTAATTATTTATCATTAATTGAAATATTACTTCATAAAATGAATGTTAGTAACGTTAAATTTGGTTTAAGGTGTCGCATTATTTGTAGGGCGAACGCAGTTACAGCCGCATAATGTAGCGACGTCATGTTAACAACAAAACGATGTCATGGTTTGTCTTACAAATTGCCGCCGTATATAAGGAAATTGACAACATTAAAGTGAAACTATCACGTCGTAGGTGTATTATGTGATTTCTGCCTTGTAATGCTAACTCCCTCCATATCCTTTGAGATTTCATGTTCATGTGTGTTGTAGTTCTTCGTTATTGATGTGCAGATGCACAATAAGTTTTGGTATTTTGGTTCTGCCTGCTGGGGCCGCCTAGGGAGTAATCGGATAAAAAACCACACACAATTTACTTTCTTGTCCCCCCGCCCACCTTCAACCACAGACTCCTTCAACCACAGACTCCATAAAGCCCCCTCTCCCCCTCGTGGTCTCTTTGTTTATGGCCGTTTAAACATAGCCCCCCCCCCACCCTCGTGGTCCCTTTGTTTATGGCCGTTTAAACATAGCCCTTTGCACCATGGCTCCTTCATGTCCGTCCGTCCTTCCGTCCGTTTGTCTGTCTTCCGAGCACACAAAATGGTACTTAGGTGTCTAGTCACTTAAAGCTTTGGACTCTGTGTCATTAGGGTTAGGAAGTAATTAGTCACATAAAACATGTCCAATTTTGGATTTATGTGGCTAATTTGTGTTTATGTGGCTAATTTGTGTTTATGTGGCTATCAATTTTGCATTGAATTAGCCACTCAAGACTGTAATTGTTAGAACGTCCGTTAACTTTTACCAGACAACTTATTGTCGCTAATAACTTTCAAAGTATAACGTCTACAACAATGAAACTTTGTAAATATTTATGGCATGATTCAATGAATACATCTGATAAAGGCCCATCAATTTCTGATTCATATTTTTTTAATTATTGCCCTTTGTAAAAAGGTTTTAACCTAGAACTTAACCTTGTGTTTTACAAGTGATTGTGGCTAATAACTTTCAAAGTATTAGATGAACAACAATGAAACTTGATCCAATGAATACATCTGATAAATGCCCGTATTCATATTTATCCTGGAACTTAACCTTACAAATGATGGACGTATATGTCCCACTATTAGGTAGACTTAGGATTTATTTGCCTCGTTGACCCCCATACTGATATATGTATAACATAAGTGTTAATATAAACATTGTAATAGATAAAACTTAGCATCATTAAAACAACACATATTCAAGAATAACACATAATCCACAGAAATATTTATTTAAAGATAAAAATGGCATTTAACTTGTAAAACTTGTTATGTTTATAAAAGCTGATTAACCTTCCAGCTACCAGAGATCCCCTAGTAAACGTTGCATATGTAAGCTTGTATCTCAGAAACTACTTCAGATAAAGGATTGAAACTTAAGCTCACATATGCCTTTGGCATCATTAGTCAATATCATAGCTGCCTTTGGCATCATAAGTCAACATCATAGCAGCAGGTTCTATAGATCAAGCTTTTATTTTAACAAAACATTATGGTCCCTATTATACTTAGACAAATTTGATTGAAGATTTATATGTATATCTCTAAAAACTACTTTACATAATGGATTGAAACTTAAACATGTCTTCAGCATCATTACTAGACAACATGACAGGTGAGCATATGCACCGACAGGTGGCGCCTCTTGTCATCCAATACAATAATTATTTGTCCAGAGTACGCTGTTGTTTACATTGTTAGTGTACTTCTTTAGCAACCCAGCAATTTTACTTTTCTCCATCACTTGACTTTACACGCCACTATTGTACATTGTAGGAGGAATTGCGTCTGGAGCAGGGAACCGAGCGTACTGTGTTACTCTCAGTGTTAGAAAGTGCATACAGATTCTCGCTCGGCGCATTAGCTGGAGGTAAGGCTTGCATTCCGAGTTGTAGATAAGCTGAGTTTTTGAGTATTTTACTTATACTTTTTGTTACAAAAACCCTCGTCTCTGAATGTAACACATATGAAAGCTGGAATAAAACATCACTCGAACAGACCTGTAGATAAGCTGAGTTTTACTTATACTTTTTGTTTTACAAAAACCCTCAACTTTTTAAAATTGTGAGTATCATTACTCATAAACCTAATTACTACAAAAACTTTAAACTTTTAAAAATCATGAATATTATATTTGTCAGTTTTGTCCTGTGGAACAGTTTATTTCATATTTACATGATGCAAATTGTTCCAAGCATGTGTCTAATATTAAGGTCATACAGTGTTTCTTTTGTTTTTACTTAACTTCCATTTAATCAGAATATTTGTTTCTTTTAAAATGTATTAATTCACATCCATTTTGAAAGTATGAACTATTTGAATGAATGAATGAATGGAGTTTTACGGCATGTCGACACATAAATAGGTCATATTGTGCGCAAAAACCGATGAATCATGAAGGAATGATGAACTATTTGAAGAAACTGTATACTCTAAATTGCCTTTTTACTCGTTCATTTTGAATCTGATGAGTAAATACCCATTGCAGTCAAAAATTATCTACAGCTCTGCAGGCCCAAATTTACCCATTGAAGGGAGGAGAGGCGCTCTGAAAGATTGGATCCAAATATGCATACAAACCATAATTGGCTTCAGTATCATATGAAATGTCCATAATTATGCAATTAAATTAAGCCGTTTGTTACCTTCGGGTTAATTATTGTTAATGAAAATATTTGGTCTGGAAAGCTTGATGACCGGGCTGCATTTTGATGCTTGCTAACAGTTATACATACAATTTAAATAAAGTGTACTTCTATTACAAAAACAAGAATTTATAAGAGCCAAGTCATCTAGTTATCAAGACCAAAGAAAGATTACTACAGCTGTATAGCGATACTAACATTGGGACAAATGTCGACATTGTTTTGACTGCTTGCAACTGCCATACCCTTTCTACTTTCACTTTTGAAATTGATATAAAAACTGTCAAAAGTGTGTTTAGCTGCATTTTAAAACATCAGTTACAGGTCCAGAATACAGTTACTGCCAAAAATAACAGCTAACTGCGCTAATAATGTTTTTAAAGAAAAAAAGGATTAGCAGATAATTTAATAGAGAACTACTTTTGACTGCACTAGGCGAACACATCTGGTTGATTTACTATGTGGCACTATTTTTCAATATCAATTTCCAGCTACGGGGGCAACAGCCGTTTACCCGATAGATTTGGTGAAAACTCGTATCCAGAACCAGCGTTCAGGCTTAATTGGAGAGTTGATGTACAAAAACAGCTACGACTGTTTTAAAAAAGTATTACGTCATGAAGGCTTTTTGGGCCTTTACCGAGGCCTGGCACCGCAACTGGTTGGCGTTGCCCCAGAAAAGGCCATTAAATTGACGGTTAGTTGCTTTGCCACATGTATTAATCGGTATCATTGACCGATATTTGTTAAAAAATAGATTTGCATTGTTTCAGCATTTATGCCATTTTAAACACTAGTAGTAAACGGCAGTTCCATGAAGCACATTACCCTCGTTTAAAACGTGGTTTGGGAGAATGATAAATGATAAAAAAGTGTATGAGAGATACAACTATTAGGCAGTTTCTGTTGAGACGTATTTCATGCACGTGCAGTAGCTCCTTGAAAAGTGAAGATTATTTGAAATTAAAATTTATCCCCTGTATCACTTAGATAACAAATGTGCCATTTTCCATTAATGTTTGCACTGAACAGTGCACTGAGGGCTGATCTCGGAAAGTACTAATCTTGTAGAATTGAAATACTTTTTGTGGCGGACGAAAGAGCTCACTTTGTTGGGGTATGTGTGCAGTTGTTGGACAAAACTCATTAAATATTAAGAAATTTATGAAGCAAAACATACCTGAATCAATCGCTTTGTTGATTATCTTTATCTGTGAACTGGATCAAAAAGTACCGTAACATTGTTTCGCCACCATGTTGTAGTATTATCCTTACATTATTAACATCTTTCGATTTTTGACTTCAGATGAATGACTTAATGAGGGACAAGCTGTGCGAAAAAGATGGCAGTATCAAATTATGGGCGGAAATGATATCAGGCGGAGTGGTAAGTACTTTGGCCGAGGGGTTAACGACGTTGCCTTGTAAACCTTCTCGCCTCTCACCGCTGCGAGCTCGAATCTCACTGGGAGCTTGACTTGTAAGTGAGGAAGTGTCGATTCTTATGGATGGCGGTGGGTGTAAAATAGTGGCTCTACCCAGGATAAGTGGGTGGTCTGCCTCCACCACAAAAAATCGACCGTCATATATAACCTTTCATGTGTTGAAAATGACGTAAAACACCATACATACAAAGTACTTTATCGAAGTAAACTGTCGTGAAACTAAATGTGGGTTTACATCCCGTTGAACACATGTAAGGTGATATTCACAGTGAGATGTTATATGATGAAGTTTCTCATAGACATCTCACTGCTCTGAAATGAACCCACACGGTGCATAGGTTTTCAGCTCTAACTCTCAAGACCTTTTCAGCTGAGCTACCCAGACCAGCAAACCGTCTTTAAACCATGAGTTCTTCTTAATTTGGTAGGGATGAAATAATGTTAATTTATGAACGAATTTAAAACTTAAAAAAGCAGCTATTAATTAGAAATATGTCTCTCTGCACTGAAGTGTGAAAAACAAATGTATATGATGACTTGATTTTGAACATTTGGGATATGTGTATTGAATTAATTGGGCTTTATGGCGCACCAACAAGAGTGAACATTTCAGGCCCACTCTCCATTTACATTGAGATAAAAAAAAGATGTAGAATGAGCCTAGAACCTTCTCGTCTGCAAAACGTCAGAGTTACAGCAAATTCTGTTGCATTTGCTGCAGCCAGTCAGCCACAATCATTGTATTCTGCCACCACCCAAGTAGCACCGGAAACTATATAGGGCAGATGATGAAGACCTGTAATGAACATGATAATAAATGACAAAATGAACATAAATTTGAGGAGATTTAACCCGTCTGCATGGATAAGCAGCGGCCCTACTCTTGCCAGGAAACACAGAAAATAAACTAGTGATACCATTTAACATCTGGGGCCTCGGAGTTTTGTTAAGTTTTTATGTGCCTTTCTGTGTCCATTTAGAAAAAGGTTTTAACCTGGAACTTAACCTTAGTTTTAGTTTTGTTATACGACAGTCGTGTACATACACCTAGCTTGTTATACGACAGTCGTGTATATACACCTAGCTTGTTATACGACAGTCTTGTACATACACCTAGCTTGTTATACGACAGTCGTGTATATACACCTAGCTTGTTATACGACAGTCGTGTACATACGCCTAGCTTGTTATACGACAGTCGTGTACATACACCTAGCTTGTTATACGCCAGTCGTGTACATACACCTAGCTTGTTATACGACAGTCGTGTACATACACCAAACTTGTTATACGCCAGTCGTGTACATACACCTAGCTTGTTATACGACAGTCGTGTACATACACCTAGCTTGTTATATGCCAGTCCTGTACATACACCTAGCTTGTTATACGACAGTCGGGTACATACACCTAGCTTGTTATACGACAGTCCTGTACATACACCTAGCTTGTTATACGCCAGTCGTGTACATACACCTAGCTTGTTATACGACAGTCGTGTACATACACCCAGCTTGTTATACGACAGTCGTGTACATACACCTAGCTTGTTATACGACAGTCATGTACATACACCTAGCTTGTTATACGACAGTCGTGTACATACACCTAGCTTGTTATACGCCAGTCGTGTACATACACCTAGCTTGTTATACGCCAGTTGTGTACATACACCTAGCTTGTAATACGACAGTCCTGTACATACACTTAGCTTGTAATACGACAGTCGTGTACATACACCTAGCTTGTTATACGACAGTCGTGTACATACACCTAGCTAGGCGTTGCTCTTGTTTTTCCACTTGCTAACTTAAAGCATATATCCATTTTCAGGCCGGAACTATGTTTTATTGCCTTAAACCAGTAATAGCAATTAACACCCCACACCTTTGTTGATTTAATGTTGACTGAAGCACATTAGAGCTCGACTTGTAAGTGAGGAAGTGTCGATTCTTACGGATGGCGGGAGGTGTACAGTACTGGTTCTACCCAGGAAAAGTTGGTGGTCTGCCTCCACCACAAAAAATCAACCGTCATATATAACCTTACATGTGTTGAAAATTACGTAAACACCATACAGACAAACACCATACAGACAAACACCATACAAACACCATACAGACAAACACCATACAGACAAACACCATACAAACACCATACAGACAAACACCATACAGACAAACACCATACAAACACCATACAAACACCATACAGACAAACACCATACAGACAAACACCATACAGACAAACACCATACCATACAGACAAACACCATACAAACACCATACAGACAAACACCATACAGACAAACACCATACAGACAAACAAAAACTGAAGCACACTAGCAGTTTCAGTCTGCACCTCACACTGTTCTTTGCTTAAACTGGTAATAGTAGTTAAAAGCGAGGGCCTCACATTTTGTTGTTAAATCCCCGCTTCCACAAAGTGAAGTGGAGGCTATGATAGGAATGATATTTGGTCTCGTCCTGTTGCGTCGCGTCACACATTCTTATTACTAGCATTTCTTAAACAGTTTTGAATGGGTTGTTCCCAAACTTCATATACTCATAACAACTGATGACCTTATGTCCCTCTACATCACTCATTGTTGATTGCCTAATTTATTACAGAATTATGGCCCTTCGTTTGACTTAGAATAAAAAAAAGCGGGGTTATTCATCACCTTCAGTGATAGTTCTGGTTTTGACTAGAACGCTTGTACCATTTCAGGCTGGAGCCTCCCAGGTAGTTTTTACCAACCCTCTGGAGATCGTGAAGATTCGTCTACAGGTCGCCGGAGAGATTGTCGGCAGGACCAAAGTCAGTGCAGTCAGTGTCATCAAAGAGCTTGGCTTTCTTGGACTCTACAAGGTGACGTTTATAATATACCATATTTAGGGCTTTCAGTGGAAAGACCTCTTGTTTTCGTTCTGTTTATTCTTATTCTTATTATTAGGGATTTCCACCTTTCAGTGGAAAGACCTTTTGTTTTCGTTCTGTTTATTCTTCTTCTTCTTCTTCTTCTTCTTCTTCTTCTTAGCTGACTTTTCATAAAAATATTGGTCGCATCATGTCAAAATTTTGCATATTAGTAGAGCTCAGGCTGGAATAGTGCCCCGAAGCTTTTGGGGTGATGACGTCATCCAAGATGGCCGCTGCTGGCGTTTATATGAAAATCTTGTTATCACTGTAGCTTATGCATTTACGATTGGATTTGAATGAAACTTTCACAGATTGTAAAGTTCAGGGTCTAGTTGTGCAAGAATATAAAATGGCGTCATGACGTCGTTAAATGTGATGTCGGCCTGTGATGTCATAAGTCATAAAAAGTCAGTTTTGTGCAGAATGTATGTTTCGACCAGTTTTGCCTGTAACTCAATCACGGTCATTGTCTTTCAGTATGATTTTACATTTTTTCCTATATAACTATTTAAAAATGGAAATTCTTGTTATAACTGTTTCTCGTTATCACTTGTTGCGCAAGATCATACTGTGGATGGTTTACTTTTTGGGATTATCGCTTGTTGTGAAACATCATGCTGCGGATGGTAAGAATGTTTAGGTTGATCACGTGTTGTGTTATGTGACACAGTTGTTTACCTGACGTCACAAACAAACACAGTGTCTAAGGATTTTTTTTTTTTTTTCTAAGTCTGTGCGCAGCTTTTTAGCCCGACTTGACAAAAGATGCGCAGTAAACTTTTTATGTTTTTTCATAATTGAGAAAGATTTCTCGTAAAAAAAAATCTTTTTTTATTTTTTAGCTCTACTGATCAGAGATCAGCAGAGCTTATGCCGTGGTGCGTCGTCCGTCGTCCGTCCGTCCGTCTGTCCGTAAACTTTTATTTGTAGCGACTTCACAGCTGAAACTACTGGATGGATATTCATGAAACTTTACAGAAATGTTGCCCATAAAGTCTAGTTGATCCTAGCAAAAATTCATGTTGATGTGAAATCCAAGATGGCCGCCAAAGCTAAAAATAGAGTTTTAAAATACAAGTTTGTAGCGACTTCTTCTTGAAAACTATAAGTGATATTGATATGGGACTTTTTCTAAAATGATCAGCATGACATGATGTTGATCCTAGTCAAAAATCGTTTTGATTCAACGTTAAACATGGCTGCCAGCGGCCATCTTTGTTTACATAGAGTTATATAGTAAAAACTTGTAGCGACTACATCTCTGAAACTACTTGGCGGATTGTCATGAAACTTTACAGGAATGTTGCTCTTGATGTCTAATTGATCCTAGAAAAATTTCAGGTCGGCCGGAAATTCAAGATGGCCGTCACAGCTAAAAATAGATTTTTAAAAAATAAGTTTGTAGCGACTACTTCTTGAAAACTATAAGTGATATTGATATGGGACTTTTTCTAAAATAATCAGCATTACATGATGTTGATCCTAGTCAAAAATCGTTTTGATTCAACGTTAAACATGGCTGCCAGCGGCCATCTTTGTTTACATAGAGTTATATAGTAAAAACTTGTAGCGACTACTCCTCTGAAACTACTTGGCGGATTGTCATGAAACTTTACAGGAATGTTGCTCTTGATGTCTAATTGATCCTATCAAAATTTCAGGTCGGCCGGAAATTCAAGATGGCCGTCACAGCTAAAAATAGATTTTTAAAAAATAAGTTTGTAGCGACTACTTCTTGAAAACTATAAGTGATATTGATATGGGACTTTTTCTAAAATGATCAGCATGCCAGGATGTAGATCCTTGTGGAAAATTATTTTGATTCGACGTTAAACATGGCTGCCAGTGGCCATCTTTGGTTACATAGAGTTATATAGTAAAAACTTGTAGCGACTACTCCTCTGAAACTACTTGACGGATGTTCATGAAACTTCACAGGAATGTTGCTCTTGATGTCTAGTTGATCCTAGAAAAATTTCAGGTCGGCCGGAAATTCAAGATGGCCGCCACAGCTAAAAATAGATTTAAAATAAATAAGTTTGTAGCGACTACTTCTTCAAAACAATAAGAGATATTGATATGGGACTTTTTCTAAAATGATCAGTATGACATGATGTTGGTCCTTGTCGAAAATCGTTTTGATTTGACCTTAAACATGGCTGCTTTGTTTACATAGAGTTATATAATGAAAACTTGTAGCGACTACTTCTTTGAAACTACCTGACGGATTTTCATGAAACTTCACAGGAATGTTGCTCTTAATGTCTTATTGATCTTAGCAAAATTTCAGGTCGGCCGGAAATTCAAGATGGCCGCCACGGTTAAAAATAGATTTTCAAAAAACAAGTCTGTAGCGACTACTTCCTGAAATCAAAATCAATCAGTAGAGCTTCAAGGTCATTGACCTCTTGTTTATTATTTCTTTTCTTGGTGGGTGAGTGCTGCGGGAGGAGGAGGTTGGGGGGGATGGGGTGGGGTGGTGGGGGTGATTTCGGGTTACTATGTCGGTGTGAGATGGTGTTGCTGAGAGAGGGCATTCCCTTCAACTTTTCTCTGTCAGTTTTACAGTAAATCAATCAATATCATTGTCTTTATCATCACTGACCATTGTGACGTCATGACGTCATTGAGTATGATTTTACATGTTAAGCATGACATGGAAAGCCCATCTGATCAAAATCTAGTTTTTCTTTTTCTTAGCTCGACTTTTCATAGAAATATTGGTGGCATCATGTCAAAGTTTTACGCATTAGTAGAGCTCAGGCTGGAATAGTGCTCCGAAGCTTTTGGGGTGATGACGTCTTCCAAGATGGCCGCCAGTGACGTCATCAGGCAAATCTTGTTATCACTGTATCTCATGACTCTATGATCTTATTTGGATGAGACAATCATAGATTGTGAAGTTCAGGGTCTAGTTGTGCAAGAACATAAAATGACGTCATGACGTCATTAAATGTGACGTCGGCCTGTGACGTCTTAAGTCATAAAAAATTGTTAAATTGTCAAAGAGCATACACTACACGGTGCAATACAAGGACTTGAAACAGGGACAGACATATGCCCCATAAACACAGACAAACACTTATTTGATATGCTTTTTGCCGGCAGGCCAGTTGACAGACGCCGAAGGCGGCTAGTACAAATACTTACCAGAAGCCGTAGGCTTCTAAGCCCTATAAAGGCTCGCTTCATAAACACGGGAATTGACTTTTGAAGGTTTGCATATAAAAGTAAAATACATATGTGAAATAAAATACGTTTTAATCAGTTTCAATAACTTCTATTTCTTTCTTTACTTGTACCCATCCCATGGTCCGATGACATTATACACTGACCATTGTGACGTTATGACGTCATTGAGTATGATTTTACATGTTAAGCATGACATGGAAAGCCCATGTTTGAACAGGTTCTGATCAAAATCTAGGTCTTATTTTTATTATTCTTTTTCCTTCTTCTTCTCAGGAGCACTTTTCATAGTAATAATGGTCACAGCACTTAGAAAGTTTACAGGTATGTTCAGCTCAGGCTGGTATAGTGCACTGAACATTTTGGAGTCATGATGTCATCCAAGATGGCCGCCGCTGGCGTTTATAGGATATTCTTGTTATCACTGTATCTCATGCTTTTAAGGAGTTTTACTGTAAAATCCATCTTAGTTGACGCTTAGGGGGCACTCCACAGTTTAATGTACATTTCTCAATCATCAAACCCATGACAAGCTCTTAGCCTGAATCCTTGAGCAAAAATAAATCACATCATCATTGTGTCATACATTTCTTAGAAGACAATAAAATTACCCATGTTTCCATACCAAATAAAAGTATCAAAAAGCATTTTCTGTACAACTTTATTCCCATTTCTTTAAGATTACCCCACCCCTTAAAACATGCTAAAAATGCAATTTTAGCAATATTTCAAATGTCAATAAATAATAAAAAAAATAATTCCTACACATATCAGGGTCATGTCTGCACTCATAATGCTCTTGCATATCAGGAAATGCTAAATTTTACATACCTAGTCCGGCATTTTAAAAAGTTATTCCATGCTGATCTCCCCGTCAGTGAAAATCAGCCATTTTAACTACTTTTAGGAAGTTTTTGATTGGTTCACATTTTTCTATTTATAGCCTCCAAAAAACCCAAAGAATGCATATTCCAATACACCAAAATAAACTTAGAAGTACTCAAAACTGAAAACAACATCAAACATGTGCTTCATAATTATTATAAAGACCATCCATGGACCTAAAAGATGCTTAGTTGATTTCTTTCTGATTTACACCATGGACACTCATGCGAAACTGAGGACTGCCCCCTAACAGTTTTAACTTCATGACGTCATCCAAAATGGCCGCCAGTGACGTCATTTAAGAAATCTTGTAATCGCTATATCTCCTTAATTTATTATCGGATTTTGATGCAACTTTCACAGCCTGTAGGGAATTGGGGGCACTCCTCAGTTTCGCATGAATGTCCATGGTGTAAATCAGAAAGAAATCAACTAAGCATCTTTAAGGTCCATGGATGGTATTTATAATAATTATGAAGCACATGTTTGATGTTTTTAGCTCTACTGGCCGAAGGCCAGCAGAGCTTATGGGATGCCGAGATGTCCGTCGTCCGTCCGTCGTCGGCGTTAACTTTCGTCTCGTTAAGACGATAGGGCCTTCATTTTTCATCCGACCTTTACCATACTTTAACATGTTGTTAATATCAATGAAAGCTCGGATGAGTTCGAAAACCAGCCAGATCGGACAAGTAACAGCGGAGTTATGTCCCTTGATTTAGTTAAAAATGCTATACTGCTGAATTTTGCCTCGTTAAGAATATAGAGCCTTCATTTTTCATCCTATCTTTATCAAACTTTACCACATTGTTAATATCAATGAAAGCTCGGACAAGTTCGAAAACCAGACATATCGGACCAGTAACGGCGGAGTTATGGCCCTTGATTAGTTAAAAATGCTATATTTTGCCTCGTTAAGACGCTAGGGGCTTCATTGTTCATCCGATCTTTACCAAACTTTATCAGATTGTTAGTATCAATGACAGCTCGGACAGGTTCGCAAACCAGCAATTACAGATTAGTAAAAGTGGAGTTATGGCCCTTGATTTAGTTAAAAATGCCATGTTTTGCCTCGTTAAGACAATAGGGGCTTCATTGTTCATCCGATCTTGACTAAACTTTATCAGATTGTTAATGTTGTTAAAAGCTCGAACAAGTTCGAAAACCAGCGATATTGGACCAGTAACAGCGGAGTTATGGCCCTTGATTTAGTTAAAAATGCTATATTTTGCCTCGTTAAGACGATAGGGGCTTCATTGTTCATCCGATCTTTACCAAACTTTATCAGATTGTTAATATCAATGAAAGCTCCGACAAGTTCGAAAACCATTCATATCGGACCAGTAACAGCGTAGTTATGGCCCTTGATTTAGTTCAAAATGATATATTTTGCCTCGTTAAGATTTTACATCCGATCTTTACCAAACCTTATCAGATTGTTAATGTCTATGAAAGCTTGGTCAAGTTCGAAAACCAACCAGATCAAACCAGTAACAGAGGAGTTATGGCCCTTTATTTTGTTAAAAATGCTATAATTTGCCTCGTCATACGATAGCCCCTTCATTTTGCATCTGATCTTTGCCAAACTTTAGCAGATTTTATGACTTTCTTTTTTTAATATGATTTTTTTTTAAATATTGTTATTTTAACTTTTCTTTTTTTTTCTTTTTTTTTTGGAATATTTTTTTTATTAATTTTTTTTTTATTTATAATTTTTTTTTTTAAATTTGTTTAGATTTTTTTTTTTGGAATATTTTTTTAATTATTTTTTTTTTTTAATTATTTTTTTTTTTAATTTTTTTTTTTATATATTATTATTTTATTTTTTATTTTTTTTTAACTCTATGTTGGACCAGTTGGACCAGTAACAGAGGAGTTATGGCTCTTGATTTAGTTAAAAATGCTATATTTTGCCTCGTTAATATGATAGGGCTTTCGTTTTCATCTGATCTTTACCAAACTTTACCAGATTTTTTAGTTATGGCCCTTGCTTTAGTTAAAAAGCAGTTTTTTAATGGCAGTCACTCGCTTCATTGATGTTATAAGAGCCGTGTTAGCCAGTAGAGCGTCCACAGGCCCTCTTGGGCCTCTTGTTTTCAGTTTTGAGTAATTCTAGTTTATTTTGGTGTATTGGAATATGCATTCTTTGGGTTTTTTGGAGGCTATAAATAGAAAAATGTGAACCTATCAAAAACTTCCAAAAAGTAGGTAAAATGGCTGATTTTGACTCACGGGCTGATCAGCATGGAATAACTGTTTAAAACGCCGGAGTAGGTATGTAAAATTTAGCATTTCCTGATATGCCAGAGCATTATGAGTGCAGACGTGACCCTGATATGCGTATGAAAGTTCTTTTTTTTATTTATTGACATTCGAAATATTGCTAAAATTGCTTAGCATATTTTGACGGGTGGGGTAATCTTAAAGAAATGGGACTAAAGTTGTACAGAAAATGCTTTTTGATACTTTTATTTTGTATGGAAACATGGGTAATATGATGTGATTTATTTTTGCTCAAGGATTCAGGCTAAGGGCTTGTCATGGGTTTGATGATTGAGAAATGTAAATTAAACTGTGGAGTGCCCCCAATTACTTTGAGTTGTGCAAGAATGTCAAAAATTGTCATGACGTCATCAAAGATGGCCGCCAGTGACGTCCTGATAAAAATCTTGTTAGCGCTAGATCTCAAACATTTATGGTCGGATTTGAATGAAACTTTCACAGCTTGTAGAGTTCAGGGTCTAGTTGTGCAAAAACGTCAAAATGTGTCTCTATGTCATAAGGTCTTGACGTCAGTGACGTCACAATGTTATTAAAAATCTGTTTTCTTTACTGATTGCAATTTTTAAGTTGTTTTGCTGTAAAATCCATCAGTATTATTGTCTCAGTCGACGATGACAGTTTTAACATCATGACATCATACAAAATGGCCGCCAATGACGTCATTTAAGAAATCTTGTAATCGCTGTATTATCTCCTTCATTTATTATCTGATTCTGATGCAACTTTCACAGCCTATACGGAGGGAATTAGGTTGAGTTGTGCAAGAATGTCAAAAATTGTCATGACGTCATCAAAGGTGGCCGCCAGTGATGTCCTGATAAAAATCTTGTTAACGCTAGATCTCAAACATTTTTGGTCGGATTTGAATGAAACTTTCATAGCTTGTAGAGTTCAGGGTCTAGACTGTGCAAGAACGTCAAAATGTGTCTCTACGTCATAAGGTCTTGACGTCAGTGACGTCACAACGTTATTAAAAATCCGTTTTCTTTACTGATTGCATTTTTTAAGTTGTTTTGCTGTAAAAGCCATCAGTGTCGCTATATCTCCTTCATTTATGACCTGGTTGCAGAGGTGTAGTTGCGCAATAATGTCAAATGTTGTCATGGCATCATCAAACATGGCCGCCAGTGACGTCATAAGGAAGACATTGTGTTGGCTGTATCTTCTCTATTTATTATTGGATTTGAATAAAACGTTCACAGATTGTGTAGAGTTCAGAGTCCAGTTGTGTAAGAACTATATATGCTATCACGACGTCATGACGTTAGTGACGTCACAATATTCAGAAAATCGATTTTTTCACTGATTGCATTATATTCTTGATACATCAATCAGCGTCTGAGACAATTTTGACAGTTGTGACGTCATGGCGCCATGGCGCCATTAAAAACAGGAAAGCCTGTTTTGATCAGGTTCTGATCAAAATCTAGTTTAATATTTATGTTATGTCATTCGCTTTGTGAAAAATAAAGTTACATTTTACCATATTATAAAATTAACGTTTTTGTCATTCATGATTAAAGATTGTTTACTCTAATAATGCATTTGTATCTTTATATAGGGTTCAAAAGCCTGTTTCCTACGTGACGTACCATTTTCGGCGATTTACTTCCCGGCATATGCTCATTTTAAACGTCTGTACTCTGATGAGAATGGTTATAATTCTCCACTGTCTCTGCTACTGGCGGCCACTTGTGCTGGTGAGTAAATAAACGTCACATGGTGTGAATTATATAGAGATTATTCAACTGCTGGCGTCGATTATAGGTAAATCCTTCACGAGATGGTAGGCCTGTGTTTAAAAAAACCAACACGTCTACTATTGAGTGAAGGATGTCCGTATAATCGAAACCAACAGTTAAATAATCTATTTATTTCATTTTATATCACTTTGTGCATGATTTTAGCCAAAATGTTTTGTTGACGTTATCGGCAGATGACATCGAAGTCAGCAACACTTTCATGACGTCATGCATCAGGGTTAGTTATTTTTGTGTTCAGAGTTAGTTATTAAGTGATTATGAATATTTTTCACTGAGAAATCCCGATCTTTCAATGATAGAAATGTTATAAACCAGTTTATACCCAGGTGTGGTGATCGAAAGTGTGGTACCGATGAAGATATCTAAGGTGCAGTTCGAAACATCTAAGGTGTGGTGATCTAAAAGTGGTACAATATTAAACTAATTTTCACAGGCTGCCGGGCTTTTGTGAGTCTTAAAGGGGCTGGTATTGCTCAGTGGATATCACGGACGTGAAATCCGGAGGACCCGGGTTCAAGTCTCACTGGCGCCAATGCTTGTGACAATTGCTTTATTGACAATATAGTTACAAAATAGTACTCGTGGTTTCTTTATTTTGAGTTTAATAACAAATAACATTTTTTTTATTTATATATGTATATGCTTGTTCGTCAGTAAAGACGCTCTTCGGTGTTTTGAATTATTACACGTGACATTTGCCAACCACAGGTGCACCAGCCGCTGCTCTTCCAACACCAGCAGATGTGATCAAGACTCGCCTCCAGGTGGCAGCACGTACGGGTCAGACATCATACACCGGCGTCATAGACTGTGCCCGTAAGGTGTACAAGGAAGAGGGATTTTATGCATTTTGGAAAGGCACTCCAGGTATGTTGTCAAACAAATGGTCAAACAAATGGCAGATGGTTTTACATATATATAGTTTAATATGTTCAGCTACCGTGTTTCGATTATCGTCCAAGTTTAGTGTAACTCTGCAGATGTTCGCTAGTATTTTCAGCTGGTGTGCGCGGATCCTGGCCATGTTGGATGTAACTTTGCTGATGTTTGCTTGTATTTTCAGCTCGTGTGTGCCGATCTTCACCCCAATTTGGAGTAACTTTGCTGGTATATGAACTGCTGCAACGAACATTTTACATAGACTTTGGTGGCAGGTATGTGTTTGTCTGTTCATGTTATCTGACTAAAATATAACTTGAAAATGTGTCCATGGGGCTTGCGCTTTAGTAGTGACAGTCACTGAAAAATAAAAATCCTGAATTTGAAATCTAAATGCTTTTAGTATAAACCACAAAACAAAGCATTGGTGGGGAATACAAAATTCTGAGGTCTGTCAGCCTACCGATGATTTTTGCTGTATGTACTTAGTCGAAAATGAAAGAAAGCACATCTTTTTTTGTAAATATTCAAAAAGTTCTAATGACAAATTTAGCAAAACATTTTAAAATATACAAAATTTATACATTAATAAAGTAGAGATATTTTTATATGAAACGTTCCTTAACCGATTTTGAGTTCCTCAAAGTCAAAAGAGAGCAAGTAAAAAGTACAAAATGCATGAAGTTGAATATTTTGTATACAGTTGAATGGGACAAGTCATCTCGTTAAGTGCCGTTGTTTTTGGAATTTCTCACGAATGTCAGACTAATTCAGTTTTTATACCCAAGCTTTCACAAAGTGAAGTTGAGGCTATACGTATTAAACGTCCTGTCGCATCCCGTTGTGCAACACATTATTATTACATCATGTACTTGCATTCCTCAAACAGTTATGAATGGGGTGTTCCCAAACTTCATATACACATAACAACTGATTACAAAGTTGGGTATTCATCACCTTCAGTGATAGATCTAGTTTTCTTGCATACCCGACAAGGACATCCGTCATTTTACCGGGGCTATATATTTCCATCTCACCCTAGGGTCGAGAAAAAATTCACGCGTGCCAACATCCGGTATGCAGGAAAACATGCAAAACGTTAGTAGATGGCGGCGTCAACGCACAGCATGTCTCTGATATGCAAGAAAAAGAATCATGGGTATTCGGACGGTTCAGATAGGGAATTCCAACCCTTGGTATAAGTGTTTTAATCTGAACCTCGGCAGAGCCTCGGTTCCGATAAAAACACTATACCTCGGGTTGGAATTCCCTATCTTCACCGGATACCCAGGAAAGATTCTTATAATCTGTAGAGTATAACTTAGAATACCTTCCAAAGTATCTGTTAGTATCTCCAATGTTATCTATTTAGATGCATATTCATATTCTCTCATTCCAGGCGACCACAGGGATCCTCTGGGAAACCCACACACTTGCAAGAGCAACTTTCACGCAACCCAGATCACGTCGGCGGATTCAGACTCGCCGTTGCCACGTTCGACGGAATGGAATCTAGACTGGGTCTATGTTTACCGAAATTTAGTAACCCCGTAGGTGCAGGGACCTGAACATAGGCTTATTTAGATATAAAGACAATTATTTAATTTATGAGTTGTTAGACGATATTTTATCGAGATATTTTGTTATCACGGAGTGACAGATTGTTAGTTGGAAGTAGTTAAGTTTTTGGTAAAGAAGCTTGTTCCTGTTTTCTTGCATACCGGATATATGCATTTTAAAAGAGTGCTGGAAAATCTGAATTTACACGTAGGAGCAGATAGAAGTCTGGTGCATCAACAGTGATGTAGTTAACGTCGACAGTTGCTGCATGGCGTACGTGTGTAAATGAACGTACAAAACGTTGATAGTTGGCTACGCACCAACTGTCAATGGTAGACAGAAAAAAGAAGCAGTTTTGGGTATCCGGTTCAGGTGTGAAAATTCCAACCATCGGTGTAGCTGTTTTAGTAGGAATCTCGGCAGAGTCTCGATTCCAATAAAAACAGTTATACGTCGTATTGGAATTCCAGATCTTCACCGGATACACGCAAAAGATGTTTACAATACAAGATTCTCCGAGGGTATGCATACAGTTTGGAAAAGTGATTGCCTGATGAATATTTAACTAGCACAAATGTATAAACTTTTGATATACCGGTAGTTAGAAATGAATTTTTGTCATCAAATACAGAGTTGAGAACAATAAAGAGAATTCGTTTATAATATCCTTCATTTATAACATCGTGACGACATTCCTGTTCTGAAATTTAATTAGCTATAAATTCTGGTAATGGCATATGTTGCCATTGGAACGGGTTTGTTTTGGGTTCTTTTTGCCTCGTCATAAAATCGAGAGTTCCCAACTGAGTAAGTACCCGTTTTCCTTCGAACTGATCGACACTAGTGAATTGTCAAATTTCAAGCGATTTTCCAATTTAAGAGGCCAATTTAAGAGGCTTGGGACCACACTGCCTACGCATTTGCACTGCAACTTAAATGTATCGTCATCTGCAGTATAGCCGCATGCTTTTTGATTACTATTGGGTTATATAATGTGCGCTCGGATTGCCTTGATGTGTTTCAGTCTCTTTTTTATACTACTTTCTAATAAATAATTAAACTTACTTAGTTCTGTTAACAGTAAAATATATTGAACAAGGCTTTTGCATTTATATTCTTATCAAATTCTAGAGTGTCAGAATGTTATACGTTTTGGAATATTTCATACTTGAGTAAAAGTCTCAAACTGCATTCTTTTTGCAAAAGGACATTCTAGAATCAAACCAATTGGGGTGTGGTGGAGTGAAGTGTTGGAGGGTGATGAGGGGTTAGTAGAGGATTCAACTTAATATTTTTCTTTATATTGTCTCC
This sequence comes from Cyrtodaria siliqua, assembly GCA_037043455.1. Lineage (NCBI taxonomy): Eukaryota > Metazoa > Mollusca > Bivalvia > Adapedonta > Hiatellidae > Cyrtodaria > Cyrtodaria siliqua. The sequence continues at coordinate 175,014 of JAWPHD010001048.1, forward strand.
CAATTCATCCCCACATTTAACTCAGAAATATGCCCGGAATGGAATGAATCGAGTGTGCTTTGTCCCAGTTCTGTGTGGTGTGAAAATATTAATACTCACCTAGATAATTAATACTCACCTAGATACGGTACTCTGAATTCTTACATCTTTATGTACAAAGGCAACACACACAATTATCTGGAATTAATTTTAAGTTATAGATACCTGTCGAAAATAAAAAACCTCCATTTCGATATTAGATATCGTAGAGTTAGTGATGAAATTGAAATGGTTGTCATTGTCAACATTTGGACTTTTGTGAAATAAATATTGCCAAACATTGATAGCAAAGTTACTTCAGTGTGATTAATCGCTGAAAAGCATTTAATGAGTTACAAAAGACAACATAAATTTACATTTATACAGGTACTAGGTAGCATTCACTTGTCATGGTGAGTATTGAAAAATGGCTAAATAGTTATCATTTTTATGTCTGACCTCAAATTGTAACATTACAGACACAGATTTTTTGTCTTTTTTATGTCTGACCTTTTTTATGTCTGACCTCAAATTGTAACATTACATACACAGATTTTCTGTCTTTTTTATGTCAGATTTTCTGTCTTATAAATCGAGTGCTTTTTTCCATAAAATTGGAAAGAGGTCCATGCCTGTCCATTTTGGGGGTAAAAAACATGCTTATTTATCATTTTGGAAAAAATGTAAGATATCATAAATTTAGTAAATATGAAAATACTATGCTTTACTTATATTTTCATCCATTATTTATTATAATTACTAACTTCTCAGTCAGAACTGACTTAACAGACAGACAAATTGCAGAATTCATGTTTTTTCTCAAATTCTGAGAGACTGGTGACTTCTGATTGGGAGAGATTTCTGCCACCTTTGGAGAAGAAAAAAACAGTCAAGTTTTCAATTGGGAAGTGGTCCATTACAGGTCTCTGTTACATAAGGTAAAAAAGCCTTGAAGGTTTTGGAGGCTTGTGGTCATCTCATTATATAGAAAAGCAAAGCTGATGCGACCTTGTGGTTGTAATACTTGAAATATTGTACCTTCAATCTAATTCTGCTCAGCTTAGGCACAGTGATTCCGCCTATTTGTACATTAAGTGCCCTGGATATTCAGCTTTGATCACTATTAATACCTTCGCATGTATTTCGAAGCCATGAAAAAGTGTTCTTTCGAATTTGGTTTAGAAAGTTTTATTTCAAAGATAACGTAATATGCAGATGTTACATGCATAAATGGATTGGAATGGAAGAAAGATGAGATCCTTTCCACTTTCGAATTTGTACTATTTTTTGGGACGCTTGTTTCAGCCAAAGGTTTTTCTGCAGTAGCTTGAGCAATTTAAATAATACGTACATCAATTATATATCATTGGAACTGCTATTTTCAGTGGTAAATAAAAATACCTTAGTTTTGAAAATCGGTTGAGAAGTAAATATTTTACAGCCCAAATGATATTTTGATGGGACTTTTTCCATGCAAATTCCTTGTTGGTTGGACAGAAAATTACAAATTCAGTTAGCCTTCATATTTTGCTGTAAAATGTTAGGCGCCATATAACCTTTCATGTGTTGGTGCACCTTAAAACCCAATTCAATTCAACTTTCAGGGTGTCATAATTTACAAATATCCAACAATTTAAAAACATTTTTCAATAAAAAATCTTAAAAAAAATAAATACAAATTTTTCATGCAGCAGAATTTAGCATTGAAAATGCCCCATCAAAAACAGCTTTCGCACATGATTTTTTTATTTCTCAACCGATTTTGAAAAGTAAGGTATTTTTAGTTACCGCTAAAAATGTCTGTTTCACTGATATACAACACTTTAGTTACTTTATGAATTTTGTCTGAAATGTCCAAAAAACCTTTGAATGAAACAAGCGCCCCAAACAATAGGTCACCAAAACGGGGAATTTGCTCAAGCTTGTATTCTATATTTGCTATTGCATTTTTAGTTACATAAACCGTCATTGGTAGAGAGCTGTAAACAGAAAATGGCAGCAAAGGTAATAACTGCACTAAATATAAAATATGAAAGATATAATGGGGCTGAGCCAACCTGATAACTACATGAATAGAGGTTGAATTTGTGAAAACTTCAGTTGTATTTCATTCACACTGACAATCTCTACATTGGCCCCTGTGGTAGTAGGCAGAGAGGTCATGTCTAATGTAGCCGTTAAGACGTCATTTTAAAATGCCAGAAAACATGCAAAACAAAGATTGAATTGTTTTATAGCGATGAAATTCCGACAACAAATGTAACTTATTAAAACAGGATGGATCTGCATAATTTTTTCGTTTAATTTTGAGACAGGTGCATACAATGTTATTTGTGTGAAGTAGTTTGTATTATGTTGAATCTCTCGAAAAAGTGCATATTTATTGTTATACATGTATATATAAAATTCATGTCAGATAAGAAATAAAGTATTTACAGCGAGTTTAAATTGTGTGAAATCAAAACCTGCTGGCCTGGAATTCACCAACCATTCTTCAAGTTATTCTTAGACTTGAGCTCAAGTACTCAAAGTTCGTTCAAAAATATTCCCATGCCTTCCAAAGATAAAGAAACGTATGAAGATGATATTGTTATGAACGTTTATACTTTAAACTTACAGAAATATTTGTGATTGGAATTTGCATACTTGGGCTTAAGTCTAAGAATATTCTTAAGAATGGTTGGTGAATTCAAGGCCAGGTGTTTGGGACTTGAAAAACATTGAAACGGAGGGTCTACGGCCCTTGGCATCGATGATCCACAAGTCCCGCCCACCCGGTATTTCAGGCACAATATAAACCTGCTGGAAATGTTTTATTTTTTATTTCTTAACGTCCAAACAATTTTTTTTGTGTTATCTCCCTTTGATTGATAATATTAAAAAAATATTTTGGCTTTTAAATTCATTTCTGTTTGAGATACAACTTCATTGGACGACTGGACGTTCAAAAATGTTCATATAATATATTATTGCACCTCGCACAAAATCCTAGGTATTTCATTGGATTAAAGCAGTCACATGGTGACCCTCTATTATTCTATAGTGGGTCAGTAGATTTCATAGAGGGTCACTAAAACAATATGAACTACAATTCCGATTCAGAGTTTAAATCATTTGCAGATAGTTCTTTAAGGCATTAGTAACAAACATAATAAATAAATTAACAATGTTTTTAAACTGTACCGGTCGTGACGTCAACGTCATGATGACAAATTGCGCGAACATCTCGGTGACCTTGACGTTCTATTAAAATGGATTAAATATCGGTGTTTGCCTTAAAAAAGGTGCTTGATGCAATAAATCAGTTATTGAATTTGTTACTGACCCCCTACAGAAATATGTGGGGTCAGTCAGATATATACGGGTACTCGGTTATTGTCTCGCCCCCTATAAATCTTACCAACCCCACATATTTCTGTAGGGTGTCGGTAACAAACCCAGTAACTAATAATGTCCGAACAATTATTTTTATGTTATCTCCCCTTGATTAAAAATATGGAATATTCATTCCAGCCCATTATAACTTCAAATGCTGTTTTCATGAAACTTAAAGGGACACACGGCAATCTTGAAATGTTTATCAAAGATTAAAAATAGTGTCTTGATTTATTTATCCGGTATTATTTTGACTTTAAACCTACTTGCATATAAAAGTTAGAGTTTTTATTTTTTCGTCTTATTTTATTGGTGCAATATTATCGAACGTTAATAATATGCAAAACCAATTTGCTTTATACTATTCTTATAATTAATATTAATGATTGAACAAATGCAAGTTATGGAGAAAAAACTTACGGGACGCCTTGAGTTTTTTAAAAAATCAAGATTGCCATGTGTCCCTTTAATAGGTGGTGGTCGGAACAATTCTGAATGGGTCAGTAGAGCATATTAAATTCAACGAATTTCAAAGTGCGAGTACCAGTGCGACTTCAAGGATATCAAATGAGGGTCGTATAAATGCTAATGTAAATGGATTGTTGGAAACGTTTATTCACGTAGGTGCTATACCGGTATAGCATTTTTAAGCTGGGTCATTGCTCTACCTAATTCTACTAAAATGTTCTGAGAAAAAAGTGACTAGAAAAACGCAAAAATCATTTTGTATCTTAAAAATAACAACACCAAAATGTTAAACATGCGTATTTGTTTTACTCTGCTATGAGAAAAAGACAGGATTTACGAGTGAAAGAAAACAGAATTGTAAGAAACAAGTAGTGTTACATGTAAATACCCACCTCGGTGAAGAGAACTGTAAATCTTGCCATATTAAAAATTTATAAATCCCATGCACCTGTTTTATTGTAACTTTGTGGTATTCTTCCTAATGAGAAATCATGTAAATTACCCTTGCTTTCAAATTGATACCCCTATGTATGTAATAGAGTCTGGTCTCAGCGAGTTGGCTTATTTAAACACCGAGATGGGCATAGCCCATCGAGGTGTTTAAATAACCAACGAGCAGAGACAGACTCTATCTTTTTTGTAGCATGATGTACTTAGTAACACTGTGACGTCATATTGACCGTACTCTAAATTCCAATATCCGGTAGTTGTAGTACGGCATAGCCACGCCCCTTTAGTTACCCTAAATTAAACGAATTAATGCTCTGCATTCATCAAAGGAAATGTCACCGACCATGCTACAATTTGAACTTAAACATAAAACTCAGTCAGATCGAGAACAAGAAACCATGTAAATTACCCATGCTGTCATATTTGATACTCCTATGTAATCAGAAAAAAAAACAAGACATTGTTTAAAATACCAGTAAATAGTAACTTTAATCTTGTGTGTGTTTTTGTTGATATGAATGACGTTATAACAGATGTGTTAATGGGACACACTGTAATCTGGAATTATAAATCAAATGTAAACAGACGAGGAAAAATTAGGAACTCAGCGGTTTTGAACTCAGAACGATTGAATGTGAAGCGGGTGCTCTACGATATCCCCATAAAAGCTAGCTCTGTGGCGAGACAGTAGTAATACGCTTATAAACCTGTCTGTTTACATATACCCCAAACTGAGTCCTACTACACAAGCATTAAAATTAACACCTCGTTATCATTTTGACTTGACCTGTTTGCATATAATGAAATAAAAGGTCATACAATTTAGAGTTGCCTTTCTTCGTTCTTCTACCCCGTGTAGTTCTCGGGCAAGAATACGGCCACTGCTTATCCAGGCAGGGGGTAAAATCTCTCCGAATTCATGTTGATAGTGTCATTTTTACCATGTTCATTAAGGTCTTCATCATCAGCCCTGTATTGGTTCAGGTGCTACTTGAGTGGTGGCAGAAAACAATGATCATGACTCCAGCGAGAAATGGAGTGTTAAACTTTTTGAATTTGTTGCGCCATAAAACCCCATTTCATCTGTTTGTTTTTTGTTCATAATAGGGACATATCTGGGCTAAAGCTCATTGAAGTCACATACTGTGTAAACCTCTCAATACGATGTCCGACATAATAAACCTATACTTTTGTATATAAACCTTGTAAGAAATGAATTGTTTTTCCGAAATCGTTTTATTTTTAGAACAGATGCTATATCTAAAATCGAGCCCTGTTATGAATAATGTTAATGACATAGATGCGTTAAAGGGACAATTAATCTTGGAAGTATTTATCAAGCATTGAAATCAGCACTTTGATATGTTAAACAGTAAATTCTGTATCATTTTTACTTTAAACCTGTTTGCATATAATTAAATAAAAGTTAATAGAATTTGTAGTTTTTTTTCTTCGTTCTTTTACCATAACAGGTTTGAAAATGTTATTGAAGCAATATAATGAAGTAACATGCAAAATAATTTAGCTTTGAACGGTTCAAATAAATACTACGGGAATATTCAAGTTCATTTCATGCTAACCCTATTATATGTTTTGTACAATTACATCTGTAATGTTGTAATTTTTTGTCTCCCCACCACCAAATGGTGAGGGGCATATAGTGTTAGCCATGTCCTTCCGTCCGATTGTTTGTCCATCCCGGAAAGTTTGTGTGTCTATCTCCTCCCAAAGTTTTCAACTGATTGTTTCGAAACATTACAGAAATTATTATTAAATTAACTTAAAAATATGTTGAATCTCTCAAAATCTCGCCAAAATCGCCCAAAACGTTGGAGCAATTTCAAACATCCTATTTTCCCCAGGCCATGGTTCTGGATCCGTGTAGCATAGCATAACAAAGAAATCAGAAGCGGGCCGGGTGACCGAGGCTAGTTACGTAGAAAAACTATTGGGACCCTTGAGTCTTAAAAAAATCAGGAAGGACTTGTGTCTCTTTAATTTTATGTATTCTTTTGTGAATTTTGATCACAAACTGTGTGTAAAAGTTGTGGCCGTTGCATAAATTACTATGTTTACAAAACCATCATACAATGTATAAACAAGTACTTACCATAGCTGATCCATATTTTCTCATAATTTGAGGTGCATATAAGGACAAACAGATGTTTCTTTTTCCTTTTTTGGTATTTTGACAAAATGTTTGATATTTTGTAATTATTTGTGATTTGTTATTTCAGCTGGTGCTTGTAATAGCTGGTTATTGTGCCTGTAAATGTACATGTAGTTGTGTACATGATATCATTGTTAGTACATGCATAGTTCATCGTCCATTGTTATTCTGCATGTAAGAAGGTTTTAGGCCCATTCTCCGTGTTTTATCTTGATGTAAATGGAGGATGAGCCTGGTACATTCATTGTTAGGCGCTATATAACCTTTCATGTGTTGGTGCATCTTAAAACCCAATTCATTTCATCCATTTGTAAAGGGAGTACATCAGGTTTCTTTGTGGAATTACAAGAGTTCAACTTAATATTGACAAGATATTTTCTATTCCTAAGGGCCTACGCACAATGAATGAGCTTAAAATGACCTCCTATTTTCGAAAAAAAATGCATTTTGCTAAAAACAGATGTGCTATCGAAGGTTACCCACCAGGGTAAATTCAAGCATTTTATGCCGAATTCCATTCTAACAAAATCTATGGTAAAATTTTAAACCCGAACAACACAGCTAACACCATTCAGGCACGTACCTGCCTATATGAAAATCTGAGATGCAATTATTTTTTTTTACCGTATTTTATACATTATTTGAACATAACTGACATGGAGCTTGATGGCATGACACTAATTTACCCTTGTGTAGTAAACATATCAAAATTTGTAAGAAAATCCGTGTATTTTTGGTTCATCATTTTGCTACCAAAATACGCCAAAACGCACAATTTGCCGTCTTTCTTTTAAAAAAAATCTGGGGGAGCATGCCCCCGTATTCCCCTAGCATGGTCAAACCCAATCTTGCGTAATGGGAAAAAGCCTCCAGGTACACGCCTGCCATATTTTGATTAAAGATATGACCTTTTTATCATGAATTGAAACAATTTTAACGCTTAACCCGCTATTAAGCATGACTGTAATATCGTAGCCTTTGCGTCTATTGTAGACCCAGATCAGCCTGCGAGTAACTCGTAACTCACAGGCTGATCAGGGTTTACAATCAGTAATTTTCACCAAAACACCCCTTTGTCACATAAATGCAATGGTCTTAATTTAAAGAAAGAACAGTCCATTATATATATGTAGGGGGTTAAGGGTTAAATTTGAAGATTCTTCTTAAAAGCCTGATGTACCCGCTTTAAGCTGACGGGCATTATATTTATTCAACCTTTCTCCTGTATTTTAGAGTGTGTGTGTATAAGCGTTTATTTATCCTCGCTGTATTGCACTAAGCATTTTAGCGAGCAGACCTAGGTTTTAAGTCTCATCCGAAGGACTGGTAAGGTAGGAAATACTTTTGAAATATTTCGATAATTTACCCAAATTCGGTCCTGGCTGGGATTGAACGCGCGATCCCTGGGTTACTAGGCCGCAATGCTAACCATTACACCACGGCGCTACCTTTTTTTTTAGAGTCAGATGTTGTGTGCGTCTTAGTCTGCTTAGATTTGGTTACGAATGACTTGCATTGCTTTTTGTATTTTTTTAAGTAAGTAGTGTTCAAATAAATATTATTTAATTTTAGCTGTACAGTTTAATAAAAGATTTTGCTATCATTTGGTCCGACAGAATGTTTTCAATTTTCAAGTTGGTATCACTTGGTATTGTTGCTGGGTTTTGCGAGTTCAAAAGGAATTTCTATTTTTATTGGTTATTTTAAAGGGACACATGGCAATCTTAAAGTTTTTTCAGGCAATAAAATTAGCACCGCGATTTATTAGTATTGCCTCATTTTGACATTAAAACTGCTTGCATATAATTAAATAAAAATTTGAGATTTAAATTTTCTTCAATATTCTACCAATTTTTTTAAAGATATTATAGGTGCAATATTATCAAAAGTAAGTAATATGTGAAATCATTTTGCTTTGACCAATTGAAATAATTAATATTAATGATTGAAAATATGCAAATTATGTTGAAAACTAGCGGGACACTGTGAGTTTTAAGCAAATCAAGATTGCCGTATGTCCCTTTAAGTCAAAAGCTCGACTAGTAAGTAAGAAAGTGTCCATTCTTACGAATAGCGGGAGGTTTACAGTACTGAATCTACCCAGGAAAATGTGGGTAGGTAGTCTGCCTCCACCACTAAAAACTTAACCTTCATTTGTAACCTTAAATGTCCTGAAAATGATGTAAAACACCATTCAATCAACAAACCATTTAAAGGTCAAGGTCTTAGTTCAAAATTAAGTTTTTGGTCAAGACAACTCAACTCTTTCATTTCTTCATATTTTCTTTATCAACTTTGAATATATACACATAATGACAATAAAGCGACATCATCATGCCAATATAGAAAGGTCAAGGTCAAAAATCTAAAAAAAATTGTTTAAATGAATTCTTTTAACTTGACTTTCAAGGAATATTTTTTACATTTCTTTATGATTCTCAGTCAAACTCAAATATTGTGCATCATCACAGTATTCAGGTGAACGCACCAATGTATAAAGGTCAAGGTCACAATCACTGTTATAATACTGGGTTCAAAGGTCATTTATTTGCAACAATAACTTTACATTCCCTAAAATTTTCATGTGACCAGTTCAAAATGTCAAGGTCAAGTCAGAGACCACTCTGGAACATTGTAGGCCCTAGCCAGTTACACAGTACTCCATTTAATTGTATCCTTTTAAATATTGCATAATATTAAATTTCAGGTTATTTAAAAGAATGGAGGGGATCTTCAAGAGTAATCCAAATACAAATGAAGCCCTTCCTAATGTTCTTCAGTTTTGTATATATGCATAAGTTATGTTTAAAACCCGCATGTTGTCTTTCGTTACTTGTTGTTAAAAAAATGAAAATGTTTGGTCCAGAAAGCTTGACGACTCCGCTGCATTTTTTTGCCTTGATCATAAAATTAATATTAATTTAGATGGGATTATATTGCTAACAGTTATACATATGATTCAAATAAAGTACTTCTTTCACAAAACAAGAATTTATAAGAGCCTTAAGGTATCATGAATTACTAATAATGATTTATATAACAAATATGGTGAGCCATCGAATTTTCAAGACCAAACTATTTCATTGACAGTGATTAAAGTGTATAGATAATGGGTCCTAGTTTAGTACATATGCACACTGGATATGAATCTGAAAAGCATTCACCGTGTGGTTGCCGGGGTAGAATACAACCACTGCAAGTCCTGCTAGAGGCGGCGGGGTAGGACACCCCCTTCGTGTTCATTTTGTCATTTTTTTTATCACGCTCATTCAAGGTTTTCTTCATGACACAACATACGCAAATGTGGAAACATGGCTCCATCGTAAATGGAGTGTCCTACAATAGAATGTGTAGCAACTCTGCAGTTCTGCAGGTTAGAAGGTTCTAGGCCCATTCTCCATATTTTATCTAGATGTAAATGGAGGATGAGCCTGGCATGTTCATCCGTTTGGTGCCATATAACCTTTCTTGTGTTGATGTGCCGTAAAACCCCAATTTTGTTCAATTCAGTGCTCGTATCCCTATTTGCATTGACTCCCATAATTGCTCCCAGATCACCTCCAGTCCCTATAACCTTTTCTGTACATGTATTACACTAAAGAAAAGCATGTTAGATTTAAAATAGATTATGTTTTACTTCAGGTGCATATTTTTCTAACCTATCAGTGATATGGCAAGTTTTATCTTTAAATACAGTATTAAAACTCATTTATCTTTTCACTCCCCTTTAGGTTTTAAAAATATTTGATTGTAGGTAGTGCAGCAGAAGGTATATTATGGTTGAAATACAATTAAAGGAGCACATGAGAGTTTTATTTATTTTCTCCCAAAATTATTTTGAAACAATGAATATTTCCATGCTGTTATGTTAAACATTTAACCTATGGAGTTTCTACATAAAAGCACTTAAAGCTACTATAGCTGTTTTAACCCTTTTGCTGCCACAGTTAAAACATTGATGTTTACGACCAGTATAAACTCAGATTAACCTGCATATAATGTGCAGGCTTATTAGGGTTTACACTGTTTGTCACTTGGACACTTTTCCAGAACATTTTACATATGAAATAGCACCGGAAGGTTTGAATTCAAATTTTAGCAGCCGACATTTGAAATTTGGCAGTGAAAGGTCAAAGCTATATAAGGCAATTTTATTGTGACCCTTTTTATGTGATACACCTTTAATTATAGCTATAGTAGCTTTAAAATTTAAAAGTAGATTTAAAGTTTAAGATTTAAAAGTTTAAAAGTAGTTCCAAAATAACGGGGATGGCGGGAGTGTACAGTACTGGTTCTACCCAGGAAAAGTGAGTGGTCTGCCTCCACCACAAAAAATCGACCGTCATATATAACCTTACCTGTGTTGAAAATGATGTAAAGCACCATACAAACAAACAAATCAAAATAACGCAATCCCTTAAAGTAACATAACTCCGGTTAAAAATCTAAATTATTATTTTACACGTTTTAATTCTTATTTTGCACTCAAGTATAACATAGTGTAGTCACTTGCCCGGCATGACTATAAATGACTGAGAACATAGTGTAGTCACTTGCCCGTCATGACTATAAATGACTGAGAACATAGTGTAGTCACTTGCCTGGCATGACTATAAATGACTGAGAACATTTTCCTTGAAGTAGCTATCCCGCCAACAACAGTCAAATTTAAGACCAGTTGGTTGTACACCGTTTCTAAACCTACTGACGACGAGGTATATATATAACACTATACATAGTTTGAGAAACCAAACACTAGAGACACAATATTAATGGCTTTAACCAGCCAGACCAAACCCTGAAACTGGAGTGTCGAATTAAGAGTTACCAACTCATAATTCATTTTACACATATTCAATCACAGGTATTTTAAAATTATTTCAATAAACCTATACTTTTTATTCGGCACATACATTATGACTGAACACCTGGATAGAGTTTTGATAAAAGTTTTTTAGTGCAATTTTTCAGTTATTTGGCGGGTTAGTTCCTTTAAAAAGAAAGTTTAAAATAAGGCCATAATAAATTAGTTGATAGATTCTTATCCCCACCTGCCTCCGTTTTTTATTGCCACCCCGGTAATTTTTATTTCTTCAAAAAAAATTAAAATAAATAAATAAACATAAAAAAAAGTTGCTGGAAGTATGAAACACTTAAAAATGTGTTTTTAATCTTGGAAGTACTCAGTAGTATGTTTTACTATTTTTGCCTTGTGCCGAGGCCATTTTCCATTTGTCATATAAAATAAAAAATAAAATTTCACCCCCCACCCCCATTTTGAACTATATTTGGATGAGAAACTAGCAATTAATTTATTATGGCCTAATGCAATTTAAATGATTTTCTTTGTCATTATTCTCACAAGCTAGAAAACTGCAAAACATTTAGAAAATGATAGTCAAGCATTATGAATAGGAGGGTAAAAAAGAACACTTTTGTTGAATTTGATTTGTTATGTGGTTAAAAAAGTGTAAATTTGATATCCAGATTGCTGCGTGTCCCTTTAAATTGAATATTATTTTCCCCGTTTTCTATGTTGCTCAGACTGTTGCGATCTATATCAGGAATGTAATATAAGACCATCCTGTATAGATGTCAACTTTGATAAAAGATTTTTATTCAAACTTTCATGTTTACAATTCAAATTATGCAGATATAAAACATATCTTAAAGGGACAAGTGACAATTTTGAATTATCTACCAAGTGTTGAAATTAGTACACCGATATATGTATTCAATGCCAGTTATATTTCGAATCTGTTAGTAAATACTTTGATGTCAGATTTACTTTGAAATTTTTATATTTGGGTGGGAAATAAAAAAATTAAAATTCCTATTATTCGTTGTTATTTTTTCCATTGGTTTTACGAAAAGAAAATTATAGCCTACACACTTATATTAGTAATATATCAAATTTATTTGTTTTGAATGAACAAATTAGACATGTGTATGTTTGTATGAAGTTTAACGTCACTTATGTCAATCTTTCAGTCATATCATACTAGTTCCTGCTTGTAGCAATGGGCTCACTGCTCAACTTTATAGTGCTTTCACAATGGAATAGCCTGCCGTAAACACATGGCATGATACCCTACCCAGTTACAGTGTACTGTCACCGGGTCGACCAGTTCTAGCACTACCCTGTATATGCTGCACGTCCAGCAAGGGAGCTACTAGTAACATTTTTATGAATTGTTTGGTATGACCTGGCCTGGGATTGAACCCACAACCTCTCGCATGCAAGGCATCTGCTCTACCACTACACTACCAATTTTGCCACAAACAAGTATCATATGGTTCTTATATGATTCTCGTACGATATTTATATAAAAGGAGCAGTACATGATTCTTGTATAAAACCTTTCATATAAGAATCATATAAAACTCAATTACTCAATGATTGATACAGTCTTAATCTGTTTCTCACAGCAATTAAAAGGCTCATTCAGTTCTGAGGCATCATAATAGCATGACGTGATGTCATATAACCCAAAGTGTGATGTCATAATACCAGAAACTGATGTCATGATAGAAACAACCAAATGAAAATATGAATGAAGCATTCCGATTGGTTCAGTGAAAATTGGACCAATGAAACCAGTTAATTTAAAGCTCATTACATTCTCAGAACACACTGAGGATTTACTGGACATTGAGTAATGAGGTTCTTGACACCCAGAAACACAAAATTATAATAATAAAATAATTCTAAAATGATTTAATATATAGAGGATCTAACATGAGTTGTCATTTCATACATTTTATTAAACGAGTTCAGGAATTTGTTATTAAACGAGCCTCCAAATGTCAGATCCTTTTTATCACATGAATTTTGAAATTTGGAATTTTGGAATTTTTTGAATTTTTGAATTTTGGAATTTTGAAATTTTGGAATTTGGAATTTTGAGAATGTTGAAATTTTGGAATTTGGAATTTTGAATATTTATTGAAATTGAATATTTCATACTTATTTTTCACAGGTCGATAAACAAAATCGCGTTTATCGGCCAAGTGTCCGCCATGCTTGTTTGTAAATACGCGGAGTGATATATAGGACGAGTGATTCGGTCGCCTTGTATTACACATGGTTAATATAAGGAAATACGTATAGGTATATTATACGGAATACAAGCAGTTCCATGCATAAGTATCATATAAAATTTGAAATATATTTTTTTCATGGGAATCATATGGAAATGAGTGTGTTTTTAAATTGAGACTTTTATGAATTTATTCTCATATGATAATTATATGAAACTCCTATTATATAAATAAATATATGACAGGTTTTATATGAGAATCATATGTGGCTCCTTTTATATAAGTATCATATGATTCTCATTTGAGAATGCAATCATGTTTATTTTGTATAGCTAAATTGCCTAGAAGGTACATGTACACAGGAAAAATATCTAGGCATGAAATTCTTATGATTTACATATGTGATACATATGCATTCCACATATGTATTTCATATAATAGTAACACATATGTAATACATATGAAAATATATTTTGCTAAAAAATACTAAAAATAAAAAAGGATGTTTTACCATTTTCTACAATATTCTACCATTTTTAAAAAACAAACACTTTTTGTACCGGTATTTCAAGTATAAGAATTTCATATGAAATACATATGTATACATTTCATATGTGGTACAGGTGTATTATTTTAACATGAAACATATATGAGATACATACATATGTATCATATGTGGCACATATGTAAATAACATGATGTATATATGAAAGAAACATGCAAATAATAAGAAAGTAATACACATGTGGCTCATGTCACAACATTTTTCCTGTGTATGTAGTCCATGCTACTGTTGAACTCAAATATGCAGGATTTGTAAATATTAAAAAGAACACCACAATTTATTTAGAAATCAAAATAGACTGATATTGAAAGCAATCATAATGCCCAAATTCACAACAAAGCGGTTATACCAGATGTAATGGTTGAGTATATGTCATGAATGAGAAGTATTTTCAAAGCCAGTATTGGGGGATTTTACAAAGCATACAAAGATGCTATTATTATGTGTTAAGATGTAATCTCATGTGATATACTTAAGGTAACATTGTCTATTGGGGAAGTGTTGGGGTATTCAGTTTTTCTTTTGTTCATGATTAATGACATGACAACCTTTAATTTCCTACTTCTCTGGAGAGTATCGTCTGTGTACGTATGAACATATTAAGTTGAGCAGAAAGTTCCAAAACACGACACAGATCAAGGGGTTGGGAACTAGCATACGTCCACAATTAAAATTTAATGATTGATTTGCACCCACCCCACTGCCTCCTTATATCTCCCCACACGCCTTTAATTGTATCACCTGCGTAGTATGGCAGACATCTAGGGATCACTTGGTCGCCTGTACACACCTTCACCTGCAACTCAACCTTTCTTCATCTTACTCATTTCACATGTCTGCAACTTGACTATGCTCATTATATTAGCAAAATATTGACCTATTGAATATGGCCTTGACACTTTATACAGTTCTGCTTTATCAATTATTCAAATGCCATTAAATTCAGACAATATGTTAAACGTTTGGAGATGTTTCTAGTGGTGCAGGCTCTAGACTTAAAAATAAAGGGGGCTTTATAATCACATGTCCAGTAACTCTGAATTTCATTTCAGCAGAGTTATGCCCATTTTCATCCTGCAACCTAACCTGGCTCTTAACTTGGCAAAAGAGTTATTCATAAACTTTAATAACAAATTATAATAAAAACTGCTCCAAACTTTCAAGTTAATTTGTCTTTGCTTATATAGGCGCATGACAGGCGACACAAGCCTTCTATTTGGGAGAAATAATTTTGATTCTCAGAAAATAATCTTCAATTTTAGCTCTACTGGCTTTGACCAGTAGAGCTTATGGGATGGCGAGTTGTTTGTCGTCCGTCAGTCCATTAACTTTTACCTGGTTAACACAATATGGCTTTCATTTTTCATCTGATTTGTTTCAAACTTTACAAGACTGTTGATATCAATGAAAGCTCGGACGGTTTGAAAACCAGCCAGTTTAGACCAGTAACCCAGGAGTTATGGCCCTTGATTTCTTTAATATTGCTATATCTTGCCTCTTTAACACAATAGGGCTTTCATTTTTAATCCGATCTTTACCAATCTCTACCAGATTGTTGATATCAATGAAAGCTCGGACAAGTTCGAAAACCAGCCAAATCGGACCATTTACACCGGAGTTATGCCCCTTGATTTTCTAAAATTTGCTATAAGTTGGCCTTGTTAACACGATAGGACTTCATTTTTCATCGGATCTTTTCCAAACTTCACCATATTGTTGATATGAATGAAAGCTCAGACGAGTTCGAAATCCAGCCAGATCGGATCAGTAACACCAGAGTTACGGCCCTTTATTTAGTTAAAAAGGCTGTGTTTTTGCCTCATTAAGACGATAGGGGTGTTATACGAAACACCCAAATCTACATATTTCCCCCAAATCCACCCAAATCCACACAAAATCTACATTCTATGGTGGTACAATGATGTTATTGTACCAAATATCGCAAATAAAAATATCATTTGAAAAAAATGAAGATATAGTTTATTTATTACCAAATTAACGATATTTCCATTATTTTTACACATCGTGATAACAACATGCATTATTAACAAATCAATTATAATTATAACAACTATATCTTCAGTTCTTAGATCGACTGATCAGAGATCAGCAGAGCTTATGCCGTGGTGCGGCGTCCGTAGTCCATCTGTCCGTCCGTCTGTCTGTCTGTCCGTAAACTTTTATTTGTAGCGACTACTCCTCTGAAACTACTGAATGGATATTCATGAAACTTTACAGAAATGTTGCCCATGAAGTCTAGTCGATCCTAGAAAAAATTCATGTTGATGTGAAATCCAAGATGGCCGCCAAAGCTAAAAATACAAGTTTGTAGCGACTACTTCATGAAAACTATAAGTGATATTGATATGGGACTTTTTCTAAAATGATCAGCATGACATGATGTTGGTCCTTGTCAAAAATCGTTTTGATTCGACGTTAAACATGGCTACCAGTGGCCATCTTTGTTTACATAGAGTTATATAGTAAAAACTTGTAGCGACTACTCCTTTGAAACTACTTGGTGGATTTTCATGAAACTTTACAGGAATGTTGCTCTTGATGTCTTATTGATCCTAGCAAAATTTCAGGTTGGCCCGAAATTCAAGATGGCCGCCACAGCTAAAAATAGATTTTTAAAAGATAAATTTGTAGCGACTACTTCTTGAAAACTATAAGGGATATTCATATGGGACTTTTTCTAAAATGATCAGCATGACATGATGTTGATCCTAGTCGAACATTATTTTGATTCGATGTTAAACATGGCTGCCAGTGGCCATTTTTGTTTACATTGAGTTATATAGTAAAAACTTGTAGCGACTACTCCTCTGAAACTACTTGACGGATGTTCATGAAACTTCACAGGAATGTTGCACTTGATGTCTAGTTGATCCTAGAAAAAATTCAGGCTAGCCGAAAATTTAAGATGGCCGCCACGGCTAAAAATAGATTTAAAATAAATAAATTTGTAATGACTACTTCTTGAAAACTGTAAGTGATATTGATATAGGACTTTTTCTAAAATGATCAGCATGACATGATGTTGATCCTTGTCGAAAATTATTTTCATTCGACATTAAACATGGGCGCCAGTGGCCATCTTTGTTTACTTAGAGTTTGTATAGTAAAAAATTGTAGCGACTACTTCTCTGAAACTACTTGGCGGATTTTCATGAATCTTCACAGGAATGTTGCTCTTGATGTCTTGTTGATCCGAGCAAAATTTCAGGTCGGCCGGAAATTCAAGATGGCTGCCACGGCTAAAAATAATTTTTCAAAATACAAGTTTGTAGCGCCTACTTCTTGAAAACAAGTGATATTGATATGCTTCTTTTCCTAAAATGATCAGTATGACATGATGTTGATCCTTGTCGAAAATTATTTTGATTCGACATTAAACATGGCTGCCAGCAGCCATGTTTGTTTACATAGAGTTATATAATGAAAACTTGTAGCGACTACTCCTCTGAAACTACCTGATGGATTTTCATGAAACTTCACACGAATGTTGCTCTTGATGTCTAATTGATCCTAACAAAACTTCAGGTTGGCCGGAAATTCAAGATGGCCGCCACGGCTAAAAGTAGATTTTCAACAAACTAGTTTGTAGCGATTACTTCTTGAAAACTATAAGTGATATGATATGGGACTTTTTCTAAAATGATCAGCATGTCATGATGTTGGTCCTTGTCAAAAATCGTTTGGATTCGATGTTAAACATGGCTGTCAGCGGCCATCTTTGTTTACATAGTGTTATATAGTAAAAACTTGTAACGACTACTCCTCTGTAACTACTCGACGGATTTTCATGAAACTTTACAGGAATGTTGCTCTTGATGTCTTTTTGATCCTAGCAAAATTTCAGGTTTGCCAGAAATTCAAGATGGCCACCATGGCTAAAAATAGATTTTCAAAATGCCAGTTTGTAGCGACTACTTCTTGAAAACTATAAGTGATATTGATATGGGACTTTTTCTAAAATGATCAGTATGACATTATGTTGATCCTTGTCAAAGGTTATTTTGATTTGACATTAAACATGGCCGCCAGCGGCCATCTTTGTTTACATAGAGTTATATAATGAAAACTTGTAACGACTAGTCCTATGAAACTACTGGATGGATTTTCATGAAACTTCACAGGAATGTTGACCTAGCTATCAAAAATCTATCAGTAGAGCTTCAAGGTCATTGACCTCTTGTCTTAAATGATATTTTTTGGTGATATTTGTTACCACTACATAGTTGTAATACCATATAATGTAGATTTTGTGTGGAATTTAGAGGTTTAGGGGTAGATTTGGTGTAGATTTGGGTGGATTTGGGGGAAATAGGTAGATTTGGGTGTTTCGTGTAACCGTACGATAGGGCCTTCATTTGACCGGATTTCAACGAAACTTTGCAGGGATGAACAGTGGTTGTGCATATATTCACTGTGTTCCGGTTGAACAATTTCTGGCGGAGTTATGGCCCTTTAAAGGTTTTAATACACACTCCTGACCCCTGGCCGGATTTCAACGAAACTTTGCAGGGATGATCAGTACCAGGCTAGTTGCATATATCAGTGCCGTGCTGTCTGTTGTTCCTGAACTACTTGCAGGATTTCAATGAAACTTGGAAGGAATGATCAGTACCAAGCCTAGTTGCGTAGTCATGTTCTGGTTGAATGATTTTTATTGGAGTTGTGGCTCTTCAAAAGTTTTAATACACAAACTTTCTCTTGACTAATTCTCCTGATCTCCTGGTCGGATTTCAGCAAATCTTGGCAGGGATGATGAGTACCAAGCCTAGTTGCGCATATCATCGCCGGTTAAATTAATTTCGATAGAGTTATGGCCCTTTAAAGGTTTTAATACACTAATTTTGTACAGAACAGTTCTCCTGAACCGCTGGACGTATTTCAGCGAAGCTTGTTAGGGATGATAAGTATCAAGCCTAGTTGCGCATATCATCGCCGTGTTCCAATTGAATGATTTTTGATAGAGTTAAGTCCCCGTATACACAAACTTTAGTTGGGCTAGTTTTCCTGAATCCCTGGCTGGATTTCAATGAAACTTGGCAGGAATGATCAGTAGCAAGCCTAGTTGCGTATATCTTTGTCGTGTTCCCCACCACGGACTCCATATCGCAGTAGAGCGATACAGCTCCTCTTGTTTTTTGCTGGTCAAATTTCAACAGTTGTGTCTCATTCACCAAGCGCCATCACTCGTTAAAATAAGATATTTAACTATACTAAGCGTTAACCGTTTTTCTCTGTTGGCCGAAAGCTAACACATATTATGTGATTGCAACTCGTCTAGTGTCCGTCGTCCTTTAACGTTTGCCCTGTATATACTTTGTATGTTGTTATAAGAGCCGTATGAGCAAGTATAGCGTCTGAATGCCTTCTTAAGCTTCTTGTTAAAATTAACATTTACAAATAGTACATTGAGATGTTTAAATTTAATGCAAAATGATTCTCCTTTTCAAACATAACACCAACAGTTAAACTGAATTAATTTTGGAACAAACCTTATATTATATATGTGGTAAACAATTCAGTCTGAATATATTTCCTGTGTAGCACCTTGATTATGTGAAAGTATGATACATTTCTTATGGCAGGCAATATTTACCTTATTTACCAGGTTTCTAGAAAGGAAGTTTATTACGTGCCCGTAACGATTAGATTAGAACACCTAAAAACAATAAAACACTTATAAATGTGTCACTATAAGTTGTTTTCCAGCAACAATGTAAAACATGCGTGTGATGGTTGTTCCTTGTTTGGGTTTTGGATATATTTCAAAAGTGACGTTGTGATTTGACTTGCTATGAGATAACCATAAAGAAATGAATTTATATTAGATTATGTTTATAGTGTCCATTTTGAATTCTCATATTCAAATGATGCTCACGTGCATACCGAATAATAAAAAAATAAATCACAGTTTAAAAACATAGGTGTGAAAACGAAATTAACAAAACTTAACAAACGTAAATTTTAACGACAATAGCCGAGATTTAGAAAGTTCATTAAAATACACAGAACATATTCACAAACTCGCTAATATCACATGTAATAATATCTCATGTGTCCACTTTACACCGAATTGTAAAGTGGAAACAGGAGATATTAGCGAGTTTTTGAATATTTTCTGTGTATTTGAATGAACTTTCTAAATCTATGCTATTGTCTTTAACCTTTGGATTTGTTAAGTTTTGTTAATTTCGTTTTCACATCATGCTTTTAAACTGTGATTTACTTTTTTATTATTCGGTATATTTCGATGAAATTTTGTGTGAACATCAAATAAAGATGTTATTAAAAGAAAATCATGCTACAATTGTTAGTTCTTTCTTAGTCTCAGATTTTGCCAAATTCAAAGTGAAAACCAAAGTGGATACCTTTTATTTTTGCTGAGTATAGAACCTTTATTTTTGTCTTTCCACATCAGGTGGTACATATTAAAGAAAAGAAGTGCTATTAAAGACGGTAGCTCAGTGGATAAGTCGTAGCGCATTAGAGCTACAGACCTCTGCCCCACGTGGGTTCGCTCCCCGGCGGAGGCATTTCTGAAGAGAATCTAAGTTATTCCTCTCATCTCTCTCAGGTTGCTGCCCCCAAAAATAACCTATTTTGATGTGTTAGCGGGACGTTAATCCCCATCATTCTGCTATATATGTTTCATTAGCGTTCTAGCACATTTGTTTTCAATCTGATCTTTACCAAACTCGGCCACATTGTTGATTAAAATAAAATCCCCGACCAATTTGAGAACCAGCCAGATATTATTAGTAACACCAGGGACATATGGCCCTTGATTTATTGAAAAAAAAAAAATCCTTTGTTAAATCTGTTACCATCTTTACCAAACTTGGTTCGAGTGTTTATATCAATGAAAACTTGAACAAGTTAAATAACCAGTCAAGTAGAAAAAGCAGAGACGTGAAACACTCACCTGTTATAAGAGCCATTGTTAGCCAGTAGAGCGTCCATAGTACACATGCCCTTTTGGGTCTCTTGGCCTAAGTTAGAGATATGTTTGGTAAATATTTGACCTTGACAGTTTGTTTAATTTGATATCTTTTCGTTGGTCTAAGAATTGTATATTAAATTGATATGCGTATTTTTATGAACTGTGATTATTGGATATATTGGTAATTGCAGATAACCACAGACCTAATAATATGTCTGTGAGATAACACACAATGATTAAAGATGGTTTAGTGATTAGTTATCCGCTATCTCATCCCAACTATCCGATTTCAGTTTTTTTCCATATATCAAACGAAACGTTAATGATCTTATCGTAACGATAATGTTTTTATACTTGTATTGGTTAGTTAATATATACGTAATTAATGGTAAATTAACATAACATGGAGTTTTGTAATGACTATTAACAACTGAATCAAGGCTAATTTCTTGTAGAAATGTATCAACGCTTAGTTTGTAGATCAATGCTGTTATGTCCGTATCCGATGATTACCTGGGAGAAGACCCCGGTCCCAACACAGGGGTTTTAAATGTTCAAATCGCAACCACTGCAGGTCTCAACTCAGGGATATCACAACCCGGGAGACGGTCACGGTCCCAACGTAGGAATGTTAATATTACAACCCGGAAGACGGAACCAGCACAGCAAAAGGATATGACAAAATGAGAGACGGTCACGGTCCCAACCTACGTATGTTAAATGTCCTTATCTCCACCCGGGAGACGGTCCCGGTCCCAACATAATGATGGCATATAAGTAGTAAAAGTAATTAAAAGAAAATGAAAATGAAGCGAGAAGGGATATAAAAACAAACAAAAAATGATAAACGTACTATAACAGACTCTCTCTCTCACTCTCTCTCTCTCTCTCTCTCTCTCTCTCTCTCTCTCTCTCTCTCTCTCTCTCTGTCTGTCTGTCTGTCTGTCTGTCTGTCTCTCTCTCTCTCTCTCTCTCTCTCTCTCTCTCTCTCTCTCTCTCTACTCGTATCATTATAACAGACTCTCTCTCTCATTCTCTCTCTCTCTCTCTCTCTCTATCTCTGTCTGTCTGTCTGTCTATCTCTCTCTCTCTCTCTCTCTACTCGTATCATTCATCTCTCTCTCTCTCTCTCTCTCTCTCTCTCTCTCTCTCTCTCAGATTCCAATCGACACTTATGCTTATGAAAGATATACAACTAAACTAAATTTAAACGTTTTCTTCGTATATGTTTGTTATGTCACTGACGAATTTTCACGTTTACTTAATCTTAAACATTAGATTAGGAACTCGTCCAATCAAACGTCATTATACATTATGTCTTTGTAGTAACGTACTTTGAACAATGATATCGAAAATTAACATATATTTTTGCGTATTTACCTGTAATAATCGCGAATAAAAGCAATTGATCATGACGCAGGGTGTCCACCTAAAACACCAGCCAACTAGTACATGTACTTGTAAACCATACTGGGGCTGGCGTGGTCCCCTGGAATCCACTAGAATGGACTTGAAATCAGGAAGACCCGGGTTCAAGCCTCACTGGCGCCACTGATTTTCGTCGGTGTGTTCTGGGGTAAGACACCTTCCTTTAGCTATGTCCGTCGGCATCGTCGGAACCCACGTTTGATGGATTACGTTATCACTCATACGTAATCCATCAAACGCGATTACGTTATATAACGTAATCCATCAAACGTGGGTGCCGACGATGTTGTGAAAACGTAATCCATCAAACGTAGGTTCCGACGATGGTCCGTCGGATGGGGACGTCTAACCGGGAGGTCCCGTGTATCGGAGTTATCTTCCGAGCACGTTACCATTTCTCCATAAGAATATATTCGCTAGTGAGAGTAGGACAGGTTCCCGGATCCTCTCTCTCTCTCTCTCTCTCTCTCTCTCTCTCTCTCTCTTTCTCTCTATGTACCCCTACTACATGTATATATACTATATTTGACCTTGTCCTAGACAGACGCGCCCACTGTTTGGGTGTCACCATACCCTTTAGTATTGTTAACTAGGATTCAGTGTTGCACGCAAGAAGGAACTTGTTAAACCTAGTAGATCAACACGGAGAAAAAATTGTATAGGATCCAGTTTAAAAAATGTATATTCAATGTACTACTTTTGCGATGATAAAAACACGATACGTGTATCGTGTTGGGTTAACTTTAACAAAACATTCCATTCTTTTGCAATATGTTGACAGTATAACACTAGTTGTATATTATCTGTAATTTCAATCCGTCCATTGGTAAACTAAAACGAAGTAGATGAATAGTCCTATTTAAAGTTTCCTTCTTCCGCTTCTCGCCAAGTCCATTATTTGCACCATCTGTGAAACTAGCTTTGAATAGTTTGCAAGACACGCTTACATTTCTTCCGCAGTGAAGTTCTTTAAACATTTAAACATTTTAGTATATCTGTTTTTACTTTATTAAGAGTTTAGTTTTATTATTCCACGATTTTATCTTTATTGGACGGAATTTATGTTCTCTAATATTGAAACTTCTGTATGTTCTACGTGTTTTAATGTCCCGATATGGGTGTTTTTATTGGCATATGTTTTATTCTTTTAAAAGGTAAGTGTTGATGCGTATTCTTTACTACACGTCATCACCATCCCCCGTCATAAATTACCTTTATCATATCACCATCGTCATCAATGTCATAATAATTATAACCATTACCACTGCATCATCACTCCTCATCACCATATCATCACCACCCTTTTCATCATCATCATCATCATCAGCAGCAGCAGCAGCAGCAGCAGCAACAGCAGCAGCAGCAGCAGCAACAGCAGAAGCAGCAGCAGCAGCAGCAACAACAACAGCGACACCAACGCCACACACCATCAATACTACAATGGTAGTATAACGCGTCTTGGTTTATTGTGGAAGCACTACTAAATTGACCTTAAACATTCAACTTTACGTAAACAATAACATTATCGTTCAAGGTTTGTTCAAGGATTTAAAAAAAAAGTATTTAAGGATCAAGTTTGTTTTGACGATTAATAATACCACGCATATACTGATGTTTGTTATCGATAACACAAAGACGCAAACATATTAACAAATGTTTGGAATTTTAGCATATATTTGGAAGTCCGACGTAGAGGGGGAAGTGAGTTGATTACAACTTATACTGATCAGTTCACCCACTCAGAACGGAGATATCGGTGAATGAGAAAACGTGAATTACTCCCGAGTTATTGAATAGATAAAATGTGTTTTTGATCGTTTGTAAGTAAATTGTGCTGCGTAAAAGGTATACCAAGATGTGTGCAATTTGGTTACTTGCGACTGTATCGTTTACATTTGGTAAGTAACATTACGCTTACTTTATAACTGCATTCAAAAATATAAGGAAACACATTGTTATAGATGTTTAGCCGTAAGGAAACATAGGTACATATGTTATACTAGGTCATATGCAACTGCCGACACATATACTTTTCTAATCTAAATTGTATCTAAACACATAGCCGCCGACAGGCATCGTGGGCCTTCTTAAAAATTTGCATAAATGGACCATTCCATATCTGCAAATCGTTTTTGTAAATGGCTCGTATAAATATATTTTGCGATTCTGGAAGTGTCGCAATAACACACTTTTTTTAGTTTTATCTTTTAGCCTTGATGACTGTTTTGTTTTACGGGAAGTTAAATGAAGATTAGTTTAGGAGAAGTTGTGGTCACAGTTCGTTTTTCTTTAAAATATTAAGTAATATAAATGAATATTGAAAGGGGATCCGTGGAAGCGACGAACACAACAAGAAAGAAAATTCTCAAAGAAGCAGATTCGGTCTTGTGTGTGGTCTTGAATGCATCTTTTATATCTACTTTTTTTATCTACTTTTAACTTTTTTATCTACTTTTAACTTGTTTATTTACTATTTTGGATCTATTTTTAACTGTTTTTTTTATTTACTTTTTTTTATCTACTTTTAACTTTTTATCTACTTTTAACTTTTTATCTACTTTTTTTTATCTCTACTTTTAACTTTTTATCTACTTTTATATCTACTTTTATATCTACTATCTACTTTTATATCTACTTTTATATCTACTTTTATATCT
Organism: Cyrtodaria siliqua; assembly: GCA_037043455.1. Taxonomy (NCBI): domain Eukaryota; kingdom Metazoa; phylum Mollusca; class Bivalvia; order Adapedonta; family Hiatellidae; genus Cyrtodaria; species Cyrtodaria siliqua. The sequence continues at coordinate 200,144 of JAWPHD010001048.1, forward strand.
TCTTGTATTGTTCATTAGCGGTAAAGTCTGATCAAAACAAGTTCATTATGAACCGACTGTTTGCTAACCGATCGCTGATAAATGTTGAAAATCAATACCTATACTGCGTTTTAGGATATTATCGATGACACAATTACCTATTTCAGTATTTGTATCAGTATTAAACTTCCTGATTTAAACTAACACAGTTTTAGGTAAAGCGCTTTTGATCGTTACTTATTCTAAACTGTTGGTAACTTTACGGGAAATTAACTTCCGGCAAAATCAAAATAGCGGTGATGGCAAAAATAGACTTAAAACAAGGATGTTATTGCTACTTGTTCAAACAAAATATGTGTTTGTGCGGGATCTGTATGAAAGTGGTCGGTATGACATGTTGTATCTAAATACAATTCACGTTGATAACCCTTCCAAAACTGCTGCCGTATTTGTTTACAGTGAAGAAAATCACGTTCGTCATTTCTTCTCCCATGTTTTTCTTCGGATTTTAATACATCTTCGCAATATTTTCTTTAGATGCCCAGTTGGTCCTAACTGATATTAAACTTGCTGCGAAAGACAATTAAGATTGCCGCCTCTGCTAGAAGTATACTTAGCAATATTACTGCTTGACTGGCTCTTCATAAGCATAAGTGTTCAGATAATGGCACAGCAGTGATCGTCACGACATATAGTTGCTTCCTGTAGCAACCCGATTGGCTTGATTAGTATAACTATTAGGTTTAAAGGTTCGAAGGTCATGTAACAGCATCATAAACATTTGCAGTGTCGGTCTCCAGTTCTACACCAAACTTTACACATTCATTTGTCTACTTGGTATTGGACAAGCAGATGTCCCTGCCATTCTGGGATCGACAGGTCAAGTGATTTCATTAAAGAAGCTGGTTACATGATCACCCAGTGCCTATCTTGCATTGGTCGATCACAGTTATCAACGTTTACATTAACGTACATCGAACTCCTCGATGCATTCTATTTTAAAATGTCTGGGTCACAGCCACTCGAAGAAATGCATTCGGTTGTGCAGTAATTCCAACCATGTATACACCAATGCCATCTGTAAACAACACTCATCCATAGTACATATGGCATACATAGTGTATGGCATATGTTAATAACACTCAAACGTTATTACATGTAAAGTACAAAACGCATGCCAAATGTAAATAACACTCATACATAGTACATATGACATACACAACGTGTGCAGTTGTGCACAACGTTCACACATTAGTACAACTGACAAATAAAACGCTTGCCGTATGTACACAACACTCATACCTAGTACATTTGACATATAAAACGTATGACGTATGTACACAACACTCATACCTAGTACATTTGACATATAAAACGTTTAACGTATGTACACATCACTCATAGCTAGTACATTTGTATAAAACGTATACACTATGTTCACAACGCTCATAGATTAATACATATGACATATAGAACGTATGCCATATGTACGCAACATTCGTACATTAGTACACATACCATAGAGAACGAATGTCATATGTACACAACACTTAAAAATTAGTACATATTATGTATAACAACGTACGACATATACAAAACACTCATACATTAGTACATATGGCATACATAACGTATGTCATGTGTACACAATACTCATACATTAGTACATATGCCATATAGAACGTATGCCATATGTACACAACACTCGTACATTAGTACGTAAGACATATAAAACGTATGTCATATGTACCCAACACGCGTACACAGTTTATATGCATGTTATGTATTGACCCTATTTTATTTCTGTTTCAAGAGCATTGTTACTGCTCGCCGCTGGTACATTATGTGCCGCTTGTGATGCTCTTGTTCTCTTGCCAAATATGTGCACAATTATTAAACCATAAACTATTTAACAATCTAACACATATGATCATTTATCACATAGTTTCCTATAAATACGTTGTTTTTGAATATACGATACGACATAGACCTAGCTAGTCATATCTATGGAAAGCCTCGGCTGCCTTCTGTTGGCCTTTTGCATTTTGTGCAGTACGCTTCCTAAGTTGTCCTGTGCATTTTCTAAGTTGTTATGTGCATTTAGTAAGTCGTTATGTGCATTTAGTAAGTCGTTATGTGCATTTCTAGGTTGTCATGTGCATTATCTAAGTTGTCATGTGCATTTTCCAAGTTGTTATGTGCATTTTCTAAGTTGTTATGTGCATTTCGTAGGTTGTTATGTGCATATTCTAAGTTGTCGTGTGCATTTTCTAAGTTGTTATGTGCATTTCGTAAGTTGCTATGTGCATTTAGTAGGTTGTTATGTGCATATTCTAAGTTGTATTGTGCATTTTCTAAGTTGTTATGTGCATTTCGTAAGTTGTTATGTGCATTTTCCAAGTTGTTATGTACATTTGGTAAGTTGTTATGTGCATTTCGTAGGTTGTTATGTGCATATTCTAAGTTGTCTTGTGCGTTTCGTAAGTTGTTATGTGCATTTAGTAAGTTGTTATGTGCATTGTGTAGGTTATTATGTGCATATTCTAAGATGTCTTGTGCATTTTCTAAGTTGTTATGTGCATTTCGTAAGTTGTTTTGTGCATTTCGTAGGTTGTTATGTGCATTTTCTAAGTTGTTATGTGCATTTTCTAAGTCGTTATGTGCATTTTCTAAGTTGTCATGTGCATTTCATAAGTTGTTATGTACATTTCGTAAGTTGTCTTGTGCAAACTACAAGTCGTCGTTTAGTAGACTTTTTATCGGAATAAGTTTTGAAGGAAACACCGTTAGAAATGGCGGCTCCAGGAGCGAACGCTATGCTCTGCCTAGATAAAAGAAATTGGGCTAGGTACATTATACAATAAATTCTTAGAACATTAAACTGATTTCAAAATGAGTAAGGGATTGTCTGACGTGGAGTTAATAAATCTTGGTCTAAAAAAAAAATATATTTTTTTTTTTAAAAATAACGTATTATTTGTTTGTCTTTGTGTGTAGTCCTAAGGTTTATAGCCTTTTCATCTGTTAACCAATAGGACGTTCTAAGGGTATAGGTTCAATAGAGTCTGGACTTCACGTGTTATTTGTTGAAAACAAACATCTTTTAAATACTCTTGGACTTTTTTTCAGGAAAACTTAAAATATGTTTGTTTTCAACAAATAGCACGTTAATATTACTTTTATTTTAAATATATTTTTCAATTTATTATCATTATTATTTGTTAGTTCCCAACACTGATGGGTAGGGGCTACGTGAGGTCGTCTTCTCCCTCCCCCATTTCTCCCTTCTCTATCCCTTATCTCCCTTCTCCGCCCCCTTTTTCTCTCTTCTCTCTCAGAGTACTGATAAATAAGGGACGAAATCCAGTGAAGACAGAACGCGTACGGCAAACAAGATAATGGTCAATTAAGGATTTTGATAGGATATAGACTGCTTTACCCAAAACGACTCTCAAACTATGATAATTCTTCATCATTTTATTTTTTACAAACTTTCTATTTTAAAAACCTCACGACCCTTTCTCTCCCGACCCCCGCCCTCTTGTCTTCCGACCCCACCCTTGTCTCCCGGCCCTACCCCTTATCTTCCGTACCCATGGCCACCTGTACCACACCTCCTGATACTGCCACCTGTGACCCGATCTATTGTTTTCAGACCAAGATTTATTAACTCCACGTCAGACAATCCCTTACACATTTTGAAATCCATTTTCTGTTCTAAGAATTTATTGTATAATGTACCTAGCCCAATTTTGTTAAAGTAGGCAGAGCATAGCGTTCGCTCCTGGAGCCGCCATTTCTACCGGTGTTTTCTTCAAAACCTATTCCGATAAAAAGTCTACTTAACGACGACTTGTAGTTTGCACAAGACAACTTATGAAATGCACATAACAACTTACGAAATGCACATAACAACTTAGAAAATGCACAAGACAACTTAGAATATGCACATAACAACCTACTAAATGCACATAACAACTTACGAAATGCACATAACAACTTAGAAAATGCACAAGACATCTTAGAATATGCACATAACAACCGACGAAATGCACATTTAACAACTTACTAAATGTACATAACAACTTACGAAACGCACATAACAACTTAGAAAATGCACAAGACAACTTAAAAAATGCACATAACAACTTACGAAATGCACATAACAACTTTGAAAATGCACAAGACAACTTAGAATATGCACAAAACAACCTACGAAATGCACATAACAACTTACTAAATGTACATAACAACTTACGAAACGCACATAACAACTTAGAAAATGCACATAACAACTTACGAAATGCACAGGACAACTTAGAAAATGCACATAACAACTTAGAAATGCACATAACAACTTACGAAATGCACCGGACAACTTAGAAAATGCACATAACTACTTACGAAAATCACAACTTAGAAAATGCACATAACAACTTAGAAAATGCACAAGACGACTTGCAAAATGCACATAACAACTTAGAAAATGCACAGGACAACTTAGAAAATGCACATGACAACATATAAAATGCACATAACAACTTACTAAATGCACAGAACAACTTACGAAATGCACATAACAACTTAGAAAATGCACAGGACAACTTACGAAATGCACATAACGACTTACGAAATTCACAAGACAACTTAGAAAATGCACATAACAACTTAGAAAATGCACAAAACGACTTACAAAGCGTACTGCACAAAATGCAAAAGGCCAACAGAAGGCAGCCGAGGCTTTCCATACATATCCATCAGGATTTCGTTGCACGCATGAAATATAGGGTGAAACAAATGTTATATCACGGAAATAACCGAATGTTCATCCCGATCCTTTTACCGGAGTGATACGGAAATAACCGATTAATTATACGATTGTATACGATTTGTCACGGGTATTGTTTGTCGTCTGCGTATCATTAGTTACTTCCATCCTGTTTTCGCGGCAGATTATTGGCAATAGAATCATTATCCGTGGATAAAATAACCACTTACGACAATTCACCTTTATTAGAAAATTTCAAATTCAATGGAAGGGTTCGGACAAAAATAAATGTTGTGTACCCCTTAATGACAGACATGAGCACATCAGAATGGACTAGATTTGAACTTTTTTTTCTCTCTGAAAAACAGCGTAGTGAGTGAGCTGAATTTGAAATTTCGACAAAGCTCGAGTATATGATAAATAGAATAAAAATGTGTATTTCCATATCACACCCTATATCAGGCCCTCGACCCATATCAGCCCTCGAGCTAAAGCTCTCGGCTGAAATGGCGTCTCAGGCCTGATATAGGGTGTGACATGAAAATACCCATTTATTATTCTCTATATTCTAGCTCAGGTATATGCTTGTTTCAGCATCAATTGTTGATGCTACCTGTAGCGAGAATTGTCTTCCGCCTACCAACGGCACGATAACTACCAATGGAACGGAAAGTACCAATGGCACGGTGGCATGCAATGAGACGACAACCGAATGTCTGTATGGATGTCAGGAGGGATTTGAGGGGCCATTGTGCGACATAGAAAGTGTGATGAACTCTACCAATTGTACACTAGCATCTGACAAGTAAGGGACAATTAACGAAGTATTTACTTACTGTATCGAAAAGTCGATAAAACACTGTGCTCACGTTCGTATACATATGTATCGTATAAAAAAGAAAGATGGCAAAACATACGTATATTATAACATGAATTTTTGTAATATACAAATGACTTCTAAGTCTCTTATAAACGTATATAAAAAATATTCAGCTCGTGTTATTATAATAATATAATTTATTCTATGAATTGCATAAAGTGTGTTCGTTTTCAAATTAGGAAGGGGATGACACATTGTAATAAAAGAGACCTCGCACACCTGATATCTAACAAATGTCCCATTATGTACTGCTAGTGAAAATGTATTCAAAATCGGCTTCCAAGATAAAAAAAAGTTTTTCAAATGTAGCGAGAATTGTCTACCACCACCCAATGGCACGGTACTATGCAATGAGACGACGAAAGAATGTCTGTTTGGATGTCAGGAGGGGTTTGTGGGTCTACTCTGTGACATAGCGTGTGTAACAAACTGTACCAACTGTACACTTGATTTTGATGAGTAAGTATCATTAACGAATGGGGTATCCTTTAATGTTTCTTTCCGTGTTTTTTTCTTAAAAGAAGCCAATTTTCTTTTCTTTTTTAACAAGAACTCATTTGCTTTTAAAACGACGCCCAATTCTTGCATATAGGCATTTTAAACAAGCATATGTCATAAGCAGACTTCATGCATGGGTAAAATGACTTGTGATAAATGTATCAAATACTTCCATCACAAAATTAAAAATGTTTAATCACCAATATCTATTACTGTCCTGTTATCTTCAATGTCTTTCTTCAATGTTTTGGCTCAATCAGTGAAGTGATTTGATTACTACATGGTTTTGTGTTTTAAACACATATTCCATGGCATAAAAGAAAACTTAAGCATTCCAAGACTGATTATCTTGTCTTTCATCACTAAAAAAAATTTGTTATAAACGTCTATATTTGGAGATCATTTAGGTAAATGTGGGTATGACCAGCCAGTTGGAATGAATTTCATCTAAAAAACACAACATGGTTCATCGCTTGAACTTCTAAGCTCAGCTGGAAAAGAGATAACACGTATTGGAAGTCTTCCTTACAATGCGAAAACCAGTATTCCGCACTGACAAACTTTCAACACAGCCCGCTGAATGTAGGAATTATTTTACATTTCCTTTTATCTTTTTTATTTTAATGAATAAATGAATTCTATCACCATTTATTCTGTTAATTAGCCCCACACGTGCAACATGTCATGAATGTGAAAGGGACTATTTTCGAAGTAAAGGACAATGTGAACGGTGCAACGGACAATGCCTACAGAATGCCAGCTCAGCGTTACCACTGTGTAGAGAAGCGGAGGATGGTAGATGCGAGTTTGGATGCGAGGATGGTTATCACGGGCTCACGTGCAATAATACTTGCAGTGCCACATGTTTGAACAATACATGCGATCAAATAACTGGTAAGCATTATTCAATATATTGATACATTTAAATTGTCTTGTATGTATATATTAAATGTGTAAATACTGATAAAGGTGTTCCTTTGGGAGCAACAAACACAATTAAGAGAATAAAGCAGCAGACTCGGTTTTATTGAATCTGTTCATGAGAAGTAATGAAAGAAGCAACACCTCTCACGCCCCCTAGCACCGGCATACGCGGTATTCTACTTCAAAGCCACCTATATTGGGCTCGTTGGTCCCAAAGGACCAATAAAAATAACACTACTGATTCGTAGCACGGGGAGACTTTTTACAGCCACCACACTGCACTGAACGAACGCTAGTGTGAATGTTAATAAATACTGATAAAGGTGATCCTTTGGGAGCAACAAACACAATTAAGAGAATAAAGCAGCAGACTCGGTTTTATTGAGTCTGTTCATGAGAAGTAATGAAAGAAGCAACACCTCTCACGCCCCCTAGCACCGGCTTAAGCGGTATTCTATTTCAAAGCCACCTATATTGGGCTCGTTGGTCCCAATGGACCAGTAAAAATAACACTACTGATTCGTAGCACGGGCGTGTTTACATTATTTACCTTATAGCATTTAATATGCAATACAAAAGTGTAAACAATCTGAAGTAACACGTTGCCGTAAGAAAAAGATGACGACCATTAAATGAATGATACTGTTGCAAAATGCAAATGTTCAACGCTTTTAACCCCTATATTATTCATTAATATTAGTCCTAAAACAATGTGGAGAGACGTCTTGATTCTACAAACAGTATAAACAAACATCACACCATGACTTGCATCTGCTACATTTGGTGTTTTATAATGACTGACATTAAAATATGATAAACAATTAGCTACATGCACTTGATCCTCAAAACGTGACCGGTTCCCTAACATTATAATAGTCATAAACGTTATGTTTATGTTTAGTTTTTGCTTTATATCTGTTTCTTATGCAATATGATTTAATTCAACCGAACACATTATAAAAACTGGACCATATTATTTTGAAGAGTTATCTGAGTACAACTACTTAGTTTCCCTTTTATAGATATGTATTTATGTATGTTTTTACCTTAACACTGTACCCGTTCACGTACATACAAAGTTAAAGGTGTTGTGATAAATATTTGTTTGTTTAGGAAGATTTTCTTGAATTAAAGTATCAACCAAAACACCATGATTTTTTTCTTGCAGGAAGGTGCGAAAATGGATGTACTAACGATACGTTAACCGGACATTTTTGTGACCTTTTTTGCAATGAAGGTTGTGTTAATGGTACATGTGACCAGAATGGGCAATGTCTTCTCGGTTGTAAGCCTGGTTACTGGGATAAGGCATGCAACCGTACCTGCAATCCGAACTGTACCGACGCACCGAACCAAGAAACAACCCAGTGTGATCCAAGTGACGGTACATGCTTGTTTGGGTGCTTGAGTGATACTCGATGGGGACTACAGTGTTCTCTAGCGTGTTCTGACTTCTGCAATGACAGTCTGTGTAACCAAACCACTGGAGCTTGTAGTGATGGATGTGCCGAGGAGAATATGCTTACTGAAGAGTGTTCTAAAAACTGTAGTGTGAACTGCAAATACGGCACTTGCTTGAAAACCAATGGAACATGTCTGTACGGATGCCAGAATGGATTTGTAGGTCCACTTTGTCACGTATTTTGTGATATAAGAAACTGTGTCAACTGTACCCTTGATACTGTCGAGTAAGTCTCAGAACATGTTTCTATTACATTACGTATGAAGTGTTTTTTTTATTTTATAATTTATATTATAACGATACAAACAATGTTTTAAAAACTAGGCATGCCAATTTTGCACTGATTTCTAGCAATTGGCGTAAGTATATCGGGTAAGATATGCGTTAAATCGCATATAATATCATACAGAGAACGACAATATTATCTTTGAGAAGAGTACGTACACAGTCCTTTGTTGGTATATATCAAATATGTGTAACCGTTGGCTTTCAGGTTCTTAAAATAATTAGTGTAAAGACTTCTACCTTATCAATCATAATGACGATTCTGATTTTAGCTGCAGGACTATTTAAAGACTTACTAATTCCGTTTTTTGTATGGTGTTTTACGTCATTTTCAACACATGCAAGGTTATATATGACGGTTGATTTTATCTTACCTGAGCCGAACTTTCGCGTGTGCTATTGTGTTCACTTTTTGTCCGTCGTTCGTCTGTCCGTCTGTCCGTCAACAATTATAAACGACATCTCCTCTGAACTGTATGGTCAATTTTGTCCAAACTTCACATGGATGATCCTTAGGTCAGTTGCTTTCAAATTTGTTAAAAGTATGTCAAGGTGGCCGCCATTACCTTATATGATCAAAACCTTAAAACATCTTCAAGAACCACTGGACAGATTTCAAGAGGTTTTCTTTATTGAATGATCTCCAATCCCTGGACTATCAAGTTCTTTCAAATGAAGTCCCCGGGGTCAAAAATGTCTGCGCCCCGAGGGTCCGAAATTTGTTTATAGAGATTTTGCATGTTTTGAATAGATTTATATACGGAACAACTTCAAAAACCTTCTTCTTTGAAACCACAAGGCAGAGAGCTCTCATATATTACATGTAGCATCATATTATGGTCTTCTACCATGTTTATTCAAATGGTGACCCTGGGCTAAAATCTGGCCCCACCCCGGGGATCACAGTTTTACATAAACTTATATAGAAAAACACGTTAAAACATTTTCTCTGAAACTACAAAAGTCAGAGGTTTAATAGTTTGCATTTACCATAAGCTAGAGGTTTACTATTTTGCATTTACCATTTACCTTATGATCCTCTATCGAGTTTGTTCAAATCGAGACCAAGGGCTGGCGTGGCGCAGTCGGTAGCGCGGAGGATTTGTAACCGGAGGCCCCGGGTTCAATCCTCCGTGGTGCCACTGAGTTCCGTCGGTTTGTTCTTGGGCAAGACACTTTCCCTTAGCCTCGTCCGTCGGGTGGGGACGTAAACCGGGCGGTCCCGTATATCGGTCTATCCTCCGAGCACGTTAAAGAACCATAGGAATCTATTCGATAATATCCTATGTATCCTTCCCCTCTCTCTGGGGCGGCTCTAAATAACCTATACTGTGTTGATGAGCCGTTAAACAACATTCAATTCAATTCAAATCGAGACCATGGGTCAAGTTTGAATCTTCCCCAGAGGTCACATTTTTTAAATAGACATGTATAGGGCAAAACCTTAAAGATTTTCTTCTCTGAAACCACAGTTATACACTTACTGAGCATGAACCGGCGGATACAACATCCAACCAGCGTCTACCCTGCAGTCTATTCCCATCACTGGGGACATATCAGTTATTGATTCAATATGTATACTCACCTGGTCGAAAGCCTTATTGTAATAAAGAAAATATATTTGGTGTGCCAAGTATTAAATGTTGATTCAAATTCTCCACACTATTCTTACAATAATGAGCAAACATGTGTTTATCATTTAGCCCGACAAAACCACTTTGTAACGAATGCGAGAAAGACTATTATCGAGGTGAAGGCAAATGCAATGTTTGCAACAGACAGTGTCTCGATAATCCAAACCCATCTTTACCGAAGTGTAAGGAAGCAGACGGTAGATGCGAGTTTGGGTGCAAGAATACATACCATGGGCTCACGTGTAGTAACCCGTGCAGTGCCACGTGCACGGACAGTATATGTGACCAAATAAGTGTTACATGTTTTGAATAGATTTATATAGGGAACAACTTCATAAAACCTTCTACTCTGAAACCACAAAGCACAGAGCTCTCATATATTACATGTAACATCATATTATGGTCCTTTACCAAGTTTATTCAAATGGTGACCCTGGGCTAAAATCTGGCCCCACCCCGGGGATTACAGTTTTACATAGACTTATAGAGGAAAACACGTTAAAACATCTTCTTCTCTGAAACTACAAAAGTCAGGGGTTTAATAGTTTGCATTTACCATAAGCTTATGATACTCTACCAAATTTGTTCAAGTGGTGCCCTGGGCCAATTCTGGCTCCGCTACAGGAGCCACTGTTTTACATTGAGTTGTATAGGAAAATCTGTAAAAAATCTTCTCTGAAACTACAAGAGCTAGAGGTTTAATATTATGCATTTACCAATCGCTTATAGTCCTTTATAGAGTTTGTTCAAATGGCGACCTTGACGTTAAATTTGGCTCCGCCCAAGGGGTCACATTTCACATAGACTTAAATAGAGAAAAACATATCTCTTCTAAGACCACAAGGTGTAGAGCTCTCATCTACTGCATGTAGCATAAGATTATGGTCCTTTACCCATTTTGCTCAAATGGTGACCCTGGGGTAAAATCTGGCCCCTCTCTGGGGGTCATAGATTTATATAAGAGTTAAAAAGTTTTAAAAATCGTCTCTGAAACTACATGAGCTAGAGGTTTACTATTTTGCATGTACCATAAGCTAATGGTCCTCTATCGAGTTTGTTCAAATCGAGACCATGGGGTCAAGTTTGAATCTTCCCCAGAGGTCACATTTTTAAATAGACTTGTATGGGAAAAACCTTAAAAGATTTTCTTCTCTGAAACCACAGTTATACACTTACTGAGCATGAACCGGCGGATACAACCATCCAACCAGCGTCTGCCCTGGAGTCTATTCCTATCATTGGGGACATAGTCCCTTGGTCATAACTTCAAAATGGTTGAGATCTCCACCATATATATATACACTTACTGGGCCTGAAATCTTTAAGGCGGACGCGGGAATTTACGATGTCTGCATGATCTAATTCTGTTATGAAATGTTAAGGTTTTTTGACAACTTTATTTTCATCTTTGCAAAGACCATCAGGTGATCGATTCAGGGCCACTTTGGCCCTCTTGTTTTGTGGTGGAGCCCGACCACCCACCTTTCCTGGTACACCTACTGTACCGTACACATCCCGTCATCTGTAATACTAATTCAGTGGACAGTAGTATAGAATTATTTGTTATTGACACCCAGTGGATATCTTGTTTTATTTTATGCCAGTATCTCAAGCTCTGATATAGATGTGGGCGGGTAAAATCGATGCTGACAATGTGAGTGGTATATAGAGCTATACTGATCTAAGAAAACATAAATGAAATAACAAATACAATTTACTTATTGAATATTTATTCTTACCTGGTCGAAAGCTTTATTGTAATAAATAAAATGTATTTGGTGTGCCAAGTATTAAAATTTGATTCCAATTCTCAGCACCATTCTTACAATAATGAGCAAACATGTGTTTATCATTTAGCCCGACAAAATCATTTTGTAACGAATGCGAGAAAGACTATTATCGAGGTGAAGGCAAATGCAATGTTTGCAACAGACAGTGTAACGATAGTCCTAACTCATCTTTGCCGAAGTGTAAGGAAGCAGACGGTAGATGCGAGTTTGGGTGCAAGAATACATACCATGGGCTCACGTGTAATAACCCGTGCAGTGCCACGTGCAAGAACAGGACATGTGACCAAATAAATGGTAATCATTCATAACTATAAAAAACTCAGTAAACATTTTTCTAAGTCATTCGTTTTTAAATGTTACCTGAAGTCTAAGTTGAGTTTACAGATTTACATATTAATTATTAAAAGCATTTCTAAATTATATCAAACAGCTTTTTTGAATGCACAGCAGAACTTCTTCTGACAATCAGCAATGTCTTAGTCTTAGGCATGTCGTAACTATAAAACAAGCGCTGTAATCGTATCGTTATTTACACTGTTGCAATGTCTTAGTCTTAGGTATGTCGGAACTATAAAACAAGCGCTGTAATCGTATCGTTATTTACACTGTTGCAATGTCTTAGTCTTAGGTATGTCGGAACTATAAAACAAGCGCTGTAATCGTATCGTTATTTACACTGTTGCAATATCTTAGTCTTAGGTATGTCGGAACTATAAAACAAGCGCTGTAATCATATCGTTATTTACACTGTTGCAATGTCTTAGTCTTAGGTATGTCGGAACTATAAAACAAGCGCTGTAATCGTATCGTTATTTACACTGTTGCAATGTCTTAGTCTTAGGCATGTCGGAACTATAAAACAAGCGCTGTAATCGTATCGTTATTTACACTGTTGCAATGTCTTAGTCTTAGGTATGTCGGAACTATAAAACAAGCGCTGTAATCGTATCGTTATTTACACTGTTGCAATGTCTTAGTCTTAGGCATGTCGGAACTATAAAACAAGCGCTGTAATCGTATCGTTATTTACACTGTTGCAATGTCTTAGTCTTAGGTATGTCGGAACTATAAAACAAGCGCTGTAATCATATCGTTATTTACACTGTTGCAATGTCTGCAAATCTGCATAAATCATGAGCAACATGCCAATAAACATATTGATGTTGCTTAAAGCCTTGCATAATACTATTAAACACTAATATATATAAACACGGGAATTATTTATTTTGCGGAAAATCTAAATAAAGGAAGCCTATTTTATTGCAGGAAGATGTGTTAAAGGATGTCTTAGAGAAACGTTGACGGGGCCTTATTGTTATGATCGTTGCAATCCCAGTTGTGTCAATGGTACATGTGCCCAGGACGGTCAATGTCCTGGTGGTTGCCAAGTTGGTTACTGGGGTAAGAAGTGTATCACTAGCTGCAATACCAACTGTACTGAAGCACCGAACCAGGAAACGACCCAGTGTGATCCAAGTGACGGCAGATGCATGTTTGGGTGTTTAAATAACACTAGCTGGAGTCAACAATGTTCTAAAAAGTGTTCCGTACTCTGCAATGGCAGCTTGTGTGCTCAGACCAGCGGAGCATGTACAGATGGTTGCGCCACAGAGAAAATGTTCGGTGCAGATTGTTCTAAAATCTGTAGTGCAAATTGCATCAACGGAACCTGTTTGAAAATCGATGGAAGCTGCTTCGGTGGTTGTATTCCTGGCTGGTATGGTGCTATATGCAGCAGTAAGTGCCCTGAAAACTGTTTAAACGAGACGTGTTTCATGGAGAATGGGACCTGTACACTGGGTTGTGTGGATTGCTTTACCGGGCCCACCTGCTCTGAAGGTATGCGGTTATTGACGTACAGGTGTTTGTGTTTTTAATATAAACGTGCGCGTTTATTATATATGATACACAATTTCGATAATTGCAGTAGAAACTGGTTATTATTTTCTTTGTAATCATATTAATCTGTTGTTTGCTTTTACAAACATTCGCCATGATTGCGTATGCTGCGATGTTATAAGAATCTAGTACGAGTACATCTAACGTTTCTGCACGCATTCTCTGAAATAAATATTTCTAGTTGTTATATTATTAGTCCATTTTTCTGCAAAAGTCTTCTCCAATGTTTCTTAAGGGTAATTAACTGAACTGAATAAATCTTACTTTATTTGTCAAACAGCTTGTCCTGTGGCAGCCAAATCCAAAGACACTGTATGGATCTACGTGGTGATTGCTTGTGGTGCAGTTGCAGCCGTTGGCATATTAATAGCTATTATATATACCACGAGAAAACGGTAAGATAAACAGTAGACAAGGACATATATTCGTGTGTTCAATACTTATAGTATACAACTATCAATAATATATAGATAGTACCTTCTCATTTTCTTACAATGGAATGCAAACACCTGTATGCCAACCAGCGTTTTCTGTTCCATATCACTTTAGGTTGCGGTACACTAATTCTTTCTTATAGGCCACAATGGAAGCTTTTCCGAAGATAAATAATAAAACTAAACATACAAATTCAAATCAAGGTAAGTCCAAGTCCAATGTTCTAAAAGTTAAAATTCAGCATGTTTCCCCTACACAATTTTCCATGGGGGGCCGCCATATTTGTTTACATGCATAACCGCAGTAAACATTTACCTGTTTTTGAATGGGGGTTGATCGCACAATTTCATCTTTAAAAAATACATTTGGTAAAAATAAATACTCTCATTTTAATAAATGTTATTTATTAATTAATTAACAACTCTGAAAATGTATTTTGAAACATTTATCTGGCATGTTTTAATTTTTGTGATCTTTCACTTCTGGCTCAGGTCCCTCCTGGAAAGGGGCGTGGTCAAGCCCATGCTACATTTAGGATACCGCAACCTATACTACATATGTCGTTAAACTAGTCTACTAATAGTACTGTGCTATACCATGTTACGAGTATTCTTATGACGGCATACAATAAAAGGATGTTCTGGAAAGTTGCATCACCTCTTGTGGATATGCCTCATCTTCAGGATCACACTCGAGGCTTAAGCTTCTAGTGAAATCCTGCATGTATGGCATGTCCACTCGAAGCAATTCGAGTTTTCAGAACACGTTACTCTAGAAATAACCTATTATAGTCAACGATACTTATAATTCTTAAGTATTGAAACAGACAATTTCAATTTTAACTTGTTTCACGCACGTGTGTCCAATTACAATTTTGATTTGGAGCTGCAGATATCTGTATCGCATGACATCATTGTGGGGTCACTGTCGCATGTTTTAACATTTTAACAGTAGATGAAACTTTGAAAAGGATGAAATAATTATTAAAATCGCATGATAAACCAAGAATATAATACTATTTGAAGGAAGTTCAAAAAAGGAAATAGAAGCCGCCATTTTGAGACTATGACGTCATAGTTCTAAATTATCGTATATGGTATATCGATAACTATCATTTAGAGCATAGAATTCGATGGCTGATCATAGTACATAGATCATAATATTACACTTTAGTATACTTATTTTTAATACAGTTGCTTTGATTTGTTTTCCTTATAAATTAGTTGATTAACATATTTATAAATATCCATATGTGGAAATTTAGAAATATGATGGCATAGTTCTCAAAATGGCGGCTTCAATATCTGTTTCAGAAGAACCGTCTAATGATCGTCTCTTCTTTATTTACTAGTATCATCCAATTTTGATAATGTTTTCATCCTTTTCCAAGTTTGTCAGAACTCTCAATAATAAGCTGTTTGCTTATATGCCTACATTACCTTTAAGAAAGATGATTCTATTGTTTTTGCAATGTATTCATTGTGTAAGAATGTGTAAATCACCACTTTTAGAATGGTTTTACTAGTTAATTTGTTGTTTTTGTGTATGCCAACAAAGTCTCTTATTCTTGACCGTACATTTTGTCTTGCTTCTTTGGGTTAATTGAGCGAATGTTTGACCATATGTATTTACTTGATATTCTCAATAGCCGAAGGCGAAGGAAGAATCGTCCAGTGACTGTCCCTTTCGACGAAGACGACGTACCGAACAAAAAGTCAAAAGGACGACACCACGTAGAGAGTAAGTACACATTTAGAATAAATTAATAATGATGTTGACCTTACTTTATTTATACATTGTATTATAATATTTAGCCTATAGACTTGCGGCTTCCTCAGTGACGTGTGGGGGTAGGGTGCAATAGGGGGACAACTGAGCACGTTCAAATTGTGTTCAATCTTCTGGTGGCGGGTTGGGCGGGTCAACACATAAATCGGCAAAATATTGGGGAAGTGCAAACATACTCTGTCCCCTGTCAGGTTATTGGAGGGATGGCTCCCTGCCCACACCTATTCCTACGCCTATGCTCTCAGCATCATCATTCGTATGGGAACGTAAAACGGACTGTCATGCGTATACTAGTACTTACTCGGAGCACGTTAAATGTCCATTGACATCTATTCGATAGTAAGATAATTTGTGGATGAGCCGTTAATAAACAATATTTCTACATATTTACGAAAGCTGTGATCTGCAATCTGATCTGTCATCAGCATACTTGTTTGTTTTTAAAGTTTTAAATGACTCGCATTTTTAACCATGCAATTTGTAAATATAAACAAAGAGCATATTAGTAAACATGGATATAGGGAATATGGCATTTTGAAAACCTTTTATCCGAAAACAAGTATACTCAGGGTTTCAGAATACGTTTCTAGCTTTAAATGACTTATATAATGCAAACAATTGTCACACATAATAATATTAATATACCAAAAAGGGCTTTCATTTTTTTTTTGCACATGCTGTGCTCAAAGTTTGGAACTTTACCATCGATACATGGAACATTTACTGCACATCTTATTTTCTCAGGATTTAGTCAACTTTTTGTCCAAAATCCTCTGGCGGCAATGAGAGATAAGATCGACGACAAACATGATGAAACTGACGAATCACAAGAGCTGGCGGTAATAAGAGAGAAGACTGAAAATAACCGCCATGAAACTAAGCGGGAACCACAACAAAGAATAACAGTTGAGAATATACTGGATCATGTGATAAACATGGATTCTCGTGCATACGCTCATGAGTTTGAGGTAGTTGTTGTTTTTATTTAGACAATTAACGGTGAAAAAAAACAATTGTGAATACCTCCACGTATAAAATAAAAAAATGACTTCTCAGTAAGTTTTAATATAACGAGGTTAACTGTTTTAAACAAGGATTCAAAACAGTTCTTATTCTAACAAATGATATCAACATTTAATCAAAGGCTGTTCCAATTTTAATACTACTACTGCTGCTAATAATAATAATAATAATAACAATAATAGTATAATAATAATAATTATAATAATAACAAAGTTATATATAATATTTTAGACATTACAAACTGGTCTAACGCAGAAACACGATGCATCTAGAAAGCTGGAAAACCTGGCTAAAAACTTTTATAATGGTATTTATCCATGTAAGTAGATTTTTACAGATATAACGTTTGCACGTGCTTGTGCTTTTCGGGAATAAGCAAATCAGTTCTCGAGAAAATGCACATTTTGTTAAAATTCAGAAAAGGGGAACACTTGTATGCAACGAACACCAACTAGAGAAGATAGTAAAAGTCTCAATTTTATTGAGTCTGTTCATGGGCGATAATATAATGTATAATGTATAATCTTACGACCACTAGCACCGGCTTAAGCGATATTCCTCTTTAAAGGCTCGATGATCGCACTGTAACAGTAAGTAATAGCAATCTGTAGCGCGGGGATGCCTTTAACAGTCGCCACACAGCACTAAATGAACGCTAGTGTGAAACCAAACATAAAGAAAATGGTATTCTTCGGAAACAGAACACAATCAAGAGTCGTTTTAATGGAGAGATTTAAAGAAGGTTGGATGCTCAGAAGTCTTGCCAATAAGATATTAAACATAATATCCAATATAAATTTAGGAAATATCAATCGGGAAAGGATGTATATTATTTAAAATAAAATACAGAAAGGAATATACGATATGTTAGAATATCATAAATACATGCATATTCGAAACGAACTGCCGGACATTTGACACATACTGTGTGGTGATGTGTATTGTAATTTGACATATAATGACAAGCGTGTAGTGTTATTTATTGTAATTCGACAGATTATGACAATCGTCTAGTGTTGTGTATTGTAATTCGACAGATAATGACAATCGTCTAGTGTTGTGTATTGTAATTTGACAGATAATGACCATTGTTTAGTGTTATTTATTGTAATTCGACAGATAACGACAATCGTCTAGTGTTGTGTATTGTAATTTGACATATAATGACAATCATGTATTGTACTTTGACATATGATTACAATAGTGTATTGTTGTGAGTTGTAATTAGGCAGATGATGACGTGTAGTGTTATATATTGTTTTTTGACAGATGATAACACTCGTGTAGTTTTGAAGCACCAGACTGACCAAGTTCACACTGATATGGTCACAGATTACATCAATGCATCATTTATTCCGGTAATGTACATGTTTATTAATCTTTAGATGCTAGTAGAATATATTAAGGACGTATTTTTTATTGAGAATTAAACGAGTTTAAAGGACTGGCGGCCTAGTGGCTTTTCATCTCAGAGAAGCAATCATTTTGTTTTGTGGAAACTAATATTTTTATATCGAAAATAAAAATATATACATGTACTCATTTCTACAGATATTGATATTCTTTCGTTTGCATCACATATTTTAATCTCAAACACCATAACACTTTATCCATTAATAGCTTATATCGTTCTTCAAATTCAGGGTTATTCGGCAGAAAAGAAATATATAGCTGCACAAGGTATGATAATGACTATACGTAAAAAATATTTTTCTTGTTTGGACCGTTTATTAACTTTGTAGACATTTAACAGAAATAAATACATGACATATAAGGAAAACAGCATTTTCAGTAGTAAACAGAGCTTAGATGACGTTTAAAAACATGGGTGAGGAAAAAACTTAACTGCGGAAACTGGAATTGAATTGAATGTTATTACAACATGTTGTATTTTTTTCCACATATAAATGAAATGTATCAAGTAAATGTGATCGAAAAAAAGAGTGTTCTTTCTCACGATACATAGGAAAATGGCCTAACATTTGCTAAAATGACCTAAAACACCATTCAAACCATGATAAATTGAAGAAGGAAATATGTTTTAATTAAAATCTGGATGTCCTACTTTGTTAAAGGCCCGTCACATGTCACAGAGAAGGACTTTTGGAGGATGGTTTTGGAACAGGAGAGCGATTTGATTGTTATGCTCACAGTAATCCCTGACGACGGGGTAATATATTTTGTTTCCTTTTTATTCTATCAACTGTTATGCCCTTAACTACAGTATGAATCAATGCAAACTGAGCACATATTTCTTAAAGGCCACCGATGATATGTGTTCAATACTAGTAGCGTGTACGCAAGTCGAGTGAGTGCATATACAATTGAATAGAGACGATTTGAAAGCATTACCATATGAAATAATATGATTCTTTTGGTCAAATGATGACATGTTTTAGAGGTTATGACCCTATCATTTTGCAACGCACTGCATGTTTAGAGGTGGACCGATTTACAGTTCGCCACTATGCTTTCCTCTTTGATTGTGCGATTAACGGACATATTGTGGACCATATCATGACGTCTATCTAAATCCTTATAGGCGGTAGCGTTTGATATTTGTCTTTAATCATCTTGTCTTGTCGTACCCTTAACGATTTATTCTATTGTTGCTCTGGCTTCTGCCAAGTCAATGAGTACTTACTTTGTGGCTTTCTATGCTTTCGTATTTTTTATATTACATATACATGATCATTTATGTGTCTTACTTATATTGCCTATTAATGCTGTCTTGTTTGTTAGAGATTATAACCTGGCGAGGATATCTTTATTTACACTGTCCCGTTTATTCGGATGACAAATGAGAGTGAGGTTTTGTGCACCCTAGAACCTAGTTTAAACCCTCAGCGGCCTTTTTTTCATTTTGCCACTGACCGTTCCAAGGAGGTAGCCCTATTGTCAACCATTTTGTGTTTGTGATGTCTTATTTTGCCTTTTATTTGTTTGTTTCCGTGTGGGTTTGTGGTTGACTGTCGTCCTTGAATGCTACTTTTCTTGTTCGATTTTTATATCTACTCTTAGGTAAAACGTAATATATAAGTTCCAGTTAGATAATAATTATTTATATAAATTATTTATATAAATAATTAAAATTGACCCAGAAAATATCTTCTTTCTATTATTTAATTTGTTGAAAATATCCTTTATCGTTTTTGTTTCTTCATGTGTTGTTTATTAATTAAAATATAGCTCCTAGCCAACTTTGTCTTTATTGATATCTTTAAATAACGATATTATTTTATTCTCATGTTTTTGCTATTATTTTGTGTATGTTTGTTTTTAATATTAGTGTGTTAATGACATAATGTTTTTGTTTATTGTTTTGCAGTACTCGCAGTGTGAGAAATATTGGCCTGAAATGGGAGAACAAAAACAACTGGACGACAATTGTGTAACCTGCCTTGAATATACAGCGTTTGCTGATTTCACCATTAGAAGGTTTAAACTAGCCCATGTAAGAAACACAATGGATACTATTGTCTATACACATCACGGTACCATCCACAAACTGATAATTAAGTGTAAACTATTTTCATTCCTTTTTATGCCCGCGAAGGGTGGCATATAGTAGTCGCACTGTCCGTCCGTCCGTCCGTCAGTCCCTTCGTTCGTTCGTTCGTTCGCACAATCGTGTCCGGTTAATAACTCTGACAATAATGGACCGATTTTCAAATAACTTGGCACAATTGCTCACCACAACAAGACGACATGTCGCGCACAAAATCCAGGTCCGTGGCTCTAAGGTAAAGGTCACATTTAGAGGTCAAAGTTCAAAATGCTTTCGTGTCCGATTAATAACTCTGACATTCATAAGCAGACTTTCAAATAACTTGGCACAAGTGCTCACCACAACAAGACGACGTGTCGCGCACAAAATTCATGTCCGTGGCTCCAAGGTCAAAGTCACACTTAGATGTGAAAGGTCAAATCGTGTCCGGTCAATAACTCTGGCGTTCATGGATGGATTTTCAAATATCTTGGCACAAGTACTCACCACAATAAGACGACGTGTTGCGCACAAAATCCAGGTCCGTGACTCTAAGGTCAAGGTCACACTTAGAGGTCAAAGGTCAAATCGTACGCGGTCAATAACTCTGGTATTCCTTGATGGATTTTCAATTTACTTAGTGTAAGTGCTCACCACAACACGACTATATGTTGCGCACAAAATCCAGGTCCATGGCTCCAAGGTCAATGTCACACTTAGAGGTCAAAGGTCACTTCGGGGGCATTTGTCACATACAGTGCGATTTCTTGTTTTCTTTTGTAAATATATTAATTGTTTGGTTACTATTTTAAAGTAGCTGTCCCGCCAACATCAGCCACATTTTACAACATATGTCCAACGTTTCTAAACCTACTGATGACTTGCCTCGCCTCGCATGCAGAATTACGCGGGTTCAATCCCTGGTCGGGTCAATCGAAATACTTCATAAAAACATATATCTTGGTTGACAATCAGCATATAACGCATAGTTCTAGAACTAGCAGGCCCGGTGACTGACATTTTGTTAAAAACGACATTAATCCCCATACGTACAAACATGAATCAGTTGCACTGATTTCATGGACAACAGTTGGCCTGGTTGATGGTGTATGAAATGAATTTAAAAATAAGTTTGGTATGTTATAGAGTAGACATATATATTGTGTTGATGTCTAATACAATTGGACAAATAATCACAGTTTGTACGAACGTGTGTAATACATGGAGAATAATAAATGGATATTTTCATATCACATCCTATATCAGGCTTGAGACGCCATATCAGCCCGAGACATTCATAAGCAGACTTTCAAATAACTTGGCACAAGTGCTCACCACAACAAGACGACGTGTCGCGCACAAAATTCATGTCCGTGGCTCCAAGGTCAAAGTCACACTTAGATGTGAAAGGTCAAATCGTGTCCGGTCAATAACTCTGGCATTCATGGATGGATTTTCAAATATCTTGGCACAAGTACTCACCACAATAAGACGACGTGTTGCGCACAAAATCCAGGTCCGTGACTCTAAGGTCAAGGTCACACTTAGAGGTCAAAGGTCAAATCGTACGCGGTCAATAACTCTGGTATTCCTTGATGGATTTTCAATTTACTTAGTGTAAGTGCTCACCACAACACGACTATATGTTGCGCACAAAATCCAGGTCCATGGCTCCAAGGTCAATGTCACACTTAGAGGTCAAAGGTCACTTCGGGGGCATTTGTCACATACAGTGCGATTTCTTGTTTTCTTTTGTAAATATATTAATTGTTTGGTTACTATTTTAAAGTAGCTGTCCCGCCAACATCAGCCACATTTTACAACATATGTCCAACGTTTCTAAACCTACTGATGACTTGCCTCGCCTCGCATGCAGAATTACGCGGGTTCAATCCCTGGTCGGGTCAATCGAAATACTTCATAAAAACATATATCTTGGTTGACAATCAGCATATAACGCATAGTTCTAGAACTAGCAGGCCCGGTGACTGACATTTTGTTAAAAACGACATTAATCCCCATACGTACAAACATGAATCAGTTGCACTGATTTCATGGACAACAGTTGGCCTGGTTGATGGTGTATGAAATGAATTTAAAAATAAGTTTGGTATGTTATAGAGTAGACATATATATTGTGTTGATGTCTAATACAATTGGACAAATAATCACAGTTTGTACGAACGTGTGTAATACATGGAGAATAATAAATGGATATTTTCATATCACATCCTATATCAGGCTTGAGACGCCATATCAGCCCGAGAGCTTAAGCTCGAGGGCTGATATGGGCCGAGGGCCTGATATAGGGTGTGATATGAAAATACACATTTTTTATTCTATTTATCATATACTTCATCTTTGTCGAAATGTCAATTTCAGCTCACTCACTACGCTGTTTTCCGAGGAGAAAAAAAAGAGTTTTTATCAATAGATCTAGTTCATTCTTATGTGCTCATATCTGTCGCGTAAGTGGTACACAACATGTATTTTTATTGAAAATGAATTCCATTGAATTTGAAATATTCTAATCAAGGTGAAATGTCATAAGTGGTTATTTCATCCACGGATAATGATTCTATAGCCAATAATCTGCCGTGAAAGCAGAATGGAAATAACTAATGAAACGCAGACGACAAACAATACCCGTGACAAGTCGTATACAATCGTAACTAATCGGTTATTTCCGTGTCACTCCGGTAAAAGGATCGAGATGAAAATTCGGTTATTTCCGTGATATGACATTTTTTTCACCCTATATTTCACGCGTGTGATAAAGCTTTATTGCCCGGCAACGAAATCCTTATTGATATGACTAGCTAGGTCTATGTCGTATCGAATATTAAAAAACAGCATATTTGTAGGGAAGTATATGATAAATGCGTATATGTGTATTATAGGGAGACGAAGAGAGACCCGTTACTCATATACAGTTCACTTGCTGGCCCGACCATGGTCCACCACTGGAATCTGCTGACATGATCGAGTGTCACCAGAAATACAGATCCCTTGTAAAGTCACGTGAATGTAATGGACCAATCATCGTTCACTGCACGTAGGCTATTATAAACATACAACACTTTTACTTAGGAAATATATGTTTGTCTATTCAGTTTAATGGTTACCTTAACTATCGTTATTAAAACGTGTACTGAAAACGTGACATTAATATCCATAAATTCCATAATAACTGCATCGATACTTATAACGATAAGTTGCATTTCTATTGAAACAGTTAAAGGCAAAACAGAATAGAAAAAAGCAAATGCACACTTTTGTTTTATGTATTTGAATTGAAAAAAATGACATTGTTGAAGTAACATTTAATATGTAAAATAATATATGTGACATTTAAGATGTAAAATAATATATATATACGATTTATAGTAACATTGTCCAGTTGCTAATAAGTGTATCATAACATATGTACACACGTAAACTGTCATGATCAAATTTGCATTGTCAAGTATGAAGCTTTTGTATATATGACAGTTAAAACAACATTACAAATCCTGCATACCCCAATTGTAGAGACGGTGTTGGGCGAACAGGATTGTTTCTTGCCCTTGACATTCTCACAGACGAAGGGCTGGCCACCGGAGATGTGAATGTTTACGAGTGTGTATCGAACCTGAGAAAACAGAGGGTCAAAATGGTTCTAACATATGTATGTATAAGCTTATTTTTTATTATTATTTACACTGTCTTGTCAATTTGGGCTGAAGACAGGATAATAGCGAGGTTGTGTACACATAAAACAGTTTTTCTTTATTATTGATCGCTAACTCCTAGACTATCAGGTTTGTTCAAATGAAGTGTATGGGGTCGAACATAACTGCCCCGGGAGTCCAGAAAAATTATATAGCGATATTCCATGTTTTATATTGACTTATAAAGGGAAACATTTAAAAATCTCCTTCTCCAAAAGTACAAAGCTCTCATACATTGCATGTATCATAAGCTTATGGTCCTTTACCAAGTTTGTTCAAATGGTAACCCTGGGGTCAAATATGGTCCTTTACCAAGTTTGTTCAAATGGCAACACTGGGGTCAAATGTGAAGGTCTACATTTTTAAAAACAACAATGTTTTGCATGTACCATAAGCTTATGGTCCTCTACCGAGCTGATTTAGATGGAGACCCTGGCGGTCACTTGGTGTTCAAATGAGGGTCAAGTTTGACCCCGCCCAAGGGTCACATGTTTTACATGGACTTAGATGAGGAAACGCTTAACACACTTTCTTTTCATAGTGTAGAACTCTCATATATACATGCAGCTTAACCTTAAGGTCCTCTAATATATGTGTTCAAATGACCAAATGTTCAAAGTCTAAATCGCCCGGTGTAAAGTTTTATATATAATTATATAGGACAACCTTAAGAAATTCTTCTTCTCTGAAATTACAAGAGTTAGAGGTCTAATATTGTATATGTGCCATAGCTCATTTGCCAAGTTTGTTTGAATGGTAAACCTGTGTTAAATTTGACCTCACCACAGGGATCACAGTTTTACATAGACGTACGATAAGGGACAAAACTGAAAAATCTTCTCTTACCAGACTTTTTCTTTTATCTCACCCACTTGAACTTTTACTGTTGCAAGTGTCTACAGTGGAGAAGGTAAGCGAGATTAAGGGCTAAATATTCAGGACCATTTGGTACTCTTGTTATATATATTTACAGTTAGATTTAAGTTCATCGTTTGCTAATTTCTCTGGATAGTGACTTTATTTTTAGAGATTTCCTTTTGATGGGATGTACTTTTATTTACACTGTCTTATCCATTTCGGCGCAGAATATCGGAAAATAACGAGGTTGTGTACACATGAAATTGATTTAAGCTAACCATTAGGTCGTATTGTCACATTGCCTACTGACCGTTCCAAGTGGCTAACTTCGCCAATCGTTATGTGTTGTATTGTCCTGTTCATTGACTAAGTAGAGCTAGCGAACAGTTGTAAAGGTATGCGAGATCTCAAGATCTATACCGTATAGTCTGGGTTTAATAAACCTGTTTCGGTTTCTTTGTTACCCACAAAGTCTAGTTGTAATGTGTTTAAAGGGCTTAAAACAACAACATACTTATATGAATTTTGGTCCTATAAAAACCACAGCACCGAAACACAAATGCACAATGTAGATCCGCACTGAACTGAATAGTCAGATCACTGAATAGTCAGATCGCATTTCTAAACTTGTACGTTCATGTCAAATTTCTATTTCCAGGAACAGTATGAATTTCTGTACAAAACCATAGCAGAGACATTGGCTTTGCAGTGTCAGTTCATGTCAAAGGCCGACTTACCTGAAGTAATCGAGGAATTAGTTACACAAGATAATGGTCAAAGTAAAATGGAAACAATGTTCAAGGTAGGTAGTTAATTTGTAATGTTACTGCGCGTCCGATTCACATTTATTTCGTGGCAAATGGAATTTCTTCAGCTTGTTTTACATATACAGTTTATGGGGTGACATACATGTATACTATATAAACTGGTATATCATATAAACTGTTTTTATTTCAGAACTGTGTGATGTCCATGATGCTTGATACAGTAGATATCGAGAGTATCAGCAGGTTGGAAGAAAGGCATTTAAAGGATAGGCCTACCAGTGATATACCGGGTAAAGACAAATTATCGTTAGGTTTTCTTAATATTTTGGAATGTTGTCTGGATCTGTTATCATAATTTATGTTTTACATGGGTTTATATTTTAATGCCAATTCCAGAAAAAAAGCGTTTATGTTTGTGGTGATGAATACGTTGGTTAAATTGTAATTAGTGTTTATTTTGAATGCATGTTTTTGGTGGACTTTGTGAATGCTACATTTCCTGTTCGATTTTGTATCTTCTTGTCCATGTTGATTGTTTCTAAGTCGGTAACCCTGTCTTCACCACCCTTTCTGTTGTTTTTTTGTCTCTTTCATTGTATTTTCAAGTCCTTCTTTGCAGTACAGTGCGGACCTACGATGCCTTTGCGCTCGGACGCTGTGGTTTCTATAGGACCCATATCTCATTTTTTCAACAATATTCGAAGAACATGCATTTGCATTGAAAATGCCTTCTTAAGATTATGTGTCATCTTTAAATGTGTTTTTTTTTTCCTTACTGATTGTAAAGTGTAAGGAACCATTAGTTTGTGCGTGCCAGGCAAAGAAGCAGAAACACATAGGGCTCAAACAATGGGTTGAAGATACATATGTCATATGATTTTGAGAAGGTGGTGAGCTATGATTTTCGATTAAAGGGTATCAGTTTCAAATGAGGTTATGGATAATAGGGTCACAGTCGTACAGTTATGTCTCTTCATATAGACCAGTAATTTAATCCTCATAGAATACATCGTACTGGAAAATAATTACACCTACTTTCCATTTGGTTTAATATATTTGTCTGTATCATACAAGGTGGGTTTGTATACACACACATAAAACTCAAAAACATGTGAATAGCTGAAACAATCTCATCATATTTAAATGTTTTCAGAACTTCGGTATAGGTCTATGGTGCTATCTGATACGTACATAAATGCAGTTTGTGTTGATGTAAGTATTCAATACACATATAAGTTACATTATTTACATAATTATACTATACATATCTAGCACTTGCTATATATGCAGTTGATGTCCGAACAAATATAAAGGGACTATGTCTGATATACATATAACTTGTCTTTGATTTTAGCTACTGCTTTGGGTAATATTAATAATCTGCAATTAAACCAGCAATACTTTGGGAATAGACCAACATGCCGGTAATGTGGCGTGGAAAGCGTTGTATTTAACATTGGCTTTGAGAAACATTTCAGTTCGCTGTTTTTTCATGTTCTATGAATTATTCTGGAGAAATGAAAAATGTAATGAATTGACTTTCTCTTTAATGTTAACATACACAAGGAACTTTCATTATCAGGGAACAGATACTAAAATTTAGACGTATATAACATGTAAACTCGCATGACATGTGTATTATACATTATGTAAGCATCATCTTTTATATTATGTTTGTTTCCGAAACATTCATTGGACAAAATATAGACATACATGACGAAGAATGGTATAATAGTGACACAGATGCCGATACCAGAGACAGTTGGGGACTTCTACAAACTTGTGGTAGATAATAAATGCGGTACCATTGTCATGCTCAATAAAATAGACCCATTGGATCAGGTATATATACTATTACTACTTTTAAGAGCGTGGCATCTCGACAGGACGAGATTATTATTTTTATTTGTTTCTTAAGCAAGGTTTTACATTGCTTACTAGTTATGTTTATTGTTTAGTTTTATATGTTGGCTATGTGACGGTTGGTTTGTGTCTACCATAATATGAAAGCACTTGGGAGATTAATTTGTTTTAGCACTTTTTGGTTAATACTGTTCACATGTTATGTGTGTTTCCTTTATCATAATGAGCTTGGGTATTAAATGAAACACAGTCAGTGTGTGTAATTAAGACCATTATAGTAAATATGGATGCTAGATAGATATATTTTATTAAACCAAAAGACAACAAACATGTCCATGTGTTGTAGCTAAGCTAACATATCAATCAGTTGCAGACATACAATCATAATAATTTACGTGTGAATATAAATGAGAAGAAACAAACGACATTTCAACACGAATTACACATTGCCTTTCTTGCATAGCGGCATATATTCAATAACCATGACTTATATCAGAGTTTTTAATTTTAAGTGCTTTATATATATATATATTCCCCTAAGTTTCTATTTTTTGGACTGTTTGTTTGTCAACAACTCGATCAGTTTTATTATATTAGGACGGTTCCAGAGATGTCTTTTTATAAGCTGTTTTCTGAAATCTTTATACATAGGACATTCGAATAAAAAATGAACCTCATCTTCTAAGACATTACAATGCAAGCATTTTCTTTCATTTAAATGTGTAATATTTGGCTTTGTATATCTTCCTGCTTCTACTGCTAGCCTATGCGATGACAATCTTAGTTTTAATATAGCTATTATAGCTATTCTAAATTTCTTAATAGTGACTGTTACTTGATAATTTTAAAAACCAAAATCTGAAAATAATCTATAAACTCTAGCTTTAGGCGATTCTGATAATCGAGTATTCCAGTTTTGAATGAAATTGTCATGGAAACATTGTTTTAAAGTATACAAAAATGCATTTATATTGACAACACCCTGGTTTAACCAAACATGATAACAACCTAAGTTTGACAATAAAGATTTTACAAGTGATGCCAGTTTGTTCTTTTTGGGAGCAACTCTAGATCTTGTAAAAGCTGATTGTAGGCATGTTACCTACTTTCTTCACTATAAATTATTTTATTCCAATATTTAACAATACGGAATAACCTCTTGGTTTGTAAAGAAAAACGGCCTATTCCACCATATATCAATTTTGTTTGGGTGCTTTGTTTTACATTTAATAGCCGTTTGCAAAATTGTATGTGTACCCTCTCCACACTGTCCGCTTTACAAAGGCCCCAAACTTCGCAGCTATAATTAAGGATTGCCATGACTAATTTGTCAAATAGGTCTAATGATGCTTAACTGTGCTATCTTTAAATATATACTGACTTGAAACACAATATCTCATGTTTTTTTTGTGTTTCAATGAAAGTTAAAAGGATATATATACGACTATTCTTACATGACGTCTGATAAAAAATAAAAATACCATGTTTTTTTTCACAGACGCTAGGCGTTTATTGGCCAAAACCTGATTCAGTTATCAAGGATGGCAGCATGCAAGTTTCAATGACGGAAACAGAAAAACACGACCACGTTGTTCGACACTTGAAGATTGAGGACGACCAATCCAAGGTAGTATATCTAGTCATATAAAACAAATTATTTGTTTACACTGTCCGGTTTTATTGATGTTTTATGCACCCTTGAACCTGGTTTAAACCATCCAAGAGTGTTGCCCATTCGTCAACTCTTTCGTGTTTTTGGTATCGTAAACTTTGCTTCAATATTTCATTGTAATAGTTGTAATTTCCCCTGTTTTGGTAGTTTGTTCTTTTTAACCTTACAATGACTACTGGTTTTAAGGAAAACGTCCAAGCTAGTGGATTAGTCCATGACGTGACAATGTTCCATTACACTGGTTGGGAGCAAGTGCATAAACTACCGGAGGTACGGTCAATGCTTGGTCTGATCGATGTCGTTAGACAGCATGTCGCCAACTCAACAAACAAAAAACTGCTTGTCCATTGCTTGTGAGTATACATTGCCTTATTGTGTTCCTTGATTCCGAATGAGCCGACTTTTCAGTATCATTATCACTTTATTCGTGATTGGCGTGCTGATGGTAATGTTGATATATGATATGTGAACTGTGCATTGCTGAATTGGATTTCTGGTTCCAAATGTATTTGTCCACTACTTATATAAGTTTAATTCAGGAAGATCGCCACAACGTCACGAAGATTTCAAATGCGTGAATCAATAAACATATGTCAGATCATATTTTACTATAAACCTGCTTGACTTTTTGGCTGAAACATGTAAATAACAACATAATGATTGGTCGTCAAAAACATATATCAAAGCATTTGCATCCAAAAAGAACGTGAGCAATAATATAATAGTCAAAATGGAATGGTATTTAACGTCACGATTCATTATGAATAATGATTTTGCATCATTAACAAAGAAGCATTACATCAAAGAAGACCTTCTAATAAATATGCAATGACAATTGTCGGTATTGTTACATATTTCTGTCAAAAATGTCCAATATTTGTTAACGTAGTTGTTAAACATAGCTACCTACTACACACATATGTTTATTAAATGTGTAATCAGGAATGGATCCGAGCAGACGGGGCTGTTTTGTGTGCTGTATAACTTGCTGGAGAAACTCGACTGTGAGGATGATATAGGGATTATGAGCACAGTGAGGAAACTCAAGACCCGACGGCCGTCTGCCATACCGGATATGGTAAGTTATTGTTCTATCTTCTGTCACATTTAAATATTTGTTTTGTTAAAAGTAAAACACATTCTAGGAATCAAAATGTAGTGTCTTGCGTCTGTGCATTCCTAATGAGAACAGGTTCCTTGCTAATTAGCATTATCATTTTCCACGTGACAAGTACGCTTCAGTACAACTGCTAACTCGAGTTTTGCTCTTATTTCTCTGCGTAAGTGTTGTTTCTTTTGAGTGTGTGTTTGGATGAGCTCTGTGAATGCTTCATTTTATCTTTTTGTATCTATTTTTAATCAGATAAAAACTATCACACCTTCATAAAGTACAAGTTATAGTGATGTACGTCTAGTTATTTTGATATTTCATTATTAACGTTTACTTAACTATTTCCTAGAAAACCTCTTATGTTTCAATCGGACTATATTCAGCAGAAGTAACGTAGTGTATTACGCCTATATTTAAGCTAATGAACAATTAATTCAGGTAGGTTCAATTATATACTTATGATGTCGAAGAAATATATAACTGCTCACATTACCTTTTATTTCCAGGTACAGTACGAATATTGTTATGAAGCAGTTCTCGTCTACATGAACTTGAGCAAGGACTACGAAAACGTGATTCCGTCATGATTATTTGTTATGTTTAACATATTGCCCATAATTTAGGATGAACACTAAATCATAGTTCTTGGGTCTGTAGCACCCGATGGATTTGATGACACTGTTTGTTTTGTTGTTGAAATAAGTAGGTAAAAGCTTTCAGACACCACTTGTTGGACAATTTAAAGAATGGCTTTAATGTAATTTCATTTTGCCCCATCAGTTGTTCGCCTTTTTAGAGAACGTCATAACAGTAAAGAAACTGCATAGTATGTATGTATGCTATTTCACGTGATGTGATGTTCAGTGGAGCTATAATTAGTGTAGATGTTTTCGATTTTAATATTTTGATTAATACTGCAAAGAGATCGCTTACAAAGGGATCCCTTGGAAGCAGCAAACACAAACAATAGAAAAAAGTAGCAGACTTGGTTTCATTGAGTCTGTTCATGAGAGATAATATATAGCGCAAGATCTCTTAGGCCCGCTAGCACTGGCTCAAGCGGTATTCCACTTTAAAGCCACAACGGTTTGACTTGATCATCCCAAAAAGGACCAGTAAGCGATAACACTGCTGATGTGTAGTCGGGCGGATTTTTACAGTCACCACACAGCACTAAACAAACGCCAGTGTAAATGTCAATAACTACTGAAAAGAGAATCCCTTGGAAGCAACAAATACAAACAAGAGAGAACCGTCGCATACACGGTTCCATTGAATCTGTTCAGCAGCGGTAATATAAAGTGCAACACCTCTCACGCCCCTAGCACCGGCTTAAACGGTATTCTGTTTTAAAAACGTAAATATTGCGCTCGATGAAAGGAACTGTAATAACATAACTGACTTGTAATCGGGACGACATTTTACGACCGCCACACAGCACTAAACAAACGCTAGCTAGTGTGAATGTCAATAAATACTGAAAG
Source organism: Cyrtodaria siliqua (assembly GCA_037043455.1). Taxonomy (NCBI): domain Eukaryota; kingdom Metazoa; phylum Mollusca; class Bivalvia; order Adapedonta; family Hiatellidae; genus Cyrtodaria; species Cyrtodaria siliqua. Next base: position 232,461 of record JAWPHD010001048.1, read on the forward strand.
TGGATCCATTGGAGGCAACAAACACAAACAAGAGAGAAAGTAGCAGACTTGGTTTCATTGCGTCTGTTCGTGAGAGGTAATATAAGTTCAACATTTCTTACGCCCCCTAGCACCGGCTTAAGCGGTATTCTACTTTAAATCCACAAAGACAAATTTGCGAGTTATATTCAGTTTTTTGTTTGTTGAAACTTTGGAGGATACTGTTGTATATAAATTGGAAATTAATTTTCGACTGTAATTGTGGACAATTTTGTACGAGAAAGTATTTATTGTGAATTCCATGTTTATGTTCTTCGCGTTTGAGCGGCCATTCAAATGGCGATAGCCGGGATCGGACAAAGGGATCGAAACTGAGAATGGATTTGCAAAATCTGATGTATAGAAGATGTAAGTTTGAGACAGTGAAGACAGTGAAGGCGAGGTTCATATACACGAATGACGGTGTAGATATTGAAACATACTCGAAGATGAAAACCATTTTGTTGTATGCTGTCCATTGTGTAATGATTTAGGTAAGACATATATGTCATGTTCTTTTTCCACAACCGAGTTATACAAATTCATAATACTGTGTGTGTAAAATGCGAAAACAAGAGGGAAGTCTTTAATTTTAGATGTTTCCAATCAAAGTTTCTACATAACGTATTGAATTATTATATATATGTGTTCCTTTTTTCCAAGTAAATATACAGAGTTTGATGAAAGTTCGTTTTTGAAATACGGTATTTATTTCCAGAGGAAAGTGAAAATCTAATAAACAAACGAGTGCGGAGCATTGAATAAATGCATACTGAAAGGAAAAAGAAACGTATAATCAAAACATTGCCTAATATACTACACTATTATACATACCTAATTCCACGTAATAGTCCAGATATATCTCACGTGTTTTGTACAAAAAGGGACTGCAACTAATTACAGAAAGGACAACTCTGTCATGTAGTAGACCTTTTAATCAAAGTATACCTTTTTACACGAAATTCATAAATGTTGAAGTTTCGCATGATAAAGTCAAGCCATTTCAGTATTGTGTTGAATGTTAAGAGATTGCAACGTTTTGAAGCCTAAATTTTGCTCACCTGCTTGAGCCAAATGCGCATTCTGTCGATAATGAAACTTTAAAGGGTAACCATTGGTGTGTTCGGTGCTGTTTAAACATTCTTTCCGAAAGGACAGGCCTAATGTCTTCCTGTACCATTCGATTAACAGTAACATATTAAACATACAATATATAGCGGAATACCCATTATGCGTTTCTTTTTCCTTTCAGTATATGTATGTTCCTTCTCCCAATTAAATATATTTCTATGCACAAATGCATATGGTAGTTAATAGTTTGCAATGCGTTGTATGTTTTTCGGTCATACTATAGTAATTAGCGAATGCGTATTCCCTCAAACTGAAATATTGCCTACCATTGTAGACTATAATATGTAAATATGCACACATGCACGTGGGATTTTATTGATGTTGCTTTTGTAGTTTAATGAAAATCAGTCTTCTAACATTATGTTGGTATTGTAAATGTATTGCCTGAATTGTCAATTATTAATATATTCCAAAAATGAGATATAGGGTCCTATAGAAACCACAGCGGCATCGTAGGTCCGCACTGTACTGCAAACAAGGACTTGATAATACAATTAAAGAGACAAAAAAAACAACAGAAAGGGTATCAGACATGAACTGCATACATATTGACATTTGATTTATGGCATTTAAGTAACGCTTTCACCACAGCTCAGATTTTACAACAAGAAGAACATGCTGTTTACAGATGTTAAAGCTGAAAGTTAGGACTACCTCAAATAAGTATACACTGATCAAAATTCTTAATTACTCATGCTATTTTAGAATAGTTGTGTGGTAAGTATTTTGTTTTGATCAATAGATTGTAAAATATTGATGTTTTGTTTAAATTACATCTTAAAGGGACACACGGCAATCTTGAAGTATTTATCAAGCACTGAAAATTGAGTCTCGGTTTATTTATCCCGTATCATTTTGACTTTAAACCTGCTGGCATATAATTAAATAATTTTGTGAGTTTTCTTTTCTTCGTTTTGTTCTACCTTAGGTTTAAATATATTGTTGGTGCACTTTAATCAGCAGTTAATAATATGCAAACACAATTTGTTTTATACTTTTCTTATAATTAATATTAATGATTGAACAAATGCAATTTATGCAAAAAAACTAACGGGACGCCGTGAGTTTTTAAAAAATCAAGATTGCCATGTGTCCCTTTAAGTTTAGAGAGTTATCCTCCTTTTATATGAAAACATGAAATGTGCTGATAAAACACATAACAGGAATCAAAGTTCGTTTAAAGATATACACTTCTTGAGATTAGAAGGAAATAATATAAAAAACAACAACATAACAGTTTAACCCATTTATTTCAGATGTTCCGTCAATAATAACATGAAACATGGATAATCCTAAATTATCTCCCTTTTAATTGAATATCGTTTAAAATTCAAGTAAATGTAATTCAGCGTTAACATTAAAGATTTCGAAAAATTATATTGCAAACGCATTTGTAGTGATAATGCTATGCCAAAATAATTCTAGTTGGCATGATTTAGAACTGGGAATATCGCAAACTGCACTAATTGAAAGGGATTAACAAATTCTTAGTACCCAGTTGTATACGTTTTCTAATGTTTTTCTACGAAAACACATCGACTTGAAAGCTTAAAACTGTGTTCATGCAGTCAGAGCAGACGATTTAAACTCGTCATTTTGCAGTTCAACCATTTCTCCAATCAAACGTGAAATACACTATGAGAATATTATTGACATATCCTTAGGTGGGTACTTTTGACTAGTATAGTTTCCCTCATTATTTTCCATCATATACTTAATGAATTAGCTCAATCGTTATCACCATGTGTTTGTCCTGGTATATGCTTCTGCAACACAAACAACTGTGATTATTGTATATTTAAATAATTCAATGTTCTCCGTTAAACATGGAGACCACAGTGGTCTAGTGGATTGGTTTTCCGCGTGACCCGTGTTCAGCTTCCCGCATGAAACATTTTTCTAGGAAACATATAATAATGTAATTAACATTTTTATTTTTCATCAAAGACATTTTCGCTACAAATATGCAAAATTGCCGGCCGTATAAAGTGTTAAGATATATTATTTACTTAAAATGTGTATTTAATGATCTCAAAATGTTCAAAAATGATCATATTGTTAAGGTTTACCTCCACCAATTGCATGTTAACCTCCGAGGTGTAGTCGAATGTAATAACAAGTAATCCCTCCCTTTTGATGGAAATGGGCATTATAAATAGGGGGAAAATGCCCATTTCTATTCGATTTGGTTGTTGTATGTATGAAAAAACGTATTCACTGATGAACATTTTCGAAATTTCGAATCTATGCATACACACTAAGAAAAACAGCTGTACCCTTGACGTGTTTAGTAAACAAACAAGAACTTTCTTACATGTCTTATAACCCCACACTTTCTGATGATTTTCAAGTGGAAAATTAGTTTTCTATATGACAACTACACTGCTGCGTTATATATACTTGAATTTAAGTTGCAGCAAATGCTTAATATGTGACATTTTAACATTGGTGTCAAAAGGAAAAGTAATTGGTGGTTTCATACCTTAATGGATGATATCGTTAAATACTTCATTTATTGTTGAAATTGATCATTATACTTAAATCTGGACTGTTCTTCCGATACTTATTCTACTAAAGGCCTACTTTTTAGATTAACAGTACTTAATTAATGGCATATAATTTTGTTAGAAAATTACTAAATATTGATCAAATTAATTGTATCATATTTTACTATATACTTTATTCAAAATGTCCAACTAAAATTAACTCATTTAAACAAAACTTTGGACACTATATATATATTCGTCATCACTAGAAAGAAATGTGCAATTTCTCATGTTGAATATGTGTATCCATTTATCGATTTGAATGCGTGTTTATATTTCATAACAAAGCAGATATTTATTATTTCATAACAAAGCAGATATTTATCGACATCAAAAGCTTTTCTGACTGTCAAAGTAAATCACTGACATTAAAAAAGACATTGTGTAAATGAAATGTATCATGTTTATTGCATGTTTTAAATACTGCAACTAACCCATATATTGCAATATTATGTTTTATTCATATTTGTTCATGAAATAAAACTGTTAACAAACAAATTGCGTTTATCTTATTACAGCTATATCCATAGTTACTAGTCTAAGCGAATAACCGTTCATAAATGTAAACAGTTCGTTATATAATATAATCTGGTCTGGTTTATTTAAACACGTAGCCCATAGACGTTTTTAAATAACCAACGAGCTCATACAGATTTGGTGTAATTAGTGACCCTGTTTCAGTAACTACCAATCTCTAACTTCCATCTGTTGGAAGTTAGACATGTATAGCTCCGCTCCCTTAGTTATTTTGAATTAAACGATTTAATGCTTTGCATTCACCAAAATAATGTTGCAAAGAAAAAGTTATAAGTCCAACAGGAAGAGTAGCATTCACAGAATACAGTCACTCCAACAAGTATTATAAAGCAAAGATGATTCAAAAAGTACATCACAAACACATTCAGTTAAAAAGCACATCCCGAACATATAAGGGTTGACAACAGGGGTACTGCCTTGGAACGGTCAGTGTGAAAAGGGACCACCGGTGAGTTAAAACCGGTTCATGGGTGCGCCAGACCTCACTCTTACCCTGTCAACATCCTTAAACAACATGACAGTGTAAATAAAAATAATACCCGCCGAGTTAACCCCTTACAATAGAGAAAGCGTAAGTGTAATAAGAAAAAAACACAGAAATGTTCATGTATATAATATATCAAGTAAAAAACCTAAAAAGCTAATCTCATATGTACTCGATGACTTGTCTGAAGTCAGAGCATCACGGAGAGAACCGTTAAGGGCACGACAAAGCGGATGTGAAGGAAATACATCAAACGGTTCCCGCCTTAAAGGATTTAGGAACACGTTGTCATAGAGTCCACCGCCCGTTCGCCGTACTACACATCTTACATATATTTATCCCTAGGTATCTGTGGTTCTTCACAAGCTATTGGTTTGCCACTTTCTATCCGACTTTTTTGTTTGAATGGTGTTTACGTCATGTTTACCACATGTTAGTCCATATATGAAGTCTGTTTTGTTTTGTGGTAAAGGCAGACAGCCTCAATTTTTCTGAGAAGAACCAGTACTGTATACCTCCTTCCGTCCGTAAGAATCGCCACTTCCTCACTTGACAAAAAAGGGTAAAAATATCGGACAGGGAAAGCAGCATTCAAGGACGACAGTCAACCACAAAACACAAAAACAAACACGCAAACAGACAAACGAAAAGACAAAAGTAATAAAAAATGCAAACGACATCACAAACACAAAAGGGTTGACAATAGGGCTATCGCCTTGGACAAGTCGAGCTTCCAGTAGAATTTCAAACCCGTAGCGATGAAAGGCGAGAAGTTTGTAAACAAATTCCAGGATATTTTACCATGTTTTACATTTTACCTTTGTCCCGCGGGTTTTTCTAGTCTTACCATAGATTGGTTTTGTCTTGGGCTGCAACTCCTGAGATTGTTCAGTACAATTCTGGATACATCCTGAGGTATTTCTAATTATGTTTTTTATATATCTAATTTTATCTTTATAATAACATATACGTGTATCGTTTCTTAATTGATCTGGATGTGGACTTTATTTTTAGAGATTTCCTTTCGATGGGATGTATTTTTATTTACACTGTCTTGTCAATTTGATCGCTGAAGACAGGATAATAGCGAGGTTGTGTACACCTCAAATCTATTTAAGCTAACCGGTGGGCCATATTGTCCACAGACCGTTCCAAGTCGGTAACCCTGTCTTCGCCACTCTTTCTGTTATGTATTGTCTTTTTCATTGTATAGTTAATTTGCTCTTGGTATCACAGTGCGGATCTACAGTGCCATTGCGTTTGGGTGCTGTCATTTCCATAGGACCATATTCTCACATTAGTATATCATTATTGCCCATGTTCTGTGTCCCTTAAACACCAATATAACCCACTACTATTACCATTGTGCATTGTTCCTTTAAACGACAGTATAAACCCATGTTATCCCCAAATGCCGTAACTTGAAAAAACACATTTGACCGATCATCACTACCATATTTACTAGAACCCTAAATAGTTCCGTTTACATATGAATTCATGAATTCATGAAATGAATTCGTTAAGATTTTATTAACAGCAGACATATTTATTTAAACAATATTTTATTCAAGTACTGAATGGGATTGGACAACAGGCAATGCCTATGTAAGACCTCTCCCGTATCAAGGTACATATAAACAATAAATTCATATCAAACATAACATAAAATGTGGAATTGTAATACAGTTTGCATAATTAACATTTTGTACTGTCAGAAAGAATTTAAGTGAGAAAAATAAAGAATAAACAGAAAGAAAATCATACTGGAAACCAATACGAAATATATATATAAAAATGTACCGATTATTACAAAATATTATGGTTTTAGTAACAATAGTTAATTTTGAAATTTAAGATAACTGAGAACAAAACAAACAAACAAAAAAGAAATTACAATAAAAAGGAAGAAAGATGACAAAAAGTATATTTTTTTAGCATTGTGACAAAACATATCTGGAAATACAATAGTATATACATACATGTACACATACATGCACATACCTATATATCCATATACACACATACATATACATATGTACAAGTACATACATCTATAATTCTAAGAAAATCTCCTGGTACACTTGATGTATTTATGGACGATAAGTACAATTTCTGAGTTCGTAGTATCGTCTAGAGTGGAACTGCCATTCAGTATCAAGTCAATGTTGATATGCGTGACATCAACAAGAGTGGCTAGGGTATCAAGTAAGTCATTTCTGAATTGGTTATACAGTGGACAGTTGAAAAAGAAATGAGTATTGTCCTCACATGGATGGCCACATTTCGGACATACTGCTGAAGCTGTCAAGAAGTGGTCAAATAAATGCTTATTTAGATTACTTGAGTTATTTCCTAATTGACAATGGATGATGTTATCATTCCTATTTCCTATATTATAGTGATATGGACTGTTAGTCCTATGTTCAATAGCCTTAAGTTTATGCTTAAATTGTTCAACATATGGTGCATTACTTGCGTCTAAAGGTAAAGCATTCCACAATTTAATTGTACTCGCTAGAAAGCTGTTATAATATGATGTTGTACGACACAGAGGGAGACGTAAGTTTAATCCTGAAGTTCGAAGGTTATAATTATTGTTTACGGGTATGTATGGCTGGATTAAGTTATACATGTAATCTTGAATTATGCCATAAATTATTTTGGAAATAGTTACAAATTTATGATATTTCCTTCTTTTTGCTAATGTTTCTAAGTTCAATTCAGTATATAAGTATGATCTAGAGGAATTGCACCTGAGGCCTGTTATTATTCGTGATGCTTCAGCTTGGACGCTCTCTAATAGATCTGATTCTCCCTGTGTACAGTTATCCCATACTGAATCGCCATGTTCAAGTATAGGTCTTATAAAGGCGATATATATTTTCAATAGAGAATGTCTGTCAAGTTGGTATTTGAGCATTCTTAGAATGTTTAATCGTGCACATGCTTTTTCGTATATATTTTCTATATGATACGACCAAGTTGCATTGGACTGAATTGTTAATCCAAGGTGACAATGTGACGCTACGTCTTGTACTATATCACTATCAAAGTAGACTGGTGGGTGGTTATAGTTTCTTCTCGTGCAGACAAGGCTTTTGGTTTTTTGAGGATTAAATGTAACAGCCCATTTGTTTGACCATTCAGATATTTTGCAAAGATCATTTGTAAGAGAGTTGGCACATTCTACTGGGGTTTTATCAACTGCAACAAAAAAAAAGAGGTGTGATCAGCAAATAACCGTACATCATTCAATAAGTCATCTGTGATATCATTTATATAAAGCAAAAATAGAAACGGACCTAAAACAGAGCCTTGCGGCCTATCAGAGAGATAGCTACGTATCCAGTTACATAATGAATCATTGATACCATATTTAGCTAATTTAAAAAGCAACCCAGCATGCTATACTTTGTCAAATGCTTTAGCAATATCGCAAAATATAAATCGTACATATTTCCCAGCGTCGAGGTTGCTTATTATGTTATTATATATTTCTATGGGCTGATTTATAGTAGAGTCTCTAGGTTGAAAGCCTGCCTAGTATTTGCACAGAAGGTTATTCGTTTTGATATAATTGAACAAGTGTTTAAATACGTTTTTTTCCATCAATTTTCAAATAATACTAGTAATGGATATGGGCCTATAATTGCCCGGCATGTCAGGTTCTCCCTTGCCCTTAAACATAGGAGTTACATTCGCCTGTTTCCATTAGTATGGTACTTTTCTAGTGGACAATGACAGATTAAAAAGTCGCGTCAGTGGAGCAGCAATGCTATTTATAACTTATTTTAACACCTTTGGGCTAATCATATCTGGGCCTGGATGTTTCGATAATTTCAAGATTTTCAATTGATCAACTACTTCCGTTTCATTTATAATAATGTCATTCATTTTATTGTCAGTGCGATTATGAAAAGTAGGTAATTCCGGTTCATGTTCAATATGAGATGTTGCAGAAAAAAAAGAATTCAATGCGTTAGCTTTGTCTACTGGATGTATTAAAATACGACCGTTATTTTTTTATTGGAAAGTTTGGTTGAGTTACTTTGTTCAATTTAGAGATCAATTTTGCTATACGCCACCATTTACCCGAAGGGATAGATTTATCAGTTAACTGGGATGTAAGTTTTGTCTTGTATGATTCTTTAGATTCGCGGATTAAAGCAATTAAATCTTTTCTAAGTTGCCTAAACATTGACCAATGTAATGGATTGTCTGAAGACTTAGCTTTCTTGTGCATTCTGTTTCGCTGTCGCATTTTAAAGCGTATATTATTGTTCATAAACGGTTTATCATTGGGTCGTATAACAAGCAGACATATAATGCAAGTGTTGGCTCAAAAGTGCACTCAATAGTGCATACATTACAGTTTGTAGGTAAATACTGAAAAGGGGATCCCTTGTAAGCAGCAAAAACGAACAAGAGAGAAAAGTAGCAGAATCGGTTTTATTGAGCCTATTCATAAGGCGTAATATAATTTGCAACACCTCTTACGCCCACTAACAACGGCTTAATCGGTATTCGTATTTAAAGCCACAGAGATTGGGTTTGATTACCCTGAAGGATCAGTAAGAAATAACACTACTAATTTGTAGTCGTGGCAACCTTTTTACAGCCGCCACACAGCACTAAACAAGCGCTAGTGTGAATTTCAATACATACTGAAGAGGGGATCCTTTGGACGTAGCAAACACAAACAAGAAATTAAGTAAATATTATAATATGCCGATTATTGATAGATTCGTTACCAGTCTCATTAAAATTGAATATTAATTACCCTTTTAGGTCTTGAGCCAGGACCCAAAAATTTCGATATTGTTACCATATCAAAGGACAAATTCTTTCATCACTTTTTGAAAAGAGCAATGTATGTAGATTACATTTTTCCATGATAGCAATCCGGAACAGGTAGCTTATATAAAACAAATCGTACATTAATAGAATATCATTGTAGCGCTTTCATCTAATTGATTGATGTTCATTTTTGCATGTCATGCTTGTGTGAATAATTATTGAGGTATTTTTAAACGATGCAATTAAGTTTACAATTCATTAGTTATATAAAGAGCAAATAAAAAACTCCATTTTGCTTCAAATTGTAAGTCAATTTACCCCACCCACTATTGACACATTGTTTATTCATTTAGTTTAATCAATATAGTTTTCATTATATGTGTAAACTTATAAGAATCACTAATTTAAATCCTTTCTATGATGATTTAAATGATAGTATTATATGAAGTAGGAATTGCTAGTATAGATTCAGGAAAAGATGTAGTATGCAACGTTCAATCGTTCATGGCATTGCATATATGTGTTCAGTGATACACACGCCGAACTGGAAGTATAATCCTTCCTCACAGTAACTGCAACATCAATATTAATAAAATGTTCTGATAGAGACATATATTGCACAAACGACACAAACAGTCCAAAGGAATTTAAAAATGTGCGGTTTTACTCTTTTCATAACATACATTTAATTTCTTCATTTTTTATTTTTTAGTGTATGCGCTATTTCAATACTTATTATGATTAAACATTTGGATTATGCATTACATATAAAGACATGAATTAAAAGTAAATTATAAAATAAATTAAGTAATAAATAAAATAGAATGGACGAAGAAAAAGTTTAAGGGAATAGCCAGACCACTGTACAAACTAACCACTTACCATGTCAACTATTCGTTAGTATCGGTGCAGTTGTTACAATAGCACCTGCTTAAAGCTACAGAGTCCCTATATCAAGGAAATCATTTACTGTAATATACATCGACCAGTGCACATCGTACCTATACACAGGTAACAGTAATTTTTACAAAAAAAAAGTTAGCTTCTTTCGGGGCTCGAACACCCGACCTTCTGATTTCAAGTCCTGTGCTCTATCCACTGAACCACAATGCTACTTGAGAAAATAGTATACTAACTACCATATATTATGAGGCAAAATAACTTAACAAATTTGAACGCAACTAATGATGGATCAATAAATATTCAGTCCATATTGTCGCACGTGTAAATTAACATTGCCTGGTGTAATACTGTATCTTATCAATATGAAACTAATACTTCGCCTCAAGTCAACCATATATCGACTTGTTATTTAGCGCTTGATGAGTTTGTGTGCTCGCTGTTGTTATTACGTAATGCCTATTTAGTGTTAAAAATGCTACAAAATACCAATAAATAGCAGTGGTCGAGAGGTTCAGCGTACATCTTTCAAATCTTACAAGTGCAAGGCTGTGGTTCAAATCCCATTCCGGGCAACTATTTTTTTATCACTATATTCTGGAGCCGTATATTTATCGATGTTACCTGTACGGAGGCTAAATAAACGAATTGTATTGCTTTAAACTGGTCATCATTGATCCCAGTATGAGTATTTCTCCAAAATGTTTTGTGAAAATGCATAGTTTTACCCTTTATTTTGTGGGGAGACTTTTCAATATGCACTTTTAAAGAAACATAATTGAATGTTGTTTAATGGTTCATCAACAAATATAAGGTTACTTAGAGCCACCTCAGAGAGAGAGAGTGGGGAAGGATACATAGGCATCTAGGAACCTGCCCTACTTCTAACGAAAATAGTCCTATGTTTCTTTAACGTGATCGTAGAGGAAAAATGCGATACACGAGCCCGCCCGGTTTACGTCCCCATCAGACGGATGAGGGAAAGGGCAAGTGTCTTGCTCAAGAACACACCGACGAAATTCACTGGCGCCGGTGAGGTTTAAACCAGGGTACTCTTGATGTCATGACGCTAGTGCTATCCACCGCATCAGCAGACTGTATGGGCTCAAACATGGTTACTTCATTAAAGGGACACTGTCCGTAAGTAAGCAGATATTGAGCATAACCAAATAACCGTCTAACTTTTATTCAGTGAAATGTATACATGAAAACATGAGCATAGACCCTAAGAAGTCTGTAGTAATACATTCGTGAGTTTGAAAAAAAGAAGCTTTAATTATTATTTGTAAATAAAGTGGGACCCACAATATTTACATTTTCTGCGATCACGTGACTTCCATTAGCGCATTAGGTTTTCACCATAGTATGTATTATAGCCCGCTTAAATCAAGCGGGAGCGATGTCGACAACTTCATGCTCACGCTCATTATTATTACCGCGATTAGTTGGGCTGCGAGTTCAAACGCCCGAAGCGTTTTTTCTTAATTCCGTCAAGCAATCTTGCTTTTAATTAGTAAATGTTCAATACTGTTTAGTGTGTAATGTTTGCGAACATAATTAGTGTGTGTTTTATAAGCTAAAAGTTACGAACATTGTCCCTTTAAGATACATACAACTAAAATGTTAAAACGTCATGAAGGTTATATCCATGACGCTGGGTTCACAACGGTCAATCTTATCTAGCAAGTTGGCTTCATGTATGTCGAGTTGCAATATGCCTGCAAAAATGAGATATAGGGTCCTACAGAAACGAAAGCGTCCAAACGCAATGACATCGTAGGCCCGCACTGTACTACAAACAAGGAGCAATATTTAATTAATTATTCAATGAAAAAGACAAAATACAACAGAAAGGGTGGTGAAGACAGGGTTACCGACTTCGAACGGTCAGTAGGTAATAAGGCCTACAGTTTAGCTTGAATCGATTTTATGTGTACACAATCCTCGCTATTATCCTGTCTTCATCGCATAGACAAGACAGTGTAAACAAAACTACATCCCATCAAAATGAACTCTAACAATAAAGTCCACATCCAGAGAAACTAACAAAAGAAACACTTAGATGTTGTTGTAAAGCTATATAAAATACAAAGTAAGAAACATCTCCGGATGTATCCAGAATTGTACTGAATAACCACAGCAGTTGCAGTCAAAGGGAAAACCAATCTAGGATACGACCTGATTAATTTTGTAAAGTTGTCAGGAAACCCCCAAGATCCCTTAACTTCCGAAGTTTATAGACCACATCTCCATAAAATAAGGGTTGTGAAGTCGCAGAAGTGTTTTAAGGTTGATGTTGTACTTCTCCAGTGCAAGCCTTATATATGCCCATCTCATTTATGTTTTAATAAATTTGGCAATTAAAGCTTTTGGATAATAAAATGCAGTTAAGAATACCCAGTACAGATTATCTTATTTAAATAATATTACTTGATATTATAATATAGCATAACATATAAGATAACACATTGTTACATATAAGGATCAGTACCCAGAGTATCGCTACTACTTCAGAAAAACCTATCAGCTCTTGAGAAATGAAAAGAAGACTGGCAAATGAAATTATGTCACACAGCTAAATGTACAGTTATCAGAGCCACAACAATCAACACATCCTATCAACTACATGGCCACACACTTGAGGTAGTCGACAGTAACTTTTAACGAAGACCTCACAAGGAAGCACCACGTCATTTCTACAGTAGCCAAGGCCAACAGGACCATGGGGTCCGTAAGACGTAACCTAGGTTAGTGGACCAAACCAGTGAAGTCTGCCGAATATACTAAAATTTTACGACCTACACTGGAGTATGCATCTACCGTACTGTGATCCACATAAGACTGATCAACATAACATGGAACAAGTCCAGCGGAGAGCTGCCCGATTTGTACACTGGAACTATACTTATCGTACCCAAGGTTGTGTAACAAAGATGGTACAGGACCTGAAGTGGAAATCCCTACAATACAGAAGGTACAGCATCCGAGTAACTATGCTGTTTAAGATCCAATATGGACTAGTGAATGTAGACACAAACCTAGTAATGCCAAATAACGAGCATATCAGAGGTCCCTGGCGACTATATCAACCTAATGTCCAGAAGGATGTATACAATTTTCTCCTTTTACCCACGGACAATCAGGAATCTTCTTCCAACTCAATCCACCGACACCGACACTGTAGAGGCATTCATAACCAGGCTTATTACTATGCCTGCTCCTCCCCTCTTCTTCATCAATCTGTAAGTGAGAAGGTGTCGATTCTTACAGAGCTAGAGGTCTAAAATGAACCTACTGTCCACGGAAAATCAGGAATCTGCTTCCAAGTCAATCCACCGACACCGACACTGTACGTCTCACACCACAATTAATTTTCCATAGGGTCCCATTGTAAGGTTTGTGTTCATGGCATAGAGATAAAAACGATTTTGAAGCACAATTTTAGGCTTAAATTCTTCCTTGATCCAATATCTTCAATTAAAAATGCAATTAACAAAAATTTACCAGATTGAACTTTTTTTAATTTCTTGCTTGTGTGACACCTATCAAAATTCAGCGTAATAATATGACAAAAATACAACATGTGGTGATTCGACCCATGATGCCTAAAATGAGACTAGGTAGAAAGCTGATATCAACATGAAAATTTCTGTGATCTCTTCCTAAAATGCTGTAGATTAAGCATCTGGTAAAGATAAATCCATGTGTGCAATGTAAAGTCCTGTAAAAAACAGAAAATGGAACTATGTTTTTAGACTACCTCCATCATCTGTAGGGCAGGAGTACTCAAGGGAGATAATAGTGTCGTGAGTCCTGTAGAGGCATTCATAACCAGGATTATTACTATGCCTGCTCCTCCCCTCTTCTTCATCAACTTGTAAGTGAGAACGTGCCGATTCTTACAGAAGGCGGGAGGTAAGCAGTCCTGGTTCTACCTAGGAATAAGTTGGTGGGTGCCTCCACCACAAACAAATCGACCGTCATACATAGCTCTAAAATGTGCTGACAAATGACGTTAAACACCACACAAACAAATCTTCATCAACTAAATCACCACTATATTTGAATAATTTTCATTGTAACATATTGACAGGGAAGGTGATCTGTTTTTATTGGGCTAGCGCAGTTTTAACCACAGGGTACACCACATTCTGAGAATACAACCCTTTAATTGAAAGAAGAAGACGAAGTTCACACTTAGTGAACACGGTTATATTTACAGATTTATACTCTATAAGCTATGTCTGGCATACCGGTGCTACTACTTAAGAGTGCACATTTGTATTACAAACACCTAAAAATGAACAGTATAAACGTAAAATGACTTCTTTTTTTGCCATGAGCTGACAATGCAGTGGTCTCCTTTGTGATTTTAGTTCATGGATTTGTTCAATATTCGATTTTTTAACATCCTTAAATAGACATTTACTTAAGTGTTTTAATTATTTAAGTCTTTATAATGTAATACATTATCGGAAATCCCATTCTAATAAATAATTGCAGTTAACTTATAACTACATTTGAACTACAGGCCATAAACAATAGACCCACTGGCCTTGTCTCAAAGTGCTCTCATGTTCTTTAATAACAACAGTATTTTTTTAAATATAAATCTACGTAAAACTGAGAACCTGTAGGGGCCATATTTGACCCCATTGTCATCAATTTTAACCAAGCCTTTCCTAATTAACTCCATGCCGGGTCATCATTTTAATAACTTGGTAGGGGGACAATAATATTATGCTACATGCAACATTTAAGACCTCTAGCTCTTGTAGTTTCAGAGAACAATAGGCATATAGACTTTCCTATATAACTCTTTATAAAACCATGACCCCCGAGACCGGGACATATTTGTCTTCAGTGTCATGATTTGAATAAAACTGATAGAGAACCATAAGCTTATGTTACACGCAAAATATTAAACCGCTGGCTCTTTTCTGATTTTTTAGGGAAGATTTTTTAAATATTTTTCTATATGACTCTATATAAATATATGAACCCTGGGACGGGGCCAGATATGATCCCAGTGTCACCATTTAAACAAATGTGCTAGTGGACCATAAGCTTATGCTACATGCATAATATTAGACCTTTAGCTCTTACGGTTTTAGAGAAGAAGATTTATTTTTAAAGTTTTCCTTCATAACTCTGTGTAAAACAGTTACCCCCGGGATTGGGCCATATTTGACCCCAGGGTCACCATTTTAAAAGTACTTGGTAGAGGACTCTAACCTTATTTAACATGCAAAATATTGGACCTGTAGCTATTGCAGTTTCAGAGAAAAATATTTTTTAAAGAAACCAGATTTTTATTTAAAAGGGGGAGATAACTCTAATAACAGGAATCAGCTACCGTGTTAGCACTGCTATCATGGATGTTTCGTTTCTCTACAAGGTACTCAATAACATGGTACTAGTAAGAATTTGTCCCTTGAGATGGTAACAAAAAAGTGTATGGCTCATGGTCTATTTGTTACTCTCCTCTTTATTGAAGCGTAGAGTATCGGAGCGTGATAAACAGTCTGATTTTAATGAGGTTGCTTTTTGAGTTAGCTGGCAACACATGTAGTCATGTACCAAATTACACAAGTACGTCCAAGCAATGAATGACTTGTATCTATATTGTATTGGATTTGCTCGCATTGGAAACACACATAGACGTAATGTGATAACGTATACATGGCAATCGAGGATAGTCTGAATAGATGAGACTTTTTGTACTCAAAACCATGGCAATCCACGATATCTTTAAGAGACTGTTTGACTTTTTCTACTGAAGTGTTCTTAAGTCTTTTTAAATGTGATTATCTCTATCCTTTTGCTTAAATCACATGTAACATAAATTCTAATTTAGGTTAAAATAAAAAAAAAGTCTTCAATTTTTCTTACAATTGACGAAACACGATTATTGTTAATGCTTTAAATCGCAAATTGTTTCACGGTAAAATTGGCAGAATATTTTAATGAGAAAAATATCAATATCCTGATTATGTAGTAATGTATAACCATAAACTCTGCACACATTCATATGAACAAACCACTGTTTAACGGCTTCAAACCTGCAGCATTTGGATATCAAGAACAACAACTCCGCCCGCTAGAGTGCGACGACACATCTTTGTGTGTGTGTATGTGAGTGTGTGTGTGTGTGCGTGCGTGCGTGCGTGCGTGGCTATGATCTGATGTTACATAATACTTATACTAAAATCACAATTCTACAATATTTTATTATAAGCATGAAACAAATCTAGCTTAATATTATGTGTTTGCTGACTACGGATCGTTGCAATTTGTACTCTTAATATTATAACTTGTTTACCCGTTTAAAGACGAAATATTTACCTTTATATTGATATAAAGTGGTATGGTAAACCATATTTGCGCACGAGATAAGACATAATTGAAACACACAATATGTCGTGAATGTCGTGTATGGCAGCTTTGATTTTATCTCAAAGTGTAGCATTGTATCGAGCGTTCTCAACAAAACAAAATTGTTATTCAACATCTGTCCTTTATATCAGGAGAATAACATTTAAGAGGGGAATTTAAACAACTCCGGTTTAAGGAATGCAAATTAACTATTCACCAACACATTGATTTTTTCTTAAATAAAAGTGTGCATAAAAAAGTTATACAAGTAATTGTATGTTTATTTATATAATACAAAAAATAAATAAGCATGGGTATATAAGTCACCAAATATAGAAATATATATCCAGAGAAAGTAATCATATACTTTAAATCATATAAATATGTAAATATGATGAATAAATGAATCCCTATAGATGTTAACAGAAATTCGTTTATTCATAGTAAGTATGATAACTGAAACGACACATATTAATTAACTAATTAAACAGCTATTGCATACAGTGTTTGTTGGTAAATAATGTGCTTTCTTAAAAGAATCAACTCAGAAACGAATTTTAGCAAGTTGTCTGTGGTGTGCTGACATAATATGAGATAACGTTTGATTGACATAACCATTAGCACTAATTCACCGAAAAGCAAGTGTGAGATCGAATAACAAATAAACAAGAAAATATACCATTTATATAAAACAAAATGGGTTTAATGTGTTCACCTTAAAACTGTATGAATACATTTTATTGTAAATGAAGTTACATTTGCTGCGGTTTGACCAATAAGATTGTTAAAACGAGAACTCCGATCAAAATAGCTGGAAAATGTTTACAACTGATATATGTTTTATTACAAGAACTTTCTGTTGCTTTGATTTCTCATTTACTATCCATTTTAGAACTTGCAAAAATACGCAGGTTTTGTTGAAATGATAATTTCAGATGTGTACTACCACTGTATAGATATGTTTTATGATATGATCCTTCTTCCGGGTCGTCTTGAGTAATGTAAGCTAGGAGTATTACGCATTAGGAATATGTTAACCAAAGTTATTTTGCAAATACAACGAAACTTTAACTATCATGGATTTATTTTGGAGGTTTATATCACACATTAATTATAGGGTTTCTAGGTTCCAGTGTTTTAAGACTTTTAAATATAATTGGATCGTTTTTATTGGAATACATACGATTCTTTTGCAGGGTGAGTATGGTATATTGTAAATCGAAAGTGTATGTGTGTGTGTGTGTGTGTGTGAGTGTGTGCGTGCGTGCGTGCGTGTGTGCGTGCGTGCGTTCTTGCATGTAAGTTGGGGGAGGGGAGAGTAAGTCCATCTATCTCTCATACATCGTACTCACGATTTATGTTTCAAGCTATTCTCATGCAAGGTATCTTAATAAAACTTAGCACACATATCAGCCCAGAAGAATTGTGGAGGCACTATTATATGAATATCTTCGGCATTTTTAAACATGCTTCTTGTGGCAAAAAAGTACACATGTGATCTTATTGGTCTGGTTGTGTCTTATGCTAGAAAGAACATCATAACCGTTAAAGGTGCATTTAAAAAACTGTGTACACATATCACCCGAGTGCTCTTGTGTTGCCAGTTGATATACAGAATTTATGATATGAAAGTATTTAACGTTGCAATATACATGCTATGGTAAATTGGTTAAAAGTTTCGTTTTTGAATACAACTAGAAAATCTTTCAATGGAATATCATGAAACTTCATACATTTTATCTGTCTAATGTCGTTGTTGTGCCTTCGGATTTATAACATTTTCTGTCTGAGGTTTTCGTGGTGTACACAATATATAAATGAGCTCTGTCCATCAATCAATCTGTCATTAATCACATGTTTTTGGCGACAGGAACTGTTTATAGGTATATTATAGGTATTGGCGGGTCAAGCGCGGAAAGCAGTGTTTATGTTAAACAGATACCTTTATAAATTTACTGACATATCAGTAAAACATAAATTAGATTTATTTGATAAACTTATAAAACCTATTTTGAATTACGGCGCGGAAGTGTGGGTTTTTTCTACAGGACTTTGTGTTGAAAGAGTACATACGCAATATTGTAAAAGCATTTTGCATGTAAAGCGATCTGCTCAAAATGATTTTATCTACGGGGAGTTAGGGAGAACAGCATTGATTACACATAGATATGTATTAATAATAAAATAATGGTTAAAAATCATTTACTCGAATGAAAATAAATTTATTGAATATGTATACAGCATGCTTAGAACTTATGCCGAGATAATGCCAATTAAAACGAATTGGGTTACATTGCTAAAGACATTATTGGGAAATCTTGGATTGTTTGATGCATGGCTATATCAGGGAGTTGGAAATAGCGATATATTTCTAAGCCTGGTAAAACAAAGATTACGTGACAATTTTGTACAGAATTGGCATTCACGTTTAGAACAGTCAAGCAGAGCTATTTTTTAAAGAAACGCATGTGATACTTTTAGTCTTAAGCATTATTTAACCTGTATAAATATATACCAAAAATTAGACAAGCGTTATCTAGATTGAGACTTTCCTCCCATAATTTAGAAATTGAGGCAGGTAGATGGCATATACCATTAAGTATACCATTAGATGAAAGAAAATGTAGAGTTTGTAACAAGATAGGACACGAGTAACATTTTATAATAGAGTGCACAAATTATAATGATATTAGATTAAATTATATTGATAAATATTATTGGAAAAGGCCCAGCATGCTGAAATTTTTAGAGCTAATAAACTGCGAAAATAAAAACAAATTGAAAAAACTATACAAAGCATTTGAAATCCGAAAGGATATTATTTTCCAACAACTAATCATTACAAAATATTTAAATTGTGTGTAAGTAAAGGGAAATATCATGTTGTAAGGTTGTTTTTTTTGTTTGTTTTTTTGACATAGAATATATGCAATTATTGTATATACACATCTGTATTATCTATGCATTGTCTTAAAGTTTGGTTTTGCTTTGTATTTCATAATAAACAATACACAATATATACTCAGTTGCATTGTATATGCAAAAACTTTTGGTTATGTTTGATTGTGCTATGATATATAGATTCACTTAAATTAATATCCTAGACGATATATTGTGCAACGCCACATGTATTTTGTTGTAATCGTCATGATGATTTATGTATTATTTGTTTGTTTAGTGCTTGAAATCTTTATCAGATGATATATATATATATATATATATAAACTGAAAACATAATAGTTTCATATTGCATTTAAATACATGTCTTTATATGTTTATAGTCATGTGTATGAAAAATATATAAAACAATATTCATAATACGTAAAATAGAAATGTAAAATAAAATAAAATACAAATATTTACAAAGATGCAGTGTCCATGGAATGTGAATTTTAATATCACGTGGGCTTACTCATATTTTTTATTACATAGTGAAAGACTGTGTGTATAAAATAGATGATTTAATGATATGAAAATAATTATACCATCTTCTCCATATGTACATTTGTTTATGTTGTTTCATTTCGTATTACCTGTCATTGTATTGTGTTAACTATTTGTATCCTCACAGGCATATATTAAAATGCTATCAACCTAGTGCTTTTTGGTGTATTCAATTTTATAATATCAATCGGGGGAAACACTATTATACATTTTTCATACATTCGTTTTAGAGGGCTGGCGTGGCGCAGTCGGTAGCGCGGCGGATTTGTAACTGGAGGCCCCGGGTTCAATCCTCCGTGGTGCCACTGAGTTCCGTCGGTGTGTTCTTTTCCTTAGCCTCGTCCGTCGGATGGGGACGTCTATCCTCCGAGCACGTTAAAGAACCATAGGAATCTATTCGATAATAAGAGTAGGGCAGGTTCCCGGATTCCTATGTATCCTTCCCCTCTCTCTGGGGCGGCTCTAAATAACCTGTACTGTGTTGATGAGCCGTTAATCAACATTCAATTCAATTCAATTCATACATTCGTTTACATAACTCGAAACTCGGCCAATGTATCTTTGATGTAGAACGGAAAAAGCAAGGTAGCATTCACGGGAGAAAAAACAAACACGCATGCAAAACAATCAACACTGCAAGGAAGATTTAGAAGCAAAGCATGCGACATTAAACTATTAAACTTGTCACGCATGTCAACCAAGTGGTTTTGTGGTGCCTTATGATATATAGAACATTTTAATAATAATAATAAGTACGGCGTTTCATTGAAGGAAGATTTTAATTTGTCAAACTATTCATTTCCGGATATGCTCGAGAAATAGCCTTATTTTTCCTTATGTATAATTAAACTATTGATAGACTTGGTATAACTGAATGGACACAATATAAAAGACATGCCAACATTTCGTTTCCGAATAGCACCTCAATAAATATTTCATAAAACTAAGTTCTTATATCCAGAAAGAGGTTATGTGTTGTCTTTTATACCCTTGAATTTAAGAAATGGACCAAACCATATTAAACACTTGACGCCAGTGTAAATTGTTGAAACACGTTTGATGTTTTTTAAGTTTTTTTAATAATAATAGTTGCCTGATTTATCAACTAATCAACTTTTGAAAACCAGTTTTCTTGTTTTCAATCGAATAAAAAAAAGATGACTACGTTGAAATTAATATGTTCATGGTCATGCTTTGTGATATTTTATCAAAAAATTCCTTGAATGCAAATTATACATATCTTCTATATGTTACTGAATTAAAAGCCATCATTCATGCTAAAGTTAAGTGTCTTTTTTGTGTAAACACCCTGGAATACTCCAATTTTTTGTTTTTATATTATATCATAATCAGCCTGTTTGTGTAAGATAAGCATGTTTTAAATTCATTTTGATATGACAAACTTTTATCTAAATTTTAATGACTGTGTCGCAACAACATTTATTCTGTGTGACCCAATTGACATAACCTCTATGATAAAAGCCTGCAAATTTAACTTTTTAACTTTATACATTAACATTCAAACAATTCAAAGGGCTTACAAGTTTAGGACGACAATTTACAATGTGATACAGTAAGGTAAATATGTATTTCACTTTGTACTGAGTCAAACTAAACGTTGAAGAGAAATCAATAGTTTATACATAGAGAAAACAAAACCAACTATGAACTGAATTTGCTATGTTTGGAATGTGTATCAACAGCAGAATGCCAACTTTAAAACATTGCACTTTAAGACAGAGTCTACATCAACATACATTAGTATAAAACGCAACGTTCTTTTCACCCAAGATAAAAAATTACAATTTTATTCTGTAGGCATAATTTTAAAATTATCCCGAAATTTAACTGCACGCTGCAGTTGCTAATGGTTCGTTCTGGTAGAGATTTTTTTTTAAGAAAATAAAATGAAATCGAATACCTTAATAGAACATAAGTATCAACCTCAGTTTATTATTTGTTTCAGGAATATGCGTATTTGGATGTTCTAACGAAACATTAACCGGACATTTCTGTGACCTACTTTGCAATCCGGGTTGTGTGAATGGTATATGTGACCAGAATGGGCAATGTCTTCTCGGTTGTAAGTCTGGTTACTGGGATAAGGCATGCAACCGTACCTGCAATCCCAACTGTACTGACGCACCGAACCAAGAAACAAACCAGTGTGATCCAAGTGACGGTACATGCTTGTTTGGATGTTTAAGTGATACTCGATGGGGACTACAGTGTTCTCTAGCGTGTTCTGACCTTTGCAATGACAGTCTGTGTAACCAAACCACTGGAGCTTGTAGTGATGGATGTGCCGAGGAGAACATGCTTGCTGAAGAAAGTTCTAAAAACTGTAGTGTGAACTGCAAATACGGCACTTGCTTGAAAACCAATGGAACATGTCTGTACGGATGCCAGAATGGATTTGTAGGTCCACTTTGTGACGTAAAGTGTGATATAAGAAACTGTGTCAACTGTACCCTTGATACCGTCGAGTAAGTTTCAGTACACGTTTCGATTACATTACCTACTAAGTTTTTATTAATTTTATAATTTATTTAATTTTATAATTTATAATATAGCAGTACAAACAATGGCATTCCAATTTTGCACTGATTTCTAGCAATTGGCGTAAGTATATAAGGTAAGATATGCGTTAAATCGCATATAATATCATAAAGAGAACGGCAATATTCTCTTTGAGAAGAGTACATACAAAATTCTTTGTCAAGAGGGATTTGTGGGTCCACTTTGTGACGTATTTTGTGATATGGGAAACTGCGCCAACTGTACAATTGATACCGTTGAGTAAGTCTCCGTACACCACTACAGGTTTTTAATTACTTTACTTATGAAGGTTGTTTTATATAATTTACAACAGTAAAAAAGTTTTTAAAAACTAGGCATGCCAATTTTACACTGATTCTAGCAATTGGCGTAAATATACAAGGTAAGATATGCGTTAAATCGCATATAATATCATACAGGGAACGAAGAGTAGAGTATATACCAATTTCTTTGTTGGTATATATCAAATATGTGTAACCATTGGTTTTCAGTTTCATTTCTATAGTATTAACTTAGTGGAGAGTAATATGTCATTATTTATACTCGCCGTCATAAGAAAGTATCCACATCTAAATATTGATATACAAATACCATGAAAACCAATAATCACAATTTTTCGTATTATTATATTAGATACAACATTTACAAATATGTTTTAATATGCACTGATTTTAAGGCTTTGTCAACTCGCACGGAGCGCACGTGCACAATGGGGCTTATTTTGATTACCTCTAGCTATATAGCACGTTGCAATGTTCTTAGTGTTTTAGTGTATATTGCAAGGATAATAAAGAAAAACGCCATAGTTTGTTTTCAATATTTCATAAAAATGGGACGTTTAAATGACGCTCAACGTAATCAAGCAGTGGGCATGATTGAAGGGGGTATGTCATATCGGGAGGTGGCACGTCGAATGAACTGCAGACACAGAACAATTCAACAGCTAGTTGAACGGAACAATGTAACAGGTTCAGTGAGCGACAGACAAGGTTCTGGACGTCCTAGAATCACGTCACCTCAACAGGATCGTCATGTATTGCTCTCATAACTGCGGAATCGCTTTCGCACGTCAGTGCAACTTGCTCGAGAGACTATAAGTATACATGGTCGACGTGTTAGCGAGTCAACCATACGTCGCCGCTTTCGAGAACGTGGCCTCCATAGCCATAACGCTTATAGAGGTAACATGTTGACACCCGAACGCCGTAGAAATCGTGTTGTTTGGTGTCGTCAACATTCACGATGGACACAACGTCAATGGCAGAGTGTTCTGTTTACAGACGAATCTCGTTTCTGCTTGGATATGCCTGACGGACGTGCTAAAGTTTGGAGACGTCGCGGTGAGCGTTACGCTGATTGCTGTGTTCGTCAGGCGCCGTATGGTGATCGATTCAGTGCCATTTTGGCCCTCTTGTTTTGTGGTGGAGCCAGACCACCCACCTTTCCTGGGTAGAACCAGTACTGTACACCTCCCGTCATCTGTAATACTAATTTAGTGGACAGTAGTATAGAATTATGTGTTATGGACACCCAGTGGATATCTTGTTTTATTTTATGCCTGTATGTCAAGCTCTGATATAGATGTGGGCGGGTAAAATCGATGCTGACAATGTGAGTGGTATATAGAATTATACTAATCTAAGAAAACATAAATGCAATAGCAAATACTATTTACTTATTGAATATATATTCCTCACCTGGTCGAAAGCTTTCTTGTAATAAGGAAAATGTATTTGTTCTGCCAAGTATTAAATTTGATTCAAATTTGCCACACTATTCTTTCAATAATGAGCAAACACGTGTTTATCATTTAGACCGACAAAACCACTTTGTAACGAATGTGAGAAAGACTATTATCGAGTTGAAGGCCTATGCAATATTTGCAACAGACAATGTAACGATAGTTCTAACCCATCTTCGCCGAAGTGTAAGGAAGCAGACGGTAGATGCGAGTTTGGGTGCAAGACTACATTCCACGGGCTCACGTGTAATAACCATTGCAGTGCCACGTGCAAGGACACGACATGTGACCAAATAAGTGGTAATCATTCATAAATATTAAACACTAAGCAAACATTTTTAATTATTTCGTTTTTAAATGTTACCTGAAGTCCAAGTTAAGTTTACAGATTTACATATTAATGATTAAAAGCATTTCTAATTATATCAAACAGCTTTTTTGGAAGCACAGCAGAACTTCTTCTGACAATCAGCAATGTCTTAGTCTTAGGCATGTCGGAACTATAAAACAAGCGCTGTAACCATATCGTTATTTACACTGTTGCAATGTCTTAGTCCTAGGCATGTCGGAACTATAAAACAAGTGATGTAATCGTATCGTTATTTACACTGTTTCAATGTCTTAGTCTTAGGCATGTCGGAACTATAAAACAAGCGCTGTCATCATATCGTTATTTACACCGTTGCAATGCCTTAGTCTTAGGCATGTCGGAACTATAAAACAAGCACTGTAAACGTATCGTTATTTACACTGTTGCAATGTCTTTAAATCTGCATAAATCACGAGACAGATGTCAATAAACATGTTGCTTAAAGCCTTGATAGTACTATTAAACACAGATATAAACACGATCATTATTTATTTTACGGAAAATCTAAATAAAAGAAAGCCTATTTTATTGCAGGAAGATGTGTTAAAGGATGTCTTCAGGAAACGTTGACGGGGCCTTATTGTGTTGATCGTTGCAGTTCCAGTTGTGTTAATCGTACATGTGCCCAGGACGGTCAATGTCTTGGTGGTTGCCAAGTTGGTTACTGGGGTAAGAAGTGTGACATTAGCTGCAATACCAACTGTACTGAGGCACCGAACCAGGAAACCACCCAGTGTGATCCAAGTGACGGCAGATGCTTGTTTGGGTGTTTAAATAACATTAGCTGGAGTCAAAAATGTTCTGAAGCGTGTTCCGTACTTTGCAATGGCACCTTGTGTGATCAGACCGGCGGATCATGTGCAGATGGTTGCGCCACGGAGAAAATGTTCGGTGCAGATTGTTCTAGAAGCTGTAGTGCGAATTGCATCAACGGATCCTGTTTGAAAATTGATGGAAGCTGCATCGGGGGTTGTATTCCTGGATGGTATGGTGATACATGCAGCATTGGGTGTCCTGACAATTGTTTTAACAAGACGTGTTTCATGGAGAATGGGACGTGTACACTTGGTTGTGTGGATTGCTTTACCGGACCCACCTGCTCTGAAGGTATGAGGTTTATAGACGTTTTATTTTGAACAAAAAAATCTCACTATATCCGTTGATTTCCATAGAACTGTCCGATTTCATTGAAACTGTGTATTATGTGTTATATCATTGGAGTCTTATTTCAACAATTTACATTTTCTATGATATTAATACAATATTTATATTTGCTATGTCGCAAAACGTTTCTGACTTGATGTCAATCATTGAATCAATTATAATGACATTTTGTATAACATTCTAGCATTTGTTTGTAAAATGTTCTTGAAATCGTACTTTTTAAATTTTCCTAATATATACTGCCTTCATTAAAATATATGTTCTTTTAATTAATAGAATTATTTCTCTTACTACAAATCCAGCTTGTCCTGCATCATCTCAATCTGAGAACAACCAATGGATCTACGTGGCGATAGGATGTGGTTCAGGTGTAGCCATTGGTATAACTGTAGCTGCTATATGTATCAAACGAAAATGGTCACGGTGAGAAAACCCCTCGCCAACTATTGACTCAGTGATTTATATTTTCATTATAATGCAAAATAAAATTTACGTCGAGTGCGAAAAATCAAGATGTATGTACAGTAGTATCAATAGATTCTCACATTTTAAGAATCATTAGATGTAAGCCGTCGTGACCTCATATAACTGACAACAGCAGATATGGATGCAAGACCCAATTACGGACTAAAAACGTTACAAGTGTATGAACATGAATGTGTTAACTTGTGATTTTAGGTGAATTGTCATGCACGAGGACCTTACAAATTACAATAACATTTCTTTCACCCAATGTTTGCCAAAGGTTTATATGTATTGTAAACTCGGGGAGCTAAACGTGTTATACTAGTAGATTATATAACAGTATAGTGTCAACAATTTGAAAACACATTCGAACAAAAGAAAATGGTCTATTATCCCTAAAACAAAACTATACACACAACCTCATGTGTTATTTCGTAGAACGAGATATTCGATAATGTACTGTTTTTGCAACATTTCAGATGTAGAGATCCTTTGTATGAATCATCAACTTCTGCGATTTCAATTGAACATGTTTATTCAGACATCACTAATTCCAGCACAGGTAAACACATATATAATCGTAAAAAACATGGTCACTTTAAGTCTACACTGCTTTGAGATGCAGCCTCATACATATTTTGACTGAACTGTAGTGGTAGAATTATTTACGTACGAATTATATAGACAGTGTATCTTATGTGATATCTGGAATACATAAACTACTGTTTGGGGCGCTTGTTACAGACAAAGTTTTTTCAGCAATAGCGTGAACAATTTCAATAATATATAATCGAATTATATATCATTAGAATTGGCATATTTAGTAGTAATTAAAACTACCTTAGTTTTGAAAATCGACTGAGAAATAAATATTTTACAGCCAAAATGCTTTTTTGATGGGGCTTTTCCCATATAAATTCCTTGTTGCTGGGACAGCAGCAAATTAAGAAATCTCAAATAACTTCAGTTAGTCTTAATATTTTGTTATAAATCTTTCAGACTTTCAGAGTGTCTTAATTTAGGTTTATTCAACACATTAAAACAGTTTTTGGATAGCAATTCTGAAAAAAATAGTTTTCTAATTTTTGATGCAGCAGAATTTTTCATTGAAAATGCCCTATCAAAAACAACTTCAGCACGTGACTTTTTTATGTCTCAACCGATTTTGAAAAATAAGATATTTTCATTTACCACTAAAATGGTCGGTTTCAATGATCAACAACTTATTTAGGTACTATTTAAATTTTATCTGAAAAAATCCAAAAAAACTTTGGATAAAACAAGGCCACAAACAATAGTATATGTGTAATTACCGGAAGCAGGTGTGCACATTTATATTAACATTAGCAAACTTTAAGAAAATGACGTTTGTCAAGCATTTCATACATACGAATAGAAAAACGAAACTGGTAGCACTTGTTAATGTTTTTGATAAGATAGTAAGAAGGTAAAACTATCGTCATCCATAGTATGTACCATGTTGTATTTAACTCTAGAACTACACTGACTATGTTTATAAGTTGACGATAGCAAAAACGCAATTCTTAAAAAACAAAAAAACATGAAGGGATTATATTAAGTTATGAAAATGATTTCTCTGGGTTTGGTAAAAGGATATGATCTAACAACTGTTTCTCTTGAAGGACACATTTAAAAGAACATAAGCAATTTGCATAATTAAGTTACTGATTGATCTTTAATGTTATGTTTTATGTATCAGAAATGTTAACCTGATTTCTTCTTTCTTTCAGGAAATGAAACAGAGCTACTAGAACGCAAAAACGTCTATGTAAACCTACAGATAAATAAATAATCAAATAATAGCAATATAATCATAGTAAATCTATATTAACTAGCTGACTAACTGTCTGACTGACTGACTGACTGACTTACATACTTACGCATTACTTACTTAGTATGTTAGTTATTTAGTTAGTTAGTTAGTTAGTTACTTACTTACTTACTTACTTACTTATTACTTATTACTTACTTACTTACTCTTGTTGCTCTGGCTTCTGCCAAGTCATTGAGTACCTTCTTTGTGGCTTTCTAGACTATTGTTTTTTGTATTTATATATATACGAGCATCTTTGTGTTTTTCTTATAATGCCTATTAATGCTGCCTTGTTGGCTAGAGAATAGATCATGGCGGGGATTTCTTTATTTACAATGTCCCGTTTTATTCGAATGAAGTAGGGTAAGTGTGAGGATTGGTGCACACTAGAACCTGGTTTAAACTCCAGCGACCTGTTTGGCCACTGGCCGTTCCAAGACGATAGCCCTATTGTCAACCCTTTTTGTGTTTGTGACGTCATATGCCTTTATTCTCTATTACTATTGCCATTCATGTGTGTCGTTTTGCGTGTTTTGAGGTTTACTGTGGTCTGTGAAAACTGCATTTCCCATTCGAATATTTATTTTTAGTTACTTACTTACTTACTTACTTATTTACTTACTTAAAACTATATAATTGTATTCACAAAAGCTTGAGTTGTTTTCACGATCTTGGCTTGGTAACGGTACTTCTTAATGAGTAAACTCTTGTTTTGTAGAAATGCATAACGGTACTCACAAAATTATGACTTGTTTTCCGATCTTGGTAAGGATAGTTACTACTGAGAGAACTGTTTTTGTATTACAAAATAACGGTACTCAAAACAGATGTGTTTTCGTATTTAAACATATTTTATTGCCATATATATACAAGTACAATGCAATCGAGTCGGGCCACAAGTGCTACCCACATTACCCATGGCCTTTCCCTACAATGGAGTTTTAACAAATATAATAAATGGCAATTGCTATTAACATGTATCAATAAGCTGGATTAACTATAACATGATATGTAGTAGAACATGTTAAGATAATAAGAAATAGAAATAAAAATAAATTTAAGGAAAACAGAAGTGGAAGAAAGAATAATGCAACACATGTCACATTGCTCGGGTTAAAATGTAATGGCAAACTAGGTGTTTTCGCAACGTCTGTAAGGGTACAATCAACAATCAACAACCGATAATATGAGATTGTTGTGGTTCAATTCAATACATAGAGGATCTTAAACGAGTTCCCATTTCATATAAGATTTATGAAACGAGTTATGAATTATTTTAATTTTAACGAGCCTTTTGGTGAGTTAAAATTAAAAATAATTCATAACGAGTTTCATAAATCTTATATGG
This sequence comes from Cyrtodaria siliqua, assembly GCA_037043455.1. Classification (NCBI taxonomy): domain Eukaryota; kingdom Metazoa; phylum Mollusca; class Bivalvia; order Adapedonta; family Hiatellidae; genus Cyrtodaria; species Cyrtodaria siliqua. Next base: position 262,174 of record JAWPHD010001048.1, read on the forward strand.
AATGGGAACGAGTTTAAGATCCTTTTTATCACATAACATTGCAATCAAATTAGTAAAAAAATAATTCAGATATACATAGAACCGCCACGACGTCAGACACACTTTAGCGCCAAAACGTCATAAAATAAGTGACGTCGTAACGTCGCGTCTCACACATAACGTTGCGTATAAAAGAGTACGTGTTTTACCTCTTTACAAAATAGCAGTTTACGCCAACTTTTTAACAAACCAACAACAATGTCTTGTATAACGTGCATTATTTTTATAAGCTGTTACAAATAATAAGTTTATGACTCAGATCTGGGTGAATTTTTAATAAATAATTTAGCTTCAGTTAATAAACTTGCGTAGTGTTACAGGTTTAACTCCACCAGTCAAAATCGTTCCAGGTTGTATTACACGTGTGTCATACAATAGAGAATTAAATGGGTGTTCGACACTGCTAACAAGGGACGTTATGTGATAAAATAATACGACATGTGACAGACTAGACATAGAGTACTTTAGTGATACTATAGTATACTTAAAATGTAAGGTATCTGGTGCATAGAGCGCATGGCGCAGTAGTCAGTAGTCTGCAGTTGTAATCATTATAAAATAAACTGCAATGGTTCGAATCTTAATCGGGGCTGTTTTGTCCCATTCTTTGTCTTTGGTGACAATTTAAACATGTTAATTGGTTTATCTCTTTCCCTTTCATGTGCCCAGACACAGACACTGGCTTTCAATGTTAGGTTATACATGAATGAGACATATTAATTATTATACTTCATATTCTTGATGCTATGGTTGCAGGAATTGTTATGAAAGTACCAAGACTTGTGCTTATCTGTTTAATAAACAAAACTGGTACCATATGAAAAGAAAAAGAAAAAATGTGAATAATGCACAAAGTGGCACATACATTTTTCACAATAAAAAAGGTGAAACATACATGAAAAATGTGTGTCCGTCAAATAATTTGAACCCTGCACTAAAAGTTATATGCTTGAGAGTCAACAAGTCTACACCACTTATTCACGTATTCGTACACGCGTTTTGAACTGCGATCCTGTTACTTAATTATTTTAACACCCCAAGTCCGGTAATTTACCTGCTCACCCTATTAGTCCACTTTCGAATTTACCGTTAACGCCAAGTTATCAAACCGGACTGTACTTATTACTGAGTGAACTATTTTGTAAAATTAGATAACGGTGCTCACAAAACCTTGAGCTCTTTAAACGATTTTGGTAACGCCGCATATTATTGAGTAAACTCTGCTTAGTAGAAATAGCTGACGGTACTCACACAAGCTTGGCTTGTATTCACGATCTTGGTAACGATACTTCTTATAGTAAACTGTTTGTGTAGAACCAGATAACGGTACTCCCAAAACTTGACTTATTTTCACGATCTTGGTAACGATACTTCTTATAGTAAACTGTTTGTGTAGAACTAGATAAAGGTACTCCCAAAACTTGACTTATTTTCACGATCTTGGTAACGATACTTCTTATAGTAAACTGTTTGTGTAGAACCAGATAACGGTACTCCCAAAACTTGACTTATTTTCACGATCTTGGTAACGATACTTCTTATAGTAAACTGTTTGTGTAGAACCAGATAACGGTACTCCCAAAACTTGACTTTTTTTCACGATCTTGGTAACGATACTTCTTATAGTAAACTGTTTGTGTAGAACCAGATAATGGTACTCCCAAAACTTGACTTTTTTTCACGATCTTGGTAACGATACTTCTTATAGTAAACTGTTTGTGTAGAACCAGATAATGGTACTCCCAAAACTTGACTTTTTTTCACGATCTTGGTAACGATACTTCTTATAGTAAACTGTTTGTGTAGAACCAGATAACGGTACTCACAAAAAAGAGTAAGATAATGGACCTTTGGAAACGGCCGAGCACGATACATACGAAATATTGCAGTCTCGGTTTGATTGAGACTGTTCATGAGCGGTAGTGAAATATGCTAGCTACCGCTCACGCCATCTAGCCCCGGGTTGAGCAGAACTCAATATTCATAAAAATCAACAGTACAGAATTGTAACCATCCCGAAAATGGCAAGCATATGGCGGTGGATATAGCAATATTTGTATCTTTGTAACTTGACTAGTTTTCACGATCTTGGTAACGACAAAACTTGACTTGTTTTCACGATCTCTGTAACGGTATTTATTATTGAGTAAACTGTTTGTGTAGAACTAGATAATGGTACTCACACACTTTGACTTGTTTTCACGATCTTGGTAACGGTACTTATTATTATGTGAACTGTTTTTTGTAGATCTAGATAGAGGTAAAGTGTTGTAACGATGTTGGTAAAGGTACTTGTCTTGGAGTAAACTGTTTGTGTAGATCTAGTTAATGAACTATTTAGTCAGTTGTTTTCAAGATGAGTGTAACCAGTTGAGTCAGCTTTAAACGGTATGCACAAAACTGCGAATTATTTTCACACGTATATATTACGTCACAGTTTTTAAAGTAACGATTATTTATTATCTCATATAATCTCATAAGTTGTATTTAATAACACTTATTTTACGATATGTCATAGTGAGAGAAGCATTTAAACATTAACAGTAATTCCTTATTTTGTATTATTTCAATCAAAGTACTCAACGTACTGATATCCTACTGCATTGATGTTTTATATTTGTTTGAATGAGTAATGAGAATGGCGTAAACGGGAGTGAAGGGACAAGATGTGGCGAGGAAAGATATGTTAGCTAAATCCTGCAGACGTTGCATCACTTATGTAGGTGTGATAATTCGTTTCAGGAATGTCACCACAATTATTTTCCTTTGTTTTTTATTTTTACAATTCTTTACGGCGTATTCCGAACGAAATCAAATTAAACTGATATTTAATTAAATGGGTCTGGTGGTCTGGGGCTGATTCTGAGAGTTCGTGGCGCATATGGTATAACTATCAATTGAGATCAAATAAGAAAAAAGAACAGTGCCATTTACGGCGCGCAATACCGATGTAAATCAATGAACATGAAAATATAAATGCACTCATATCTCATGTTTTAATTAGTTCAGACTTTAAGTAGAGCCCCTAATCATTGACACCTTTAAACACAAGTGCCGTTAGATTCACTATTTGATACTGTTGTTTATATTGTATTGTACAATTTCCTCATGTTTGCACTATGTTGATGCCTGAGGGTAATATAGTTTATGTTCTTTGCTGTTGTTTTTGTTAATCTTTATAATTAATTTCCAGATATTCCGTTTGAAAAAGTGCTCCAACAAAATACATTTACCCAACTCGTTTGTTTTAATAACTTCTGACTTAAATTAAAGCGTCACCTGTACAATATATTTCATCCAAGGTCAGATCACCGACCAGACGGTCCCTGTCGGTAATTATACGTTGAAACTCTCAGAAACACATTGCCGTTAGTCCTGTCAACTGATGTGATATTTTATTCATCTTGTACATTAGTTTTTAAAATGACCTTAGAAAGCATTCCGTGCAACTGCAAGCATATAAACTTCAGATATCATCGTGGTCTAGAATGGTGTGGAGGGAGCTGTCAGATATGGAAATTTTCAGTTTCTTCAGCAATATAACCTGGCGCGGAGATCTTTATTTACACTGTCCTGTTTTATTGCGATGACAGTAGGGTAAGAGTGAGGTAAGAGTCAGATTTGGTGGATCATATACATATACATATACTTTACATATACTTTTGCAGTCATCAAAATGCATTACCGCCCTCGACTTGCAGTACCGCCAATTACTTGTAGTACCGATGGCAACTTGCAGTACCGTCAATTACTTGTAGTACCGATGGCAACTTGCAGTACCGTCAATTACTTGTAGTACCGATGGCAACTTGCAGTACCGCCAATTACTTGTAGTACCGATGGCAACTTGCAGTACCGCCAATTACTTGTAGTACCGATGGCAACTTGCAGTACCGTCAATTACTTGTAGTACCGATGGCAACTTGCAGTACCGTCAATTACTTGTAGTACCGATGGCAACTTGCAGTACCGTCAATTACTTGTAGTACCGATGGCAACTTGCAGTACCGCCAATTACTTGTATGTAGTACCGATGGCAACTTGCAGTACCGTCAATTACTTGTAGTACCGATGGCAACTTGCAGTACCGCCAATTACTTGTAGTACCGATGGCAACTTGCAGTACCGTCAATTTCTTGTAGTACCGATGGCAACTTGCAGTACCGTCAATTACTTGTAGTACCGATGGCAACTTGCAGTACCGCCAATTACTTGTAGTACCGATGGCAACTTGCAGTACCGCCAATTTCTTGTAGTACCGATGGCAACTTGAAGTACCGTCAACTACTTGCATAACTACCGGCAATTAGCAATACCATCTATCTGCTTTAACACCAGCACTTTGCAGTACCTACTTGCATTACTACCATAACTTTCAGTGACATCAACTACTTGCATCACCGCCAGCAACTTGCAGTACCGCCAATTACTTGTAGTACCGATGGCAACTTGCAGTACCGTCAATTACTTGTAGTACCGATGGCAACTTGCAGTACCGTCAATTACTTGTAGTACCGATGGCAACTTGCAGTACCGCCAATTTCTTGTAGTACCGATGGCAACTTGCAGTACCGTCAATTACTTGTAGTACCGATGGCAACTTGCAGTACCGTCAATTACTTGTAGTACCGATGGCAACTTGCAGTACCGCCAATTACTTGTAGTACCGATGGCAACTTGCAGTACCGCCAATTTCTTGTAGTACCGATGGCAACTTGCAGTACCGCCAATTACTTGTAGTACCGATGGCAACTTGCAGTACCGTCAATTACTTGTAGTACCGATGGCAACTTGCAGTACCGCCAATTACTTGTAGTACCGATGGCAACTTGCAGTACCGCCAATTTCTTGTAGTACCGATGGCAACTTGCAGTACCGTCAATTACTTGTAGTACCGATGGCAACTTGCAGTACCGCCAATTACTTGTAGTACCTATGGCAACTTGCAGTACCGCCAATTTCTTGTAGTACCGATGGCAACTTGAAGTACCGTCAACTACTTGCATAACTACCGGCAATTAGCAATACCATCTATCTGCTTTAACACCAGCACTTTGCAGTACCTACTTGCATTACTACCATAACTTTCAGTGACATCAACTACTTGCATCACCGCCAGCAACTTTCAGTACCGTCAACTACTTGTAGTACCGATGGCAACTTGCAGTACCGCCAATTACTTGTAGTACCGATGGCAACTTGCAGTACCGTCAACTTCTTCAATACCGCCAGAAACTTGAGGTACCGTTACTTCGGTGCATCACCTGCAGCAACTTCGTATCGTCCACTACTTGCATTACTGACAGCAACTTAATGTGCAGTCAACTGCTTGCATTGCCACCAGCAACTTGCAGTACTGACAACTACTTGCATTATCGGCAGCAACTAAATGTGCAGTCAACTGCTTACATTGCCGCCAGCAACTTCCAGTGATGGTAACTACTTGCGTTTCAGGCAGTACCTTAATGTTCAGTCAACTGCTTACATTGCCGCCAGCAGCTTGCAGTACTGGCAACTACTTGCATTACCGGCATCAACTCAATATTCAGTCAACTGCTTACATTGACGCCAGCAACTTGCAGTACTGGCAATTACTTGCATTACACGCAGCACCTTAATGTTCAGTCAACTGCTTACATTGCCGCCAGCAACTTGCAGTACTGGCAACTACTTGCATTACCGGCGCAACTTAATGTTCAGTCAACTGCCTACATTGCCGCCAGCAACTTGCAGTACTGGCAACTACGTGCAGTACCGGCAGCAACTTGCAGTACCATCAACTCCATGCATTATTACCATCAACTTGAGGTACCGTTACTTCAATGCTTGACTGCAGCAACTTGCAGTATCGTCCACTACTTGCATTACCGGCAGAAACTTAATATGTAGTCAACTACTTACATTACCGACTGCAAGTTAACTAGCAGTACCGTCAACAATTTGCATTACCGCCAGCACTTTGCTGTATCTTCTTGTATTACCGACAGCAATCTGTAGTACCATCAGCTACCACGGTCAGTCAAACATCAATATAAACCCATGCTATCAACTATTTCGCATAGTCCTTGTTTCACCATAGCCCAAGATCTGTGTTTCTTCCAATACGATATAAACTCATGTTATCACCACAGCCAAAGTTCTTTGTTTCTTCCTATACCGATATAAACTCATGTTATCACCATAGCCCAAGATCTGTGTCCCTTCCAATACCGATATAAACTCATGGTATCACAATAGCCCAAGTTCTGTGTCTCTTCCAATACCGATATAAACCCATGTTATCACAACTGTGGCGTTAACGGGTATTGAAGGGAGAGAGGTGTTGAGGAAAGAGATATACACTAAATCCTGCAGAAGTTTCAACTCTTATGTAGGTGTGACATTACCTGTAATGGCATTACCCGTAATGTACAACACATCGTTTTAGGAATGACCTCGCTTTAGAAGTGAATTTAAAGTAGCTATCCCGCCAACAACAGTCAAATTTTGCAACAGATGTACACCGTTTCTAAAACCAACTGACGACAAGGTATATGTACGATTACTTATTTTGAGAATCTAAACTCTGTAGACACAATATAAACGGCTTTACTCATCCAGGTCAAACCCAAAAACTGGATTGTGGAATTAAGTGTTACAGAACTCATAATTTAGTTTACACTTATTCAGTCTCGGGGTATTTTAAGAACCCGTGAATAATCCGTGAACTTTTAATTGGCACATTTGCATTATTATATGACATGAACACTTGGATAGAATATTGATAAACGGTTTTCTTGTATATTTATTCGTTATTTTGGCGGTTTAATTTCTTTAAACAATTTGGTAATTTTGAGTCTGTAAACTGTTTTAAAACTAATATATAATTTTACCTCTAGAACTTCATCTTCCTTTTTATTTATGGACCTTTCTAAATTGTGTCTAAAATCGTGAGAAACCTGTACCGCAAACAATAAACAGTTAAATTTGAACAGGCAATTACAGTTGTATATTAATGTTGTATCTTTAACATTTAAGGTATTGTAAAGTGATCAGTTGTAAGGATGTACTGATCCGTTACATAATTGAACACAAATATGAATGCTTATATAGTAAGACAACATGTTTACCAAAGTTAATAGTAAGACAACATGTTTACTAAAGTTAGTTTACCAATAATGTACTGATATGGAGTTATTGCGGAAGCTATATGTCGTGGACTAATTGAATAGTTTCAGTTTCTCGGAGTTTCAAGACTTTTAGATGTAATATGACTGTTTTAATTGGATTATTTGTGATTCTTTTACAGGGTGAGTATATATACCTATACACAGTCAATAAAAATGGCGTGTGGTGGGGATGAGTGTGAACATATAAATTCTGTCCGTCAGTTCCTCATCTCGTCGAAATTCGTTCAAGGTTTCAAGGTGAAACATGATAGTAACGTTTTTAAAATACTAGTAATCGTCTCTGAACAGCAGCTTGAAAACCTCCATGATATCTTTAATACAGTTGGTACACATATTAACTAAAATATTTTTTTTGATCTTTATATTAATTTATATGATATGTTCATGCAAGCCATATATAAATTATTCACTTCCGGATGGCAGCTCGAAAGATATGTTTATGCAAATTGGAACACATATTTACCTAGTGTACTTGTAGGATGTTTTATATAATGTGTTGTCTAACCTCAATAGTAACATAACAGTAAATGTGTCAATATTTGTGTTTCCGAATAGAAAATTCGAAACGGGGATATTGACGGTTTTGTTTTGTCTAGAAATTGATACTCTGTGTGATATTTTACCAGAAAGAGAGCTTGAATGCAAAGTTTCCATGTGTAAAACGTGTAAGTTAATTATTTTTGATTGAGCACCGCTAACGACAGATTACTCATGCACTTTCTCAGACTTTCCAAACCGAGGCGACCTGATTGTATCTGTCGTTTTGAAATGTTTGATTGGAATATTCTCAGAACATGTTTTTATTACCTGCTGTGGAAAGGCTCGCTTTGAAGAGGTATGTGATGTATTTCATATCCCTCTTACTGCTGTATGTGAGCAATTGCACCTTTTTTGATATTGATAACTCCACCCACCATGTGCGTGTTACGTGTAATGATGCAATCGTATCGGCGAAACAAGTGTGCACAATTTAAGAAGTTTGTTAAACGAGCGAATGCAGAAGTAGTGGCTGAGTGTATGTTCCCACTTGAATGATTTAATTTGTTTGGTTTTTAAATATGAAAAAAAATATATGGTTAAAACCAGCTGTGATGAGGTCTATATTATAATAATTAAAACACCTTGTATCTTTTTGGGGCATTATTTACTAAGTCAAAATAAAAGGACACAGTTTTTTCAAAACTAGTATTTAATCACAAACAAAGCATTTCAAACAAAATTACACAAACATGTGTTTATCCTTTCAATACTTTATTAATCATTTCAAACACAATTAAAACAAATTGATAGATTGTTTTATTTCGTCCTTTTAATGTCATATTATATGACATGTGTTCGTTTTGTGATTTCGTTGTTAACAGTTCCACAACAATTTTTTTCCTCGTCATTTTTACGGGAATGAAATTTAAACGGACGTAAATGACGTCATAAACGTGTAAGCCGTCATTTACGTCCGTTTAAATTTCATTCTAGTTAAAATGGATGCAGAGTAAAAGACGTTGAAATCTCTGACCTTTTCTATTGAGTTCACGGAAAAATAATGTGTCAACATAGCGCTCGATTCAGGTTTGATTTTGCTTACTTATTTTCTTAATATTTAACCTTTCTGTTCATCTGAAGTGCACATCCCTTTACAGAATGAGCTATTTTTGATTCATCCAGTACTTTCTGAGATCTACCACATGTTCATAGGCTATACGAATCGAAAAACACGTTTGCGGTGGAGGAAAATGCCCGCCTCGGTATCGAGGTACTGAATTCTCGGGATGATATCAAGTGTGATACGGAAAAAGGGATAATTAATTAATACTAATACCATTATACGTGGCATAACCTCCGGGATAAAGGTCAGCAAATAAAACTTTATAACAGTATTTTCAAACAATTCAAAGGGCTTAATGTGATAATAAGGTACATATGTATTCCAATTTGTAGTCGAATAAATAGTAATCAGGACTACATATAGCTACAACAAATCAGACGGGCTGAGTATGATATATTTGTTGTATATATAATATCTAAATCTACAGCAGACCGCCAATACAGATCTATCTTACATACCTTGCAAATCGTTTTAATTGTAAAAGCGAGACATTGTTATCTAAACACAGACTTCTTTTATCCAATATAAACAATGCACAATAATATTTATGTATGTTCAACATAAAATAAAATATAACATGCAGTTGCCAGCGTCGTGTTATTGCTTTACGGTAAGGATTTATTATTTTAATAATTTTAAATAAAATCAAAAGTAACTAAATAAGTTAATTGAAAAAGGTATCAACCTGCATAAACTGATTTTTTCTTGCAGGTAGATGCTCAACCGGATGCAGTCCGGGTTGTGTTAATGATACGTGTGACCAGGATGGTGAATGTCTTCTCGGTTGTAAGCCTGGTTACTGGGATAATGAATGCAACTGTACCTGCAATCCCAGCTGTACCGAGGTAACGGACCACGAAACAACCCAGTGTGATCCAAATGACGGCACATGCTTTTTTGGGAGTTTAAATAATACTCGATGGGGGCTACAGTGTTCTTTAGCCTGTTCTGAACTTTGCAATGAAAGTCTATGTAACCAAACCACTGGAGCTTGTAGTGATGGATGTTCTGAGGAGAACATGCTTGATGAAAATTGTTCTGAAAACTGTAGTGCAAACTGCAAATATGGAACCTGTTTAAAAACCAATGGAACATGTCTGTATGGATGTCAGGAGGGATAAGTGGATCCACTTTGTGACGTATTTTGTGATATAAGAAGCTGTGCCAACTGTACCATTGATACCGTCGAGTAAGTCTCTGTACATGTCTTCGTTTGCTTGCCTGAGAAGGTTGTTTTATAGAACTCATTTGTTTACAACAAAATACAAACATTGTTTTAAAAATTAGGCGTCACATGTTACACTGAGCTCCAGCAATTAGCGCAAATATGTAATTCAAGATATCATTTCGTTTTATTTCAAGATGATATCACATAAAATGTACCGCACATTATCACTTTATACTTTACATCTCATATACAGTACGGCAATGCTAGAAGACAATATGCATCTTCCATTTTTAGTATATACCAAACGTGTAACCATTATCTTTCAGTTTCATTTCTCAAAATAATTACTGTAAATACCTGTATTTATTCAATCATTATGGCGATCCTCATTTACATTTTCAAAACTATTTAAGGAGTTATTGACTGAGTGTAGAATATTAGTAATATGTTATTATTTGTTACTTAAGTGGATGTAAACATAGTCACCCAGTTGCTTTCATCTTTTATGTCACTATTTCAAGCTCTGATACATTTGTTTATTTTTGTTTGGCCAAGTTGGTGTTTTTCGGGGTGATATCGATGATGACAATGTGAGCGGTAGCCCCATACTGGTCTTAGAAAGCAGACATGCAATACATAGAGAATAATAAATGGGTATTTTCATATCACACCCTATATCAGGCTTGAGACGCCATATCAGCCCGAGAGCTGAAAATACACATTTTTTATTCTATTTATCAAATACTTCAGCTTTGTCGAAATGTCAACTTCAGCTTCAGCTCACTCGTTACGCTGTTTTCCAGGGAGATTTTTATTTATTAATAGATCTAGTCCATTCTGATGTGCTCATGTCTGTTGCGTAAGTAATACAAAACATTTATTTTTTTCCGAAACTTTATTGAAAATGAATTTGAAATTTTCTAATCAAGATGAATTGTCATAAGTGGTTATTTCATAATGATCTATAGCCAATAATCTGCCGCGAAAACAGGATGGAAGTAACTAATAAAACGCAGACGACAAACCATCCTCGTGACAAATCGTATACAATCATACTAATCTGTTATTTCCGTATCACTCCGGTAAAAGGATCGAGATGAACATTGGTTATTTTTGTGATATGAAATGTGTTCACCCATTATTTCACGCGTGTGTTAAAGCTATATTGCCCGGCAACGAAATCCTGATTGATATGACTAGCTATGTATATGTCGTATCGTATATTTAAAAACAACATATTAATAGTGAAGTATATGATAATACTAATATGTTGCACTTACTGAATATTTCTTCTTTCCTTCACTTTATCGAAAACTTTCTTGTAGAAAAGAAAATGTATTTGGTGTGCCCAGTATTACATTTTGATTCAATTTCGGCACAGCATGCAAAATAAAGAAACTACTGAACAAGTTTACTTTACGAACAATAATCCATTCTTACAATAATGAACAAACATGTGTTTTAAATTTCATTTAGCCCCACAAAACCACTTTGTAACGAATGCGACAAAGACTATTATCTGCTTGAAGGCAACTGCAATGTTTGCAGCAGACAGTGTAACAACAGTCCTAACCCATCTTTGTCGACTTGTAAGGAAGGTAGATGCGAGTTTGAGTGCAGGAATGGATACCATGGACTCACGTGTAATAACCCGTGCAGTGCCACGTGCCTGGAAAGGACATCTGACCAAATAAGTGGTAAGCATTCATAAATATAGGGTTAAAGTAAACTTGTCTTTAATATAGATTTCGTAGTTTCGTTTTAAACGTTACCTGAAACCTATCTTGATTTACACTTGTACAGTATTTTTATTTCACACATTGAAATATTTATTAAAACAGGCGTTTTTTTTTGAGAATCACAGCAGAAATTATTCTGCCAGTCTGCAATGTCTTATGCATGTCGGAAATATAAAACAAGCGCTTTTAATCATATCTTTATTTAAAATGTTACAATGTATTTAAATTAATACCAGGCATACCCTTACCAGAGTTGTTTAGATCAATATAAAGGTTTTACTGTGGAGATGTAACAATGGCATTTTGACTCTAAAAAATGTAAAAGCTGAATCACTTCATTGTGATTTCAATACAAAGTATTTTGGGAAGCGCAAATAAATGTCGCACCACTACATCTGTTTTATGTTGTGTTTCAATCTGCATGAGAAACACGCAAAATGAATTTAAACCGAAATAAGCACTTTTCTGTCTTTTTTTATGCGGTAAATCTAAATAAAGCAAAGTCTATTTGCAGGAAGATGTTTAAAAGGATGTTTTAGAGAAACGTTGACCGGGCCTCACTGTGTTGATCGTTGCAATCCGAGTTGTGCCAATGCTACATGTGCCCAGGACGGGCAATGTCTCGGTGGTTGCCAAGTTGGTTACTGGGGTACGAAGTGTGACAATAACTGCAATACCAACTGTAATGAGGCACCGAGACAGGAAACGACACAATGTGATACAAATGACGGTACCTGCTTGTTTGGATGTTTAAATTATACTAGTTGGGGTCAAACATGTTCTAAAGCGTGTTCCGTACACTGCAATGGCGGTTTTTGTGATCAATCCAGAGGAGCATGTACAGATGGCTGCGCCACTGAGCAAATGTTCGGTGAGGATTGTTCTAATAACTGTAGTAAAAATTGCATAAACGGAACATGTTTGAAAAGCAATGGAAACTGTATTGATGGTTGTATTCCTGGCTGGTATGGTGGTACATGCAACATTGGGTGTCCTGAAAATTGTTTGAACGAAACGTGTTTAGTGGAAAATGGAACATGTACACTTGGTTGTGTGGATTGCTTTACCGGACCCACCTGCTCAGAAGGTATGAGGTTTAACTCTGGGATTAATTTATTTTGGTCTATTAAAAATTCAGGCGACGTTCTTGATACAATTTGCAATCAAAGTACTTTTGATTTTTCTACACTATACAACTTTACCTCACAACCTTATCAAAGAAAAGCTTATTGCTCTCATTTTAAAACCTTTTGCTAAGGAAATACTACATTTTTGGCCTGTAACAATACTAAAGCGTTTCTTGCCAACGGCAGTTTGGAAAATTACACTATGTGGTCTAGCCATGAAGTTTGTGAATCAATTATTTTTCTATTGGATAATATTTTCGTCAGGTATGGAACTACCGTTTATAGACAAATTGGTGGTATCCCTATGGGTATGAACTATGCACCCCTTGTCGCAGATTTGTTTTTATATTGCTATGAAAGAGATTTCATGTTGAGTCTTTCACCCGATACCCAGGCAGATGTTATTGAAGCCTTTAATGACACCTCTCGGTATCTGGATGACATATTGAACCCTTCATTTTCTACTATGGTTAATAATATTTATCCTAAAGAACATCAACTTAACAAAGCTAATATTTCTGATATTAATGCTTCTTTTCTCGATTTACATTTCTATTGAAAATGGTGAAATAATTGGCAAAATCTATGACAAGAGAGATGATTTTAATTTTGATATTGTTAATTATCCACATTTAGAGCAACTTCTTATGGGGTCTATGTGTCTCAACTTATTCGTTTTTCTAAAGCTTCTACTCGAGTTGAGGACTTTAATATTCGTTATCTTTGTTTAACTAAAAAGCTACTCCATCAGGGCTACCGTTACCATAAACTTCGTAAAACCTTTGCAAAGTTTTATTATCGTAACACTGATCTTCTTTCCAAATATAAAAGTAATTTAAGAAGTCTTCTGCGACAAGGACTATCACAATCTGACTTCTATATTTACTTCTATGGTGATGTGATTTACAAACTTCGTAAGATTCTTGGTCATGATCCAGTTCATACTATCTTTGTTAAACTTATTAAAAGGTTTATCAAAAGAGGTTATTACCCTAGCATTTTGCAACGTACTGCATGCTTCATGGTGGACCAATTTACAGTTCGCCACTATGCTTTCCTCTTTAACTGTACGATGACCGAACAGGCTGTGGACCCTATGATGACGTCTACCTAAAGCCCTAAAGGATGGTGACGTTTTATGTTTGTCTGCGGTCTTGTCTTGTCGTGCCCTCAATGGTTTATTCTCTTGTTGCTCTGGCTTCTGCTTAGTTATCGAGTACCTTCTTTGTGACTTTGTAGGCTATTTTTTTTTTGTATTTATATATACACGATATTAATTTCTTTATTCACACTGTCCCGCTTAATTGGGATGACAGTAGAGTGTGAGGTTTGGTGAACCCTAGAACCTGGTTTAAACCCCCCAGCGGACTTTTTGCCACTGACCGTTCTAAGGCGGTAGCATACTGTCAACCTTTTTTGTGTTTGTGACGTCATATGCCTTTATTATTACTATTGCCATTCTTGTTTGTATTTTTGCATGTTTTGGGGTTTACTGTGTTCTGTGGTTTACTGTGTTCTGTGGTTTACTGTGTTCTGTGAAAGCTGCATTTCGATTTTATACGTACTTTAATAATAATATTATTTCTTACTACAAACCTAGCTTGTCCTGCCTCATCTGTATCTGAGAACACTCAGTGGATCTACGTGGTGATAGCGTGTGGTTCAGCTGTAGCCATTGGTATAACTGTAGCTGCTGTATGTATTTATTGGTTCAAAGTCATCCGAAATAATCGCATTGCTGACTTCGCCCATATTAATAACAATCCAATTATGTCCCAGACCCGTGCACATACATATACAGACGGCCGTTATGATGAACACAGTTTATGTTGTACGCGCGATAAAGTGACGGACATGCCCAGCGAGGAATTACACAGTTCGTCGATGCACAGTGAAAGCAGCAGTGATACGTGTGACACGGAACATGCTAAGCATTGTGTTACTCAGAAACAAAGAGACATGTGCCTACCTGACAGCAGTGTACACCAGTTATTGGATCCTGACTTTTATTCGTCTCATATATCCAACCAGATCAAACACAGTCAACTATTTTAGATCCTGGTCACCCGTGAATAGACAATGTTTAGAAAGTGGTTTTAAAAAGGAGACTCTGGAACGATCCCATTTTTCTTGCGCAGCAAACAAAAGTGCTAAAAAGACAACTTCAGCTAAACCTTACAACAAGAAAGAGTTAAGCGAGTCGAGAGGTCGCTAATGGTTACCACGGATTTGTATAAATAGTCAACCAGTTGAGAATAAGAACCATGACAA
Organism: Cyrtodaria siliqua; assembly: GCA_037043455.1. Lineage (NCBI taxonomy): Eukaryota > Metazoa > Mollusca > Bivalvia > Adapedonta > Hiatellidae > Cyrtodaria > Cyrtodaria siliqua. The sequence goes on from JAWPHD010001048.1 coordinate 277,290, forward strand.
ACGCCAATATAAATAGGCGGACGCTGTGAATGTGAAGCTGCGCTTTTAAACGTTCAATATTTAAGTACAAAGAGAACGAATAAGCTGAAAAGTGTTGAATTAGATGCATTTATTTTTAAATCTAGCGATATAGTATTGCTTACAGAAACATGGACCGATGCATTTTCCTATATTAATGTGTATAGTTTTGAGTGTTTCGTGTTACATAGGACTTACAATAAGAAATCATGTAAGAGTAACTCAGACGGTACAACAGTATACATCATTGTTTATTCTGTTATACGCTGATGATATTGTAATATTTTCTGAAAGTTCCGAAGGTTTACAAAAAGGCTTTGATATTTATCAAATTATTGCTCCAGATGGAAGTTGATCGTTAATACGGCCAAAACTAAAATTATGGTTTTCAGAAAAGGAGGTTTATCGCAAAGAACATGACATTTGTATATAATGATATGAATATAGAAAGAGTAAACTCTTTTACGCAGCTAGGTATTATATTCACTCAAGGTGGTTCGTTTAATGAAACACAGAACATTTTGGTGGGGCAAGCTAGGAAAGCAGTGTTTATGTGAAACACATACATTTATAAATTTACTGACATGTGAGTTAGATTTATTTGATAAAACTTATAAAACCTGTTTCGAATTACTGCGCGGATGTATTTTTTTTTCTGTTGGATTTGTGATGAAAGAGTACATACGCAATATTGCAAAAACATTTTGCGTGTAAAGAAGTCTACTCAAAACGATTGTGTCTACGGGGAGTAAGGAAGAACATCAGTGATTAGTCATATATATGTATTAATAATAAAATACTGGTTAAAATCATATACTCGAATGAAAATAAATTTATTAAATATGTATACAATATGCTTAGAACTGATGCCGAGAAAATGTCAAATAATATTATAGGATTTGTTGATGCATTACTATATCAGGGCGTTGTAAAAAGTGATATATTTGCATGGTAAAACAAAGAGTACATGACAATTTTGTGCAGAATTGGCATCCACATTTTGAAGAGTCAAGTAAAGCTATTTTATGCAGAAATGCATGAGACATTTTTAGTCTTAAACATTTCTTGAACTGTATAAATATACTAAAATTTAGACAACGTTATCCAGATTGAGACTTTCCCCACATAATCTAGAAATTGGAATAGACCATTAAGTATACCGTTATATGTAAGTAAATGTAGAAGTCGTAATGAGATAGAAGGCGGGTATCATTTTATAATAGAGTGCAAAGATTATAATGATATTAGATTAAATTACATTGGTAAGTATTTTTTTTTAATGTATTTGTATACAAAAAATACAATATGAAATGAATGTAAAGGCAATGCTTTAAATGGAGAAATAAAACATTGTATGAATAGTGAGGATAATTCATGCATTTGTGATTTTAATGCCATTATTGATTATGTTTTCCACTTTATGCACATGTCATTATAATAAACGATTTACTTACTACTAACTTATTACTACTAATGGTGCTGGTGTCTGTACTGTTTGAGGAGTATCCGGTGATGCCATTGAGCGCTCATTTTTGATGAAAAAAAAGGTATGTCGTCACGTTTATTTACGAATAATTTCTTTTCAAAGCGTTTAAGCAACAACTGAAGACAGTCACTCAACTCTACTGTGAAAGGTCTTATTCCACACCAAATGTCCGAACTAAAAGTAGTTTTTTTTAGATTTTACGTTTCACGGTGACGTGTAATGAAGTAAACGTGCATGCACACGTAATTAAAAATGGTATTTTTCATTGATAAAACGCTTCTTGTCACAAGTGTTGCCATTATTAAAGCATAGAATTATAATGAATCAAAGGAACTTACATGAATGTGTAGTTTTAGACAGTCGAATTAACACAAATGTTGTCCAAAATGCATCGGTGCTTCATTAGAGTGGCCGGTGCTGCATTTAGAGCTATGGAATACTAATACGGACGAAAGATACTTCTCTCCTGTGGTAGTTCAAATATAACTGTCAACTTAGTCGTGAGATTCATACTACAAATATTATTTAGGAATCATTTTCCATATGTGCGGAAATGTTCGACCTTTAGCTAGTTTGTTAAAAAAACGAAGAGCTAGTACCACCCTAGCGTCGTTGTCGTTGTCGTCTGCGTCTGGTTAATATATATGGTAACTGAAATGTCTTTGGTTAAAAGCTGTTGTAAGAGAAGCAATTAGTGTGCGTTAAGGCATGCAATGACATTTCAGAATTCAAAGACGGCAATTAGGGAGCGTGAAGGCAATTGCATATGAGTATAAAATAAACATAGGTAATCAATTATTTGTTGTGTGTCAAAATATAAACTATTCTCAGAGCTTATATACCTCAGATAATAGATCCCCGTTCCCCTACGTCCCACCTCACCCCAAGATTGTTTATTATCTTCCAATAGAAATCCCTGCATTCAGTAAAATATTCTGAGAGGTTGAGGCCATTCGATAGAACTAAATGGTTGTACACCTTTAAGTTCTCAAAATCAAATATGCTGGTTGAAAATTGGGAAAAAATCTTGAAAGTGGCTCAAAAAATGTGAGTCCCGAAAGTGAATCCCATAATGCATTCAGTAAGCTATTCCGAACATTTGAGGTCATTGAATGGAACTAAATAGGTGTGCACCTTTTACACTGCTCAACCTTGGCAGAGCAGCCTATGTGAAATATGTGACCCGTGGGGCAGCACCAAATTTGATCCCAGAGTCGCCATTTGAACGAACATAAGCTTATGGTACCAGAAAAGAAGATTTCTTAAAGATGTTTACAATGTATCACTTGTATGTAAATCTATGACCGTCAGGGCGTACCCAGATTTTTCCACAGGATCACCAATTGAACAAACTTGGTAACGTTATACTACATGCTGTATACGAGAGCTATAAACGATGTGGTTTCAGAGAAGAATAGTTTTTATTTTTTCCATATATAAGTCTATGTAAAACATGTGACCCCTGGGGCGGTGCCAAAGATCCAAAGATCTGTGCCTCTTCCACAGATCCGCACCAATATAATCCCATGTAATCACCATAGCTCAAGATTTGTGCCTCTTCCAACACCAATATAATCCCATGTAATCACCATAGCTCAAGATCTGTGCCTCTTCTAACACCAATATAAACCCATGTTACTAGCATCTCGAAAGTTTTGTGTCCCTGCTAACACCAATATAAACACATGATATCAGCATCTCGAAAGTTTTGTGTCACTTCTAACTCCAGTATAAACCCATGTTTTCAGCATCGCGCAAGTTTTGTGTCCCTTCCAACACCAATATAAACCCACGTAATCACCATAGCTCAAGATCTGTGCCTCTTCTAACACCAATATAAACCCATGTTACTAGCATGGCGCAAGTTTTGTGTCCCTTCTAACACCAATATAAATACATGATATCAGCATCTCGCAAGTTTTGTGTCCCTTCTAACTCCAGTATAAACCCATGTTTTCAGCATCGCGCAAGTTTTGTGTCCCTTCCAACACCAATATAAACCCATGTAATCACCATAGCTCAAGATTTGTGCCTCTTCTAACACCAATATAAAACCATGTTATCAGCATCTCGTAAGTTTTGTGTTCCTTCTAACACCAATATAAATCCATGTTATCAGCATCGCGCAAATTTTGTGTCTCTTCCAACACCAATATAAATCCGTTTTGTGTCCCTTCTAACACCTGTATAAACCCATGATATCAGCATCGCGCAAGTTTCGTGTCCCATCTAACTCCAGTGTAAACCCATGTTATCAGCATTTCGCATTTCATTATTTGTCAATACTTCTATTTAAATAATAGTATTTTATGTTGCAAGATCATGTTGCCACGCCCAATATTTGCCAAATCTATTAAAGTTTAAAAAATATTTTTATGTGTTGTTATTACAGTGCTCTCCAATAACCCGTAAATAAACCTAACCTTTAATCGGCACATCTACACTAAACTTTTTTTTTGTTAGAATTGTCGTTATTTGGCAAGTTATTGTTAAACAATTTGGTAGTGAGACTGAAAATTGATTCAAACCTGAAATAGTACTATGTATTACCGCTAGAACATCACGTTTCTCTTTAGTTTTGGAACTTCCTAAATTGTGTCTAAATCGAAAGAAACCTGTGCCACAAACAATAAGCAGTTAAAGTTGAAGTGGTAATTTGAGTTTTATATTACCAGTGTATCTTTAACATTCAAGGCCTTGCACTACAATAAAGAGCACCGTTCAATTGTAAAGGTGTATTGATCCGTTACAAGATCTGAACAAGAAGTTTTACAAGTAGGACAACAAGTTGACGTTAACTATACTGAAAGGAAAAGGAAACGCATAATCAAAACAATGCCTAGACTACACTGTTATATGCACCTAATTCAACGTAATATTCCAGATATTCTCAACGTGTTTTGCACAAAAACGGGCTACAACTAATTACAGAAAGGACAACTCTGTCATGTAGTATACCTTTTGCTTGAAAAAGTCAATCCAATTCAGTATTGTGTTTAATGTTAAGCGATTGTAACGTTTAAAACACCTACTTGAGCCAAATGCGAATTCTGTTGATAATGACACTTTAAAGGGGTAACCATTGGTGTGTTCGGTGCTGTTTAAACCTTCTTTTCAAAAGGACATGCCTAATGTCGCCCTGTACCATTTGATTGGCAGTAGCATATTAAACATACAATATATAGCGGAAATCCGCATTATGCGTTTCCTTTTCCTTTCAGTATAGTATGGAGTTATTGCGGAAGTTATTTGCCGTACACTGATTAAAGTGCATTTTCATGAATATTAATTGTTTTGGATGTAAAATGCTCGTTTTAATTGTATTATTTGCGATTATTTTGAAGGGTGAGTATGGAGGTTTATAACTAGTAAATTAAAAGAGCGTCGGTTGTGTGTGTGTGTGTGTGTGTGTGGTGGGAGAGGGGTGGGAGGTGGGTGAGGTGGAGACAATTAAGGTCCGCCCGTCAGTCCCTCATCCCGTCACGCTCACGTTTTCGACATTCAAGATTTCCGTGAAACAAATGTAAGTTTTTAAGATAATTGTTTCCACTCAGCAGCTCGAACACCGTTCAAGATCACAGGTGGCTGCATCGGTGTTGGGAACTAAAACAATACAATTTAAAACAATTAAAAAAAAAATAATTTTTGATCGTGTTGTTTGTTGAAAACAAACATATTTTAAGATTTCCTGAAACAAAATGTCCCGAGTATCCTAGTTCTAGTTATAAACAAGGTTTGAAGCTCTCTCTGGTCAATATTTTATACCTAACTGTTTTCATCAATTATTTCACTGGCCAAATTCCGAGAATTATCCACAAATCTGGGCTGGTTGGAACCGCAGATGTATGTCGTTCTCGAAACCGAAAACAATTCGATCAAACCGTTTTTCTGTGACAGGTCAAAATGCTTCGAAAAACGCGATTTCCAATTAAGTATACATGACTGTAGAACAAAATAATGCACATGTTTACCGCTATTGGTGGTGATTCCCCGAAAGTAGCAGTGTCAATCAATTCAATCCGAGGGAATTTCAATAATGGAAAAAGTAATAAACATAAAAATAACGCTTACCTTTTTTAAATTTGCTGTATTTGACGAGAAACAGTTAGGTATCAAATGTTGACCCTGCTCTAGCTTTAAACCTTGTCTATAAATATGACACTCTAGGACATTTTTTCAGGAAAACTTAAAATATGTTTGTTTTCAACCAATAAAACGAAGAAAAAAAGCAGATTTTGTTTTTAAGTTTTTCAAAGTTTTTTTTTAGTTCCCAACACCGATACAGCCACCTGTGTTCAAGATATCGTTAATAAAATGGGCACACAAATGGGCACACATATCAACTAAGTGGTCCAGTGGTGATTTCTGATATACAGGACTGTCTAATGTAAATATTTATGGTAATGTCGTGCAAGCAAGTTTACAAGTTTATTTATAATCTCAAGACCCACATGGGCATAAGAGTTAACAAACAAACTAGAAATGAACATACAACACAGCATGCTAAAACATAAATAAAAATAATACACATATAGAAACTGGTTTGAAAGCACAATAAACTAAATGATAGCTATTCTAATTAATAATAATGAGAGGAATGTATTAAGGAGATGGTTCATTTAAATTGCAGTATAATTATCAAAACTTGATAATGTTATCAAAGTAGTTCTATCAGTATTACACATAAGCTTCTGACATTTTAGCAAGATACTCATATGTCAAAATATTCACTTCCGGGTATCAACTTGAAAGGTATTTTTAGGAAGAGTGTACCTCTTTCTACCCTCAATAGCTGTGGCATGTATACAAAACAGTAAATGTGTCAACATATTTGTTTCCGAATAGAAAGTAAAAAACGATAACAATTATTAATGCAACTTGGTAGGCATACCAAGCAAATAGTCTTGAATGTGTCTTTTGAATTGTTTGACAGATTACATCAATACTTTTAGGTCATGTAAAAAACAACACAGTAAATTTGACAAAAATGTCGTTTCCGGAGCATAAATTTTATGAAACTTGATCATACATATCAAACTTGTGGTCTTATAGCGCCTTTCGATACCTATAACGTTCTATAAAACCTTTTGTTTACGTGTTTAATTAGGTTGTAACATCAAATCCATTATCTCGATCAAGCTTTTCTTATAAATCTGTCTTATCAGTCAATGGACAAAAGGGATTTTTTTTTTAAACTGGGAGGGGAAGGGATTGGGGTAATAAATGCGAGTCAAATATGGCTAGTTTTCAAATTTGTATATCTTTTATTTATGTTAAAGTTCTAGACAAAATTGGTAAAGATCGGGTGAAAATTGAAGGACATGCAGTACTAAGAGGCAAAATAAGGAACTTTTTATTCAATCAGGGGCCACAACTATGCTGTTTCTGATATTGATTTAACGAGGTTCCTTAGTCTCGGCCAGCCAACACCGTATCATGCATATGTCTTACTTGCAGATATCGGTCTGGGTAAATTAGGCCGATTAAAGCGCCAACTAACGATAGTAACGTTTTTTCACGCACATAACAAAGTATGAAAAGAGAACATTTGGAAATCGTCGAACACGATAAATACAAAAAATATTGCAGTCTTGGTTTGATTAACTTAATCTGAAAGTTGTTCTCCCACTTTTTAGGCACTATATAACGGTGCTCAAATTTAGATAATATACAACTGTTAACTTATTTGGTAGTAATATATATATTTTTATATATTTACCTGTTGTTATTTTTTTGTTGTTTTTTTTTGTCATAAATATGAAAGTACTTGTGTAACTTTATATTATCACAAACTATCATGAATTATCTCTTTATCTGTTCTGTCGCTTACTCGCCATAATGATTGTTAAATATGATGTATTTCTATATATCCATTGCTGTTTACATATGTAAATCTTGGAATAAACATTTTTGAATTGAATTTGTATTGATTGAGACCGTTCATGAACGGTAGTGAAAAGTGCTTGCTACCGTTCACGCCTCTAGCCCCGGGTTGAACAGAAATCAATATTTAAAAAGTCAATAGTACAGAAATTTGAGCCATCCAGAAGATGGTATACATATGACGGTCGAACCCTAAATGAGTTATTTTCTCACCTATCCATGGCCAACGGCGTATGGTCCCAGTTTCTAACAAAAGGCATTGTCCTTAATGAGAAAACAATGGGCGAAATAACAAAATGGAATTTAGTTGGGAGTAGAGGTTATGAAGCCTACGTATCACAGGTAACAGTCAAAATACTCTATTAAAAAGCAGGCAACATATCCTAAGGGTGATGGCCGGGACGTGGCCATTTAATACCATGGGATGTTTATTTAAAAAAATGATATTCTATGGTTTGACAAATATTAATAAAGAAAAAATGTCGAAACCTGTTCAGTGGTATTTGAGAAAAATATTTTTTAAGTTTAAAACCGTTGACCTTATGATCAATGTGAAATTTGGTCAAACTTGACCAAATGCTTTTTTAGGAGTAGTCGTATGAAGCAAACGTTAATGACAAATGACGGACGGACGACGTACTAAGAGTGATCCCAATAGCTCAGTTTTTAATGTGGTTCAGTATACATTATTGTTTTGTGTTTCGTTTCAGTATTATCTGTTGATGCTGACTGTAGCGTGAATTGTCTCCCACCTCCAAATGGAACGTTATCATGCAATGAGACGACCGAAGAATGTCTGTATGGATGCCATGAGGGGTTTGTGGGATCATTGTGTAATGTAGAATGTCCAAGAAACTGTACCAATTGTACACTCAAATATGACAAGTAGGTTTTTAGTTACACCGAACAAACGCTAAAACTTTGAATCACGCATTTCTCTTTTATTTGTGCTGGTATGCATCTGTCCGGTATATATCTGTGTATTGTCATACCATTGCTTGTGACAATAAACCACCTATCATGAACTGAATGCTGTTTAACGACACATCAACACATTAGATGAAATTAAAGGCACATATTATAGGTCATTTAAGGCCGCCCCAGAGAATGATACATAGGAACCCGGGAATCTGCTCTACTCTTTTAACGAACAGATGCATATGGTTCTATAACGTGCTGGGAGAATAGATGCATATGGTTCTATAACGTGCTGGGAGTTTAAAGTATTTAAAGTAACTATCCCGCAACAGCCAACTTTTTATCGTTTCTAAACCTACGGACGACAAGGTACATAATTATATAACTTACATATTTTGAGAATTGAAACTCTATTCCAACTCATAATTCATTATACGCATATTCGAACACGGGTATTTTAAGAAACCGTGAATGAACCTTTACTTTTAATTGGCACATATACATTATTATATGCCCTGAACAACTGGATATAGCTTTGATAAACAGTTTCGTAGTGTAATTTTGACATTATTTGGCGGGTTAGTTTCTTTAAACTCTGATACATGGACCGCGCCGATTTCGTCTCCAAGTGATAGTGTCTTGCCCAAGAATACCGACAAAACTCAATTGCACCAATGGGACTTGACCTCGGGTCCTCCGGTTTCAGGTCCACCGCGATATCCCCTTGACCACGTCCTTCTCCCACAGATCATCGGCACAATACTAAAAAAAGTATGAAAGGAGACATTTGGAAATCGCCGGATACGATAAATATAAAAAATATTGCAATCTCGGTTTGATTGAGACCGTTCATGAACGGTAGTGAAAAGTGCTTGTTACCGTTCACGCCCTCTAGTCCTGGGTTGAGCAGAACTCAATATTTAAAATGCCAATAGTACATACATTTGAGCCATCATGCATATCACGGTGATCATGGAACCTTCAATGCGATGTTTTCAAACCATTCCATGGCCAGCGGCGTATGGTCCCAGTTTCTAACACAACGTGTTGCCTTAAACGAGAAAACAATGGGCGAAATAAACAAAATGGAATTTAGCTGGTAGCAGAGATTATGAAAATGATATTTCTTGACGTAAATGTCACATTGTCCGCATATCTTGCATAGACAGAAGTAGGATGGCAAATACAATTTAACATTAATGTTCTACATATATCCTCTTGTCAGTGTTTACTGACTGGCGTTAGTGTAGTGCTGTGGAGTTTGTAAAACGGCGCCCCGAGTACGAATCAGTAATGCAATTACGTATAGGTGGTTTGGTGTCTTCAATTCCAATTGATTGGCTTGAAAGAAGATGACCGCTTAAGACGGTGCTATGTGGCGTGATAAGTAGCTCATATTACCTCTTACGAACAAACTTAATAAAACCGAGCATGCTACTTTACTCTCTTATTTGCGTTCGTTGTTTCCTAGAGATTCCCTTTTCAGTTGTTGTTATTACGACCAAAGGGGTTTCAAGCATAACCAATGCTAGCAAGCCTGTGGGTGAAAAAAAATGAAAATAGTTGTTGTCATTTTGAGTTTGCTTCATATTATGAAAATAGGTAATTAACTTGAGTTTATAGAATAGTAATTTTAGATGTTACCGTTTTATATTCGCGTGACTGGTTTTGTCTCTTTTCTAAAATAAAATAAAGCGTAGTAAAGCTTTACTAAGGCTAGCAAATTGAGTAATAAGCTAACTGGACAATGAAAACTGTTTCAATATTTAGAATCTATACAAAAGTGTATCTTTGGATGTGCTCTTTCAAACTTATGTTTTTCGTCGCCACTCGTAATCCGAGTGGCAGCCGTTTGGGTGGGGGATGGTGAGGGTGAGTGTAAAATGTGCGAGCAAACTTTATCAGTTTCTCTGATATGATGTTTGCGTACATCATTATTGTTTTCATTTATAAAGCTCTACGTCGGAAACCAAATGTGTAGAATGTCAGGAGGGATTTTATCAAAATAAAGGCAACTGTGATAGTTGCAGTGGAAACTGTCTCCAGAATGACAGCTCATCACGACCGGTGTGTCGTGAAGCAGACGGAGTGTGTGAGTTCGGGTGTATAGATGGATACTATAACCACACGTGCAACACTGGATGCAGTTCTACGTGTAAGGATAAGGCATGTGACAGACTAAGCGGTAACAATTTATTAGACAATATTAATTGGTTATGTTTATATCTTAATACGATAAATATCATAACGAATAATAAGGACCCCATATTAATCTCGAAAATAAGTTGTGTTTCCTCTACTTGGTCTATGAGACATTAAATCACTATACACTGCATATTAATAGAAAACATACGCTTATAATTTGGTGCGCATGTTTCAGCCAAATGTGTTTTAGTATTTACAGGAATAATTTTGACAATGCTAACATACATTATATTTCAATGGAACTGTATTTTAGTTGTAAATAAAAATACCTTAGTATAACCACACGTGCAACAGTCGCTGCAGTTCTACGTGTAAGGATGGTACATGCAAAAGACTAAGCGGTAACAAGCAATGAGACAATATTAATTTGGTATAGATATATTGAAATCTTTAAATACCATACATATCATAATGAGTTAATAAGTTGTGTTTCCTCTACTCGATATGTGAGACGTTAAATCACTAAACACAGAATGTGAATAGAAAACATGTGTTTATAGTTTGGTGCCTATGTTTTCAGCCAAAGGTTTTTCAATCTTGACACGAACAATGTTGACAATGCTTACATGAATTATATTTCACTGGAACTGTATATTTAGTGGAAAATTAAAATACCTTAGTTTTGAAAATCGGTTGACAAATAGATATTTTACAGTCAACATACTGTCGTGATCAAGAAAACTTCTTGTTGCTGAGACAGCGGAAAATTAAGAAATGTTAAATAACTTTAATAAGCTTTGTTTTCCCGCAATAATATGTCCAGGGTGTCTTAATTTGGATTTATCCAACATATTAAAATCATTTTTCTGGAACAAACTGTTTCATTCTAAAACAAACTGTTTCATGAACAAAAAGTAAACTCGAACGGAACACGAAGCCCACTTTAAAGGGACAATGACCGTAGTTTTTAGCTTATAAAACACATAATCACGTTGACAAACATTACACATCAACCATTATTTGAATATTTTCAAAGTAAAGAGAAGATTATTTGACGAAATTCAACAGCGGTACAAAAAAAAGAAATACCGCTTTGTGGGGTTTAACTCTATAGGTCACACTATAATTACACGCGCGGGTAATAATATCCGAGGGTGCTCCCAAACTGAGCTAAACGGACCAGATGCATTACGTAAGACATACTATATAGAAAAACTAATGAGCTAATGGATGTCACGTGATCAGCAGAAAATGTAAATATTGCGCGACCGCATTGTTTATAAACAATAAATAAAACTATTTTTATTGCCAAATTAACTAATGTATGACTACAGACTTATTTGGGTCTATGCTCATGTTTTCGCTGAAAACATTACACCGAATGAAAATCAGACAGTTGTTTGGTTATACTCAATATCTGCTTAATTACAGACAGTTTACCTTTAATGCACATGTTATATTATTTTATAGTACATCAAGCACATTATCATGATTATGATGGCTTTATTTATTTTAAACTCATAATTCTCCCATATCGCCTCCATTCCTTTTTACATAAGTGCATACATATAACACTTAATAATAAACAAAATAATGTTATTATTAATTTTAATAAAGTTACCTTATTAACTTGCTAGGCTATCAATTTGGGTGAGAAAAAAAAAATAGATGACGTCGTTTATATGGAGCACAGTTTCATAAATTCACATGTCATGTTAAATATTAAAGTATTTGATTTCTTTGTTTGTAGGCAAATGTACACATGGAAACACTAGAACTACATTAACCGGCGATCGATGCGCGGATTCATGCAATCAAGGTTGTGTTCTGAAAAAATGCGAACAATGCGAAACAATTTCATGATGCCTTTATTTGGATTTATCAAACATAGTAAAATTCTTTTTTTTTTCTAAAATAAACTTGTTTTTGTGCTTTTTTACAGAAACTTACGACAATTACCACGAGAACGTCAAGACAAACAAAACAAGTTCATCAAACAAATTAACTACATCTCGTTTGTTTTAGCTCCGCCTAAAAGAAAACGTTTTTAATTGAAAACTATAAAGCAACACGTAAAATGAATCATTTAAGGTCACTGTGAATGCAAAACATTACGTGATTTAATTACTCTGATTATTGATTTTGTAGGCAAATGTACACGTGGATGCAATAAAAATACGCTAACCGGAGATCGGTGCGTGTATGGCTGCAATCAAGGTTGTGTTCATAGAGAATGTGAACAGGACGGTCAATGTATCCAAGGCTGCTACGCTAACTACTGGGGTACTACGTGTAGAGAACCATGCAACGAGAACTGTGCCAAGGTGTCGGATCCAGAGACAAACCCTTGTGACGAGGGAGACGGGCATTGTGTGTTTGGCTGTACCGATGACAAATGGTGGGGTGAAAAATGTACACTGTCGTGTTCCGTACATTGCAAAGGCGGTTTATGTCAGAACGCGAGCGGATCATGTATCAATGGTTGTGAAACAAATACAATGTTTGGTAGTGACTGTTCTAAAACATGTAGCCTTAACTGTCAAAACGGTACGTGCTTAGTAGCTAATGGAGTGTGCATCGGTGGATGTATTCCTGGTTGGTTTGGAGAAACATGCGACAAAACCTGCCCTGAAAACTGTGTTGATAACTTATGTTTTGTTGAGAATGGGACATGCTCTGGTAGTTGTAAATCTGGCTATTTTGACCAAACTTGCAGCAGCCAATGCAGTGACCAATGTGCTAATAGGACGTGTTATGTAGGGAATGGAGAATGCGTGTATGGTTGTAATCGTGGTTATAATGGGTCCAACTGTTCAGGTTTGTTATGATTTCATTGAATGCAATTGCACAGGTATGTCGTGAATTAACTGGGCTCAACAGTTTTTAATGATTTAATGGACCCAAATGTACCGGTTTGCCTGAACTGGATCCAAATGCAGCCGATATTTGTGGATTCAAACTATTAATTAATACAGGAATTCTGTTTATAGGGTTCATCATTTCTATGACCTTCTTTACTTTGTCAAGTTGTTTTTCTATACAATTTTAATTTTGTAAATTATAAAGAATTATTTCTGAAATAGTTCAGCTGCTGTGTACAATGCATATTTAACTGAGTAGAACCATTCTTGTTTTAATGTTAAATATGTACTTGAAGTTTTAAAGTAAGAAATAAGGTACATATCTAGTACATTTAGGTACACATATTTTCGAGTGTTCCTAAAAGTTATAGTTCAAAATTATGTATTAGGTAACGCCTGTATTATCATAAAGGAACTAATATTGTTATCGGCCTTACCAATGTTGCTTTCTTATCGACCTGCATCCATAGTAATACGACCATGAATGCAACACCAAGACCAAACTAATACCAAATTATAACGCCGTCATAGATTAAACACTTTATGCGTTCCTTTTCGTGTCATATTTAAAAATATCATATGATGGCACATGCGTGTCTGGGGGGTTTAAATAAGACTTGTTGAGGAAAGCTTCGTTTCCAGTTTTCTAACCTGTTCCAAGCGTTACAATGCCACATTTTGTAATACACCAGAGGAACAGGTTTAAATGAATGTGTTGAAAATACGGTACATATTTGCAAAACAATGGAAAATGCATCGATGTTTTTTTTCCTGGTTGCTTCGGTGACGTATGCAGCAGCGCATGCCCTGTTACTTATTTTAAAAATACGCGTTTCATTGAGAATGGGCGTGTGCGCATCATTGTGTGGTTGGTTTTACCGGACCCAATTGATCAGAAGGTATTAAACCTTAACTTTATAATATATTTCAAAAACATTTTTGTCTATTAATTCGCGTCGATGTGATCATGTATCATGTGTTTTGATATTTGGAATATATTTAGGCCAACGTTTCTACACGCTTTGTCTGTTATTTACTTATAATTGTTGTAGCATATATAGCTTTTGCAATCGTTTCTACTGTGTTATATCATTCACTTAATGCAGTATTGATATGTCTATTTACAGAACTTCCTTCAGCCTCTCAATCCGAGAACAATACATGGATATACGTGGTGACTGGATGTTGTGCAACTGTAGCTATCGGTATATTAGTGGCTGCTATATGTATCGCGCGAAAAAGGTGGGTGAGACGATAAAGGGTCTTAATGACAAATGTTTTCCCCAGTTGTTTGCGCTTACTTATATGTAAAAGGACAGAAGGCGATCTGGAAAAATAATGGGTATCAGTCGAATACGATTAAACAGTCATAATGTGTTTCGGTTGCATATTCAAACCCAGGCCCCATAACTTGCATATTCAGTGTACATATGCACTAAACCAGGCCACATAACTTGCATTTTTCAGTGTACATATGCACTAAACCAGGCCCCATAACTTGCATATTAAATGTACATATGCACCAAACCGGGCCCTATAACCTGCATATTAAATGTACATATGCACTAAACGAGGCCCCATAACTTGCATATTAAATGTACATATGCACTAAAGCAGGCCCCATCACTTGCATATTAAATGTACATATGCACTAAACGAAGCTCCATAACAGAATCAATTTAATTATTGTAATTCAATGGTAGACTTGACTAGTTGTTGGTGCGTGCATTATTAATATTAGTTCATATGAGTCTTTAAGGCCATAATAAATTCTTGTTTTGTAATCTTACTACACTTTTGTTCATCAATGTGCACAACGGCTAGTAATATGAACCCATATGAATTAATATTGATTATTTTACTACAAAAATACTCCGAGGAGTCGTCGTGTTTTTCAGTCCAAATATCTGCATAAATAATAACTCAACCGAATTTAATATGCGGTTTATGTTATGCATGTGCAACTCGATGAGGGATTTATCTTGTATTTGTATTAGTACAAATAGCTCTTACAGACAGGCTTCAGTACCTTTAACCATTCTTACAAACTGAGCATCTAATACTATATAAAATGCTTGATTCAACTAGTGTATGTACGTTCTAAAACTAGAAGGATTTTGCATGATTGTCTGTTTAAAATTGATTTTAATAAGTTAAGTATTAAGTAGACACGAATGCGAGATTCTGTTTATTACATAATTCCAAAAATGCCAAAATAACATGACTAGTATTAATGTTTCGTATGATGACGTCTTATGTTGCATCTGTTTTCTCTGTACGATACCAAACAATGCAATTGCCTCGTCGAATTCCGTATTCCGGAATGTAATTAGTTATGGCAATTATCGAGGCAATTCCGAATGCACATTGACCTAAACATTGACCGTGCTATGAATCATTTGTATATGTATTACACTAGTGTATTATGTTATTTCTGCCATGGCTTTTCTACACTCTGCCGCCGCAAGTTATGACATTTGCCTCTCAACTAATTTATAGTGCAGATATAAGGTTACCTTTTTATGCTAATGGAAATGGTTATTGACGAATACATATGATAAAAGAAGATAAATAAATACTGAATATAAATCAGTTGTATCGTCTTGATCGAGATGGCATAAACTCACTTGTCCGTGAAAGGTGTTGCAGAATCCGAAAAAGTGGTAAAACGTTTAAAGCAGTTGAAATGGAAATTGAAAAATGAGAACAATGGGCAGAAACAGTACTGAAGTTGGGGAAAAGAAAACGATATCTGGTAGAGGGAAAATATATCTAACAATATTCTGAAAATTATAAACAATAGAAACACATGAGGATATATTAAGATTTTCGTGCGTTATGTCTTTAATATATGAGATGTGTTATTTGGTGTTAATAAAGACGTCGGTTGAGTGGTGTATCAAAGAATAAATTACCTACAAAATTTTCTTATTTCTTTAACTCTATTTTCCCACTGGTTTATATAAACCTTTTGTTTTCGAAGGGATCTAGATAAGTATGGAGATATATAGTAAAGACTCTTTGGGAAGGAATATCTGTTAAAGACGTTATAGAAGTCGGCCTAAAATATCAACAGTTTGGTAAATATATGTAGGTCGATTTCCACACAAAGAGAAAGTGTTTTGGGGGAAAACTACTTATTCTTATTCAATAATTCACTATTTTGTAACTTTTCAGATGTAGAGATACTTTGTATGAATCAACAATTTCTCCAAATTTAAACGAACACGTGTACTTACACGTCGTCACTCAATCATGCACAGGTAAGCTTAAAATAAATATAGATAGAACAGTTAAGCAGCAGGAAAGGTAGTATTCACAGAAGGTTGAAACACATGTGATAAACGAATTGCTATACGAGCCAACAAAGGAATATGTGTTTCTATAAATACTTGAAAATGTGATCCATTGGAGGCAACAAACACCAACAAGAGAGAAATGTATATGGTAAACATATGTTAACACATTCATAATGATAAAAAAAAATGTTTTAAAACATCAACAGTTAGGAACGAGCGAACACAGTCATGAGAATCAGATAATATAAGACGCTATCAACGACAGTACATGTCAACATATAACAGAACAGAATTTGGAAAAACAATCATAACACGATTTTCAGATCACCTGACCGACGGAATACTTAACAACAATGTGTAATAAGAAGGACTAAATGATATAATAATTAAATTGGTAGTTGTCTAGCTGCACGTGTGGCCACTAGGTATGAAAATATTTGATTTATTGACCAAAATAAGTTTGCATTTGCCATGGATGGTACTCATATGCATTTATTTTCATGATCATAAGTATAACATTATGATGTGCTAGTTAGTGGTAATTGTTATTTGTCCGTGTTAACACAAAACTCCGTAGTGATGTGTGTCTTTGCAATAATAGTATGTATATGAAGTCTTCAGTTGCCTCTTAAAACGATAAAAACATTCTTACAAAACAAATCTAATAAATAAATATCGGTGTACGATTTAAAAGTTATTGCGGTATTGGAGTTTTTTTGTTGTACCAATATTGACAATAAATACTGAAAAAGGTGATCCTTTGAGAGCAACAAACACAATTAAGAGAATAAAGCAGCAGACTCGGTTTTATTGAGTCTGTTCATGAAAAGTGATGAAAGAAGCAACACTTCTCACGCCCCCTAGCACCGGCTTGCAACGATACGCTTGAAACAATGATATATATCGATGGCAAACGTTTGTCATTCTTACTATAACAGTAATACTCGGTACATAAGTGATTGCACAAGACAGGAAATACTTCTAATTCAGAAATGGTTATAATTCAAATATTCGGTTGAAATATGATGTTCGATAAATAACAGCAAACTGCGTCAGTGGTAATAGTTTTAATTCGTTGTTAAACTTTATAAAATATTTGACTGTGCACTTTTTCATACAACAGGTGGTGAGAATGCAGTGACAAATATGGCGTCAACATGTTCAGAGGAGGATAAAGAGGAGGAACAGATGAGGGCGAGAGATACGGCAGAGCAACTGGAGTTTGATGAGCAGAAAGAAACGATGATGAGACAAATGGAAAAGTTGAAAAAAGAAGCTGTCTACAAGGGAAGGGCAGCCCAGAGAGAAAAGGAAATGCGTGAGATGACGGCAGAGCTAGACCGATTGAAGAGAGGCAGTTCTCATATTGTACCGCCATCAGGTAATTAAAAATAAATGATTATTGCTTGACATGACTCAATAAAAGCAATGCAATATTTGAAATGTTCTGACAATGAGTTCGACTAATATCATCAGCATCTTCTTCAGAAAAGGTTCATACACAAACCGAAGTCGGGACTATAAGTAAACGCCAGTGCACGTGTTAAAAACCTCAAACATGTTAGGAAGTTACAGCTTGAACATGTCAATAAAATTGAATTCATAGAGTTGACATACACTCAATCGTTCTAGGTGAGGTAGAAATCATATAAGCATGGAACGATACAGCTGACACACAGGGGGATTGAATAACATTAATATTAGTCAACTAAAGCAGTAACTACGCTGAGGCACACCGAGGCAATTGTCTCAGTAAAATTTCGAAAAGGTACCAAATATTTAAGTAAGCATTCTAATGGAATATCAAATAAAATCTCTAACACAGACTTGAATATATTTGTCTAGCTCTCGCCCGGGAATGCTGTAAAATGAAGGAAATCACATGTAGAAATCAACATCTTTTTTCGGGGGTACATGTCTTCAGACCCCGCTAGGAAGGGATCTACCTCGGTTAGATTTCAGGGCTGGCTACAGACATGTCTAGTTAAATAAGTATTCATTATTTTAAAGAATACGCATACTATGCATCTGACAAAATATATTGCGCTTCACGCGAGACATTTGGAAAGTAAACAATTAAATGCGGATTAGTCAAAACATATTATAAAACGTCCATTATAATACCTGCACATTAAACATGTTAACAACGGTTAAGTTATCGATGATCTTTGGTGTTATAGCATGTATAAGGAATTTCAGTTTGATTTTTTTTTATTTCAGAAATTGGCTCAGATATATTGGACACCAAAAAGGTCTATGTTAACCTACAAATGAATGCCTAAGCAAGTTGTTACTGAGTTCTCACATCAAACAGAGCATAGCAGTATAAGGGTAACTTCGTTAGTTGTACATAAATGCTAAGTTCAAGGGGAATAACTGTGGTGGAATTTCTACAAATTAGGATCTGTAACTACTTGCTGGTGATGATGTCAACACAATTTGGTGAGGACATAGTTGTCTTATAGCTTTGATGGAGTAAGATAGCTTATAAAACATTAACAAACGTACGATTTACAGTACCAGATTGTTCATAATTCTGGCAGGAACTGTCGAAATTAAACGCAGAAATATGTGCAACATTCTACTTTCTTGTGATTACGTCGACAAAGGCCAGCGATGCTAGAACTTGTAGTGCTGTAAAAGTTAGAGGCGCAAGCAAAACATAACAAAACATTATCGAACGTAAACGCCGAAACTATATGCACACCTCTATTTCCTTTTGGTCATCTACACATAATTTGAGTCTAGGCCCGGTAGCACGACGCAGGTCACTGAAGTTGTAATTTAACTTACATGACTCTGTATTATATGCACACATTTACTTGTTGGTGTTTATTATCGCAAATAAAGTTGAAGGTTGAAGCTAAGCTTGATTGATTTTGGTAAGATACATGAAAAACGTGACAGACGATTAAGTACAAAAGGGCCCACTTCTCTAGTGGACGTTTTTGAAATAACGCCTCAGAATGTACGTTCATCTCTATTTGCTAATTGAATGTTGTTAGACTGCTTATCAGCACGTTATAGATTAGTTAGAGCCGTCCAGAGAGATGGAAATGATATACAGGAACCAGCTAACCTGTCCTATTGTATGGTTCTTTACCCGCCCTGGTTATGTCTGCAGCCAAAGAACAATGCTAGCGGAAAGAACACACCACTGAAACTTAGTGACACCAGTAGCATATATCATGAAGTAGCGTAGCATTTTGTATAATGGTTTTCTTGAGATCCTTTTATATTTATATAAACAAACGAATTGTGTACATTGAACGACATATCTACCATTACGCGGGTCGCGTATTAACTTTCATACCTCATCCAACCCCTTCTACAAGAAGCGAAAACGGGGTTGGCTGGGGTATGAAATTAAACCTTAATTTCGGCTTAAAACGTTAGCATATTGTAAAATTATAACATTTAATAGATAAACTGAAACAGGTTATCGCATTTGTTCAATAAAACTGTTTTAAAGGGACACTGTCCGTAACTTTTAGCTTATAAAACACCCAATAATTATGTTCGCAAACATTATACACTAAACGTTATTCAATATTTACTAATTAAAAGCATGATTGTTTAACGGAATTCAATCGCGGTACAAAAAAAAGCAAATCCACTTCGTGGGTTTGAACTCACAATAAAAATAAGTGTGCGTTAGCATAAAGTTGTCGGAACTCGCTCCCGACTGAGCTAAGCGGGCTATACATATTACGCAAATCATACTATGGTGAAAACCTAGTGCGCGATGGAAGTCACGTGAACGCATAAAAGGTAAATATTGTGGGTCCCACTTTATTTACATTTAATAATTAAAACTTTTTTTTTTTCAAACTCACGAATGTATTCCTTCATACTTCTTAGGGTCTATCCTCATGTTTTCATGTATACATTTCAATGAATAAAAGTCAGACAGTTATTTGGTTATGCTCAATATCTGCTTACTTACGGACAGTGTCCCTTTAAACGTGTTTTATTGATGAAATATTCGTTATAAAATCCTACTAATCTAAGCTTTCCCAGCGCTTAATGGAACTAAGGCGGGACCACGTAATGGGTGGTCGACCATATTATCGAACTTTGCAACGAAGGACCCGGTTTAGACCGGATGGATGGTCTTCCGTGACTTTCATATGCTATATACTCCTTTTTTTTTACTAATTCGATTGTTATCTATCTTTCAGTAGTTATAGGTTGTTTCCCTCTACATATTGAACGTGATTAGAGATAACTGATATTTTGGATAAAATTGACAACTTGAGGCTAAACAGTATGCTAATACAGTATAACGGTATTTATTTGCGTGAAAATAAAACAAATAATAAATTGTAAACAAAAAAAACAATGTTATATTAAGATACTATTAATACAGTATAACTACGTGTATGTACATAAACAAAAGACATATTATTTGTAAACAAAACTAAGAAAAGTAACTGATTTGCACGTCTATATTTTGTATCATTTTGAAATTGTCAGTTATCACAGTCATATACAAAGGAGCGTTATTTCCTTACTGTTTCCTTACTTTTTTCAGTTTTAACCCATCCGTGAGAAAATAATTCGGTGAACCGTGCATTCGGTTGTGACTCACGCAGTTATTTAGCGTTCGTGGCTGCTTCACTATATATTTGTGTTAGAAGTTATACAATACATGGTGTTACCTATATATCATTGTTTACCTGTTGCATTGCATGTTTATTATTTATTTGGCTTTGAAGAACAGTTAAAATTAGAATAGATTTAAACGTGTTTGGTATTGATACAAATTATTTATGCAAATTTATTTATGATGATTTGGACTGTTCTCATTGGACTGTTTTAGTGGGAAGCTTTTGGAACAATATTTGGCAGTATATAACATTCTATGGGAGCAGCTCAGCGTATTAGTTCAAAAGATTAGTATTTAGTAAAAAGTTAATTTTGAATTGGATGCTTCTAAAAATAAATAAAATATATTTGTGAGAGAATTTACTTATTATTAATAAGCTCATTCATAATAACAGTGAAATTGGATATTTGGACTAAATCGGAAATATTGGAAATTAATTTCTACTGAAAGGACAATTAACATTTGGATTAAAGAGACGCTTACTGTTTTGGATTAAAGAGACACTTGCTAATGTGAATTAAAGGAACATTGGATAATTTTATTTGGACTTAATTAAAAAATTGAATATTAATGAAAAACTGGATTTATGTATTCTGTGAATATTTTATGTATAAAAAATTATACATTTGTTAATTATATGTTTGTTTTGCTGGTTTTGCTTCCTTTCTTGTTACATTTAAAACTTGTAACAATGGTTTGCCTTTTGCATACATACTTATTGGATTCTATTCTTTCTCTTTTGTCTTGATGAACATGTTTTTGTTATTCAAATTTGACCGAATAATGCTAAAAGATTCCATAAAGAAATAAACGCGCTTATTATATTTACTTCCTTAATTCGAAAGCATTTTATCACAAGAAAAATAGAAAACAACCATCAGGTGCTCTTAACAACAAAAATACGTAATGTTATACAAAAACGCATAACATAACTATTTATCACATACATTATTGTTAAAGTCTCTATACCGCCATCAACATGCAAAGTTTCCAACAGAAATGCACCGTTTCTAAAACTACTGACAACTGAACCCAAAACTGGATCATCAAATTAAGAGTTATCATAATTCATTTTACGCATATTCAATCACGGGTATTTTAAAGAACCTGTATACAAACCTATAATTATAATTGGCATACATGCATTATTATATGGCCTGAAGACCTGGATTGAGTTTTGATAAACAGTTTTGTTGTGTAGTTTTGCCTTTATTTTGCTGGTTAGTTTCTTTAAGCTAAACTAATAGTAGGAAGTATACAAACACCAAAAATGTACTACTCGTGTTCTATTTAGGAACATACTTACAACTCTCTTTTAATATTCTAAGAAAGATAAAATAGGACACGGCAATTTTGAAATATTCATTTAGTATTAAAACTTGCTTCTCGATATATTAATCAAGTTTGTTTTCTGTTTAAACCTGTTTGCATTTATATATTTAAATGAATGGCAATCCAATTGGTTTTTCTACCACAAGTCTAAATATATTATTGGTGCAGTTAGTTAAATGCAAAACGAATTTGCTTTGAACTATCAAATATGTAATTTATTTAGAAACATTAAGAAGACGACGATATTTTAAAATCATATTTATCTTTTTGATTGATTGAAAGATTGCCTTTTGCTCCTTTACAAATAAAACAGAAAATAGATATATATCAAAGTGTCTAAATAATAATAAGACAAACAACATGATAAATATAGTGCAAGACTACAAAAATAATAATACAAGGTATGAAAGAGAGGAGAAATTTGGAAATCGTCGAACACGAGAAATACAAAAAAATATTGCAGTCTCGGTTTAATTGAGACTGTTCATGAACGGTAGTGAAAAGTGCTTGCTACGGTCATCCCGAAGATGATATGCATATGACGGTGAACAGGGAACCTTCAACGGGGGTATTTTCACACCATTCCATGACCAGCGGCGTATGGTACCAGTTTCTAACAAAACGCGTTGCCCTAAACAATGGGCGAAATAAACTAAGTGGAATTTAGATGGGAGCACAGGTTATAAAGCCTGCGTATCACAGGTAACAGTCAAAAGACTAAATTAAAAAGCAGACAACATATCCTACGGGTGATTAAAGAATACTCAGAACCTTTAAAGGCTGGAGTAGTAGAACTATCTATTCGAAATTCAAGTAAAAAACAAAAATATTTGAGAATGTAAAATCGAATGTACCATCGATATCTGTAAATATTGGGCTCAGCGACGTCCAAAGACACAATGTATGTAAAATGGATATCAATGTGTCAAACACAGTAGTTTCAATCAATTGAATACAAAGCATACATACATGTATATACAAATGTATTAAACGTTTTTATCAAAGACTTAACTATGGTACTAGCTTAAATTGAATAGCTTAAGTTTAAGACAGATACAATTGCAACATAATAATAACAATTAAAAACTGTATAAAACAATATGAGATGTTGGGCCCTAAACAGCCTTTAAGCTACTGTCTATATAGCAACAAATGCACGTACGTAAAACTACATTAAACACAAAATAATCAACTTCTTTTTTCTAGAATAAGCCTGTAACACAGCGATATCATCTTAAAACAGATCTTAATGAACTGACTAACGCTGACTGAAATTCATCGATTTGATGTTAGTAGTATCAATAGTTTGATTTACAGTATATATAAACATGTTCTTTTTGTGTGAAAGCAACATTATATTAAATGTACACGAATAAACACATGCTTATATACACACATGAATAATAACTGTAATAATAAAATGCAAAACCTCAGTTCATTTAACTAACGTCGAGTTTGAAATGTAAAACAACTGTACACATGTGTATGATCACAGAAGGCATACAAAACATACAGTGACAGTGACCTATTAGGATAATTACACACGACATTTCAGTAGTGTTAGTGTGTTGATTGTTAGAATGTTTAAACAGTGTTCACCTTTTCGAACCTGTTTTTTTCCCGATACAAGCTGATGTATTACGCATCAGGTAAAACACACTGTGATGTGCACTTATTTATAGCAGTGATGTGCACTTATTTATAGCAGTGATGTGCACTTATTTATAGCAGTTTATTTGTAACAGTTGCGTTTGATGTATTCTTGGTAAATATATTACACTACTAACATGCTGCATTTTTTCAGGAAAGGCAAAAAGTTAAAATACAATCTCATTAAAAAAATCAATGCCGATCAGTAGCCAGTTGCGTTTACATTAGCAAACTGCGAACTGATATCAAACCTTACACTTTTAGCCTTCTGCCGTGTTTTTTTTTTTTAATGTCAAACTCATGCAGGGATGTCCAGACCATCTATTTTCGTTCACCAATGGATCGAAAAATACCGTGTATATATAATTTGATTTATAATAGTGGTTTTTTGGCAACCTCCTTATAGAAATATGTTGTCAACTTAGTTTCCTTTTTATGATTACAAATCAGCACTAATGCCACCAAGCATCCTACGGCCACGACAAGGAGCCCTCCACGAATAGCTGCTGTTAAGAAGCCACGAAGAAAACATCCTGAAATTATAATAATGAATCCATAAAACAGTAACCTTTGACATTCTGTGTTTAATAAAAATGCATTTTAAATTAGAAATGTTATTTGAATGCAAACTAATGACAACAAATATATATATTCAGATTTTAATATTAATATTTCATCTTTTAAGCTCAATGCTCAGCTTTATAATATTGCCGGCACACTGGAACACCTGCCATATGCAAATGCCATGATACCCCATCCACTAGCATTATACTGACAGCGGGCCGACCAGTCATAGCAATACCTTTTTTATGCTGAACGTCTAACAACTGAGCTTCTAATACAATTTTTATTAAATATTTGCTGTGACCAGGCCCGCTCGAAACCATGACCTCACGACACGCGAGGCTACCAAGCGCTACCTTTCAACCATGTACATATTATGAATATAGGGTATGTACATAGTGGTAGATTAGATTAACAAGGTCACTTATTTAGTCGTTAATACGGTCTAATATTTAAGACAACGAGTTAGCATGAAATGTAAATCTCCTAGCATGGATTAAATGCAACAATCCGGAATAAATGTTGAGAGAGAGAGAGAGAGAGAGTGAGAGAGAGAGAGAGAGAGATGACATATCCGTTCATGTGAGGACAAATGTAAGTCAAACTCCTACCGTGTGGGGACACATATGACCATGAGAGGAAAAACCTTCTGTCCTCACATCTACTATCGTTTAAATAATAGCTAAGTTAAAGATTGGGACATGTAGGGGGAGCCGTGATGTGAGGATAAAAAAAGAGAGACATGTAAGTACATGTGAGAGACAACGTCCTCATATAATATGTGTCAGGACCTAATTATCCTCACTGTTTTTCCTCACTTAAAACTCATTTATCTCTTTTTCTCTCTTTTGTTATTTGTCCTCCATGGATGGTCAAATCGTCTAGAGAGTGAGAGAGAGTGAGAGAGAGATGAGAGAAGAGAGAGATATATTACTTCCGTCCGGCTCGCCTACTGCACATTCTGGACAAGCCATTTCCCAGCATACCATTGGCTGAATAATACAAACAGTATTGAATTTCCGAATTGTGATTATTAAAACATATTGTATTGCAAATAGGTACGAGATACTGTTGTATCCATACTACGGATGGCGTGAGGTATACAATACGAGCGTACTGGTTCTATCCAAGAAAATGAGGTGATCTGCCTTTGCCACACAAAAACATGGACCGTCATATATGGCCTAACATGTGCTATACATGACGTAAACCAACAATGAAACATCTAAAAGATAATCATGTGTGTGATGTTAAGTTAAAATACGCGATTGGTGACGTTAATTTCATGTGAATTTCACCATGGACACTATTAATGTTAAAGGGTTAGTGAAAACTAAAATCAACTAAATCTTAGGGTTTTCCGAGTCTTGCTCGCTCTTCACTCGCTTACTTAGTTTGTAACTAACTTAGTGTATTAACATATTTATCAACATAGACATGTTTTGCAGTGGTTAGTTGTATTTTTCAAATCATTCAAGCACCGATACATTTTAGCCTGTCACACAGCGGATTTGCTAACAATTACAACAACTACTCAACTTAAGAAACATTAACACTAACTGGGTTTTCTGTTGCAGTTCTGTCCATTCTGTCTGTAACGGTTACTTTTGAATCGGTTTCAAAGTCATAATCCACGTCAATGTATGTGATTTTTCCATTTTCTCTCGGTTGTGTTGTCCCCTTTGTAGTGTCCTTCAGATGTTCTTCTATCACAATATGTCTACCATATATACCGTGAATAACGAGTAATGCGAACAATGCACCACCGGATGTCATTTTGCACTTTCCGACTGGCTTAAATAAAGAAAATGTTAATATTAGCTTTTAAAGTTTCCAAACATTTTATTAAATACTCGATCACGGCGGTCTAGTGGTAGAGCGTTGGACCCAGGATTGAAAAGTCGTGGGTTCTATCCCCTCCATGACCATATGTGTTAAGTCCCTGAACAATAAATACTGAAAAGGTGATCCCGTGGAAGCAACAAACACAAACAAGAGAGAAAAGTAGCAGACTCGGTTTATCTGCAGACACTTTATCTGCATTTTCTTAGTACTGGTTCTACACAGGAAGATCTCGAAAGTGATCAAAATAAGTTCATAGAGTTTTCGTTACAATCGATGTAAAATAAGTAAGTTTAAACTAAACTCAATTAAGTTGTGAAGTATATGTGCAAAGGTGTGACCTCCTTTACCTTTGATCTATTCCCCTAAAATCAATAGGAACCACCTTTACCGAATATTTCACTCATCTAACGGTTACTAAACTATTGAAAAAAATAAACAAACATAAAATTTGGAAATTTACAATTAGGCTAGAAATGTATTGCAGTAACAATTATTTTCAAGACAAATTAAATGTCCATTGTTGTATTTAGAAAACCAACCATTATCGAAAGGATTATATATATAAGCCAGTATCTAAAAGAAATCTATACATTTTATGTTATTAAGACTTCACATCAAACAGACATGGTTTACACCCTACATATTTTAGTCATATTTTTAACTAACTGAAAGACATTAACTCTTTACCAAAATGGAACATCAACATTATTAAAATGTACTGATATCTTTTTGTATACAAATTTACCCAAAATGTTGTTTAAATTCCAACAAAATTTAATTAAACCTCATATCAACCAAAAAGTAGATTTTCAAAGAAAATCAAGTGCAGTAGCTATACTTAAAAAAGACAAAAGTTTACCTTATAATAAGAAAATGGTGTCTTATGGATATAAAGCTTCACCGCAGTTTTAATTAAAATCCAAAATAATTTAGAGAAGTCAAACACTTGCACCTAAGCTTGAACCGAAATGTGCATATTTCTTAAAAAACTCAAGTACAATAACCTATTTAGAATAGTGGAAAATCGGCCTTGTTCGTAAGGTAGTGGTATCTTATTGATTAAATGCTTCGCAGTTAATTTAGTTTAGTCCTAAACAACGTAGATAAATTATCAACAACTTGCACCTAAGTGTTTGCCGAAATGTGGATGTCCGCTTCTCCCTCCACCCATCCGCCCGCCAACATCAATCCATAAACCGCTTTTAATTTTAAATGAGGCATTCCAAAACGTGGAAATTTGTAATCTGGTTAAATGGGATATAACCAAACGTGTTTATGTCTTCTTATGTATGAAATAAAATCAAAGCTCTAAAACATAAACTTATAAAAACAATCTTTGAACATCAATATTTTCTTATCACATACGGTCTTTCATAGAAAATGTATTGGTGTTACGTTATACAAAGTATGCAATAACTCCATATAGTGGTTTCGTTAATAGCACAGTTAATTTTACCGATATGCCGAAAATCACATGTATATCTTTCCTGGAAAACCAATAGTGCTTTTTGGCAAGACAACAGAAGTTGGGTTCCTGCCTAG
The DNA here is from genome assembly GCA_037043455.1 of Cyrtodaria siliqua. NCBI lineage: Eukaryota > Metazoa > Mollusca > Bivalvia > Adapedonta > Hiatellidae > Cyrtodaria > Cyrtodaria siliqua. Next base: position 305,442 of record JAWPHD010001048.1, read on the forward strand.
TACGTTAATTTATATCTTACGGATGGCGGGAGGTGTACAGTACTAGTTCTACCCAGGAAAAGTGGGTGGTCTGTCTCCAACACACAAATATCGACCGTCATATATAACATTACATGTGTTGAAAAGACGTCAAACACGCACGCACGCACGCACGCACGCACACACGCACGAATACATACATACATACATACATACTGAAGCGATAAAGAAACGGAACTCTGGAATTTCCGCTATATATTGTGTATACTGCACACTTAATTCAACACAATCCACATAATCCCAAGATGTTTTGAAAAAAAAAGTTGCAGTTAGAGAAAGGACACACCTGTGATGTTGTAGACGTTTTAATCAAAGTACATTTTTTAACAAGAACTCATCACTGTTGAAGTTCCTCTTTGAAAAAGTGAGCCTTTTCAGCACTGTATTTAACGTAAAGAGTTTACTGCAAACTTTTGCATCATACGTTTGCTCACATGCTTGAGCCAAACGCGTACTCTGTCAATAATGAAACTTTGAAGGAATACTATTTGCTGCGTTATGTGTTGTTTTAGTCTTTTATCCGAAAGGAAAGGTCTTACATAGCCATGTACCATCAGATTAACAGCATAATATTGTACATACAATATACAGCGGAAATTCCCGAGTCGCGTTTTTTTTCCGTTTCAGTATATTTAGCAAGGTTTAGATCTAAATCTGGCTTTTATTTAACTATGGGTTTCCGCAAAACATGGTGTATTTTAACTGCGAAAGAGAAACAAGCACTTTAAAATACGAATTCAGCCAATACACTCTATTTTCCACAAAATGATATATTCCAGATTACATTCGCTCCCGCCTATCCCAAAAGAAATGTCAATATTTAGACGGATATCTAGGAGATCAGTGGGAAGAAGCTGAACGAGGCCGAGGAATGAAGTTTTTGGGATGCTCGAAAAAAATGATTGGTGGAGATCCTAAGAAAGAATTTTCTGAGTTGTCTTAAAGTAAATAAAAGCATGAACGTATAATAAATATTTCTGAAGTTAGGGTTGTTAAGGCAAATAATCTGGGAGATATTGGGGTCTGCAGAACCAAATGGGCGTAGAACCAAAGAAGCGACTTTCTGCTTTCAGTAGGGTCCGACGAGGGTCGAGGAAGCAATCCTGAGGAAGCTTCCTATGGTGTCTGGAGGACTTTTGTTGGTGAAATTTAGGGGCGGGAGAATGAAGGAAAACTCTAGGTAGTGGTCCAAAAGAAGGACTTTCTATGGGAGGGGTCTGAATGAAACAGTCGCGGGATTAATCTAAGGACGGCTTTTCTGGGGTAGGGGCGGGGGTGGGGGATCGAAAGGAAAAACACCGGGCGTGCCCTAAGGATAGACTTTTTGGAGGGGTTTGAAGGAAATCTTTATCCGGGGTTTCTAAGGAATGGTCTTATTTTTTAACACCACACAGACAAACCCGTCTTCACACTTCGCCCCGAGTTAAATATTTGTTAAAAATAGATGACAATCTCAGTTCATTGCCTCAGTTCATGTAAGACTCGGTCACTACTTATAGCCTGACCAGCTGTTGTTTCGGTAGGTATCGACTTTAAATCATCAAAAACAACGTTATGTGTAAGGTTTATGAACTGAACATGTGTACTCAAACTAGATATATTAGGATTATCCAAATTAGCGACATTTAGAAGACTTTGATCAATATTTTTTTCAGTTAATCACTTAGCTATGTTACTACAGAATCATTAGCATAAGAAGTGGACATCGGTAATTTGTCGATAGTTGAATAGACATTTGACTTTAAAAGAGTGTTCCACCAGTAATGGACTTACGTTTATCGTATTCCTGAATATACTTGATTTCTGATTTAATATGCTATTAGAGCGTTTTGTTTTCTTGTTATATCGTTTTATAGCTCTAATGTGTTGCTGGATTTCATTTGTAATCTTGTATGGTTTATACAGAATAACTCAACTATTTTGTTTGGAATGCAAAAAAAATTCGCTAAATGATAAGTATTTAATAAAAATTTGTCTCGCATAATCGTGGTCCAGTTAGTCTAAAATGTCTTTATTTTGTAGTAGGTCATGAATTCTATACAGTTCGTAAAACAGTTTTATACCGTATGATTTTAAAATTGAGATATGTCGTAAATTGATAAGTGATATCGCTGTTCTTGGTTTAAAATTGTTTGGTGACCCCTTACACATAGACTATTCCTCTTGTTTGCTAGTAAAATATTAGTTAGAGATGACGAGTATTTGGTAAAGTCCGTAGGTTAGTCATGAGAGATACTAAATTATTGGCGACTGGTATCGTTGCAAAAGGGTACTGATATTAAGGGAGATTTGGGTATCTAAAACACAACAATACAATCGCCTATTATAACGGTGTCGTTGATTCAAAGATACAAGAAGCAACGTGTACCATAGCTTTCTTATGACGTGGAATCTGAGTTAAAGCGCCTATAGAACATCCCTGCAAGAATATACATATCTCAATATAAATGCGTTCTAGTCTGTTTGGTTCAAGGTCTACGTATAAAAAACGTATACAGGCATAAGGAATGAAGGAAAGATGTGTTCTCCATTTGTCCGAATCATAGAAGCCATGTTTCTGAAAAGGTGAGAATGTCAACCTGGTTGAGTTCTGCAATAGGAAGATAAGGTATAGGCTGGATGTTTTGCACATTATTATGAACTAGTTCCCACATGCGGATTATTCTGGGAACAATTCTACATTACCGTTTAGATCCGACTACACCAATTACCAACCAATCAGCGGGCAATGAAAAAGTTCCAGGGTATATTTGGAGCTATTACACAAAATCTCTTAATTTTGATTGGTTGACAAGGTAAACAAACCAAAAAATATTGCTAAAACATTAAGATTCAACTTTTGTAGAGTACTTATGAAGGTTAAATCATACATTTGTGCAATGTATTCATAATTTGTTGCATAATAAAAAAAGAAGTATATTTTTCATTTTCCTAATGTTTCTACATGCTAGTAGGTAGGTCAGCACCATCCGACCCAAACTGCTTGTTCAAAACATACTTAATGTATGGTTTGTGTACGTTATTTTCATAAAACTAAGATAGGTTTTTCAAACAAGTAAGCACAAATATAGCTTCTTATATTAGGAAACTCAGTACAGAGCTTAGAGGTACAATGTACGTCTATGGAAAATGAATTGCAGTAGTCAGCCCTTTAGTTAGATCAACATCATTCCAGAGCTTGGACGAACATCGTCAGGATGTTATAGTAGTATGTAACGAAACATAAAGTGTAATGGTTCCATCAGATACGACTTCATGACATATTTCCTATTATTATATAACCTATAAATAGACGCGTTTTCATTGGCTAAAAAGTAATTTTTTAGAAAAAATATCTAGCGATATTGACCTGTTTTTTTCTGATATTAACCAGTTTTATAAATGGTAACAGTTTCTTTTCTTTTCTTTTAAGTTGGTCAATATCAAAACAATATGATAAATTGAGGGTTATATAATAAAACAGTTATGGACTTTTCAGCTGTTATACATGATGTTGATATGTACCAAAAAATCATTATTGACCTCGGCTATCGCCTCGGTCAATAATGATTTTTTTGGTGCATATCACATCATGTATAACAGCTGAAAAGTCCATAATTGTATAGTATTTCCCATACCTACTTGCTCATTGAAAAAGCATGGGAATCTTGTTTATTTACTGACTTCATGCTCCATGACCGATCAACTCAGGTATATTGACTGAGGCCCGCTTGTAGATTTTTTTTCTTACATTGCTATATTAGATATTGTCTTGGGTAAGAAAAGCTAAACACAACTTTGTAATTTAAAAAAGCATATTCATAATTTAGCTAGTTTAAATACAAAACTTGTCTGATATTTCTTTATTGTTTCTAGAACAAGAATGATAGCAAAGCATTAAATGAACAACTTTCTGTTGGGTTATATTTTACTGCACACCAAAAGGTTTTATTGGGTGGGCCTCATAATCTGAATCAAAATTGAATGGCTAACAGTGATTTACAGTTACCTATAGAAATTCCCTCCCCCCTACTCCCCCACCCCTCCCCCCCCCCCCACCACTCAAATACAATAAGCTCGAAATATGTCCTTAAAGCGACACATAGCAATCTTGAGTCCCCCCACCCCCCAAATACAATAGGCTCGAAATATGTTCTATATTTCCTTAAAGCGACAATGGCAATCTTGAGTTTCCTCAAACTCGCGGCATCCCGTTAGTTTCTTGGTATAACTTGCTTATTTTAAAATAATTATTATTTGAATAACTCAAAGCAAATTGTTATAGTTTTAATTGTTGATTATATTTCACCAGTAATATATTTGTAGAAAGACGATGACAGTTTTAAAAATGTCGACTTCAAGATTGCCGTGTGTTCTTTTTACGGATTCCTAAAGTGAAACAAGCAATACATTCGTATGGTTTTAAAATGAATATAGATAATACCAGAGAAACTAAACTCGGAGACACACAACTGACAATAAAAGCATGACATGCAAAAAAGCTGCAATCGTTTATTCTTTTCAGTAAGACGGTGCGAATAAGGCATAACGGCCCTATGAAATGATCATGTAATCGTCATTAGAAACTCATAATTTATTTTACACATATTCAATTACTGGTATTCTTAGAACCCGTGAATGAACCTGTACTTTTAGTCGACATATATACATTAATATATGATCTGAACACCTGGATAGAGTTTTGATAAACGGTTGTGTAGTGTAATTTTGCCGTTATTTGATAGATTAGTTTCTTTAAGTATAGAACGGAGAATGTCCAGAGAGCGTAATAACCCGCGGGAACCATTATTATTAATTAAGGCATTCAGTATTGCTGTGTCAATAACGACATTAAAGAAAAACAATCTAAATTGTGTTTGTTTTTTAGATAAAATATATATGTAGTATAATGCTCGAGTTAACCTATATAAATACACAGGTTGAAAGCGCAATTCAAGCGTAATGTAAATCGACAATCAATCAACTTGCATAAACAAGCATAAACACACGAGATAGACAAATAAAATCAGCTTCAGCCTTAATATATATACTAAAGGATAAGGGAACCGCAACTCGGGAATTTCCATCATATATTGTATGTATAATTAGAATGGTACAGGGCTATATGAGACCTTTTCTTTCTGAAAAAAGGACTAAAACAACAGATCTCATAAGCTATCCTTTCAAACTTTCATTATTCATAGAATACACGTTTGACTCAAGCACGTGAACAAACTAAAGATGTACAATTTTGCAATCTCTTTACATTAAATAATGTGCTGAAATGGCTGAAGATTCCAAATCGGAACTTCCAACATTTATGAATTTCGTGTTACAAAGTATAATGCGATTAAAAGTCTACTGCAACACAGTTGTGTCCTTTCTTTAACTAGCTGTTGCCTTTATTTTACACGTTTTTTGATATTTCTCTGGAATATTTACGTGGAAAAAAGTGTGCAGTATATAAATTAAAAAGCGGAAAATCCCGAGTTGCGTTACTTTTTTCCTTTACTATATATGTATATAACGATATACATTTATCGGATATATCCTCACATATTAAAATACTTTGCTTGATAGAAATACATTTAAATGTCAAAAGCGCATAAATGAAATAACAGCAAATATGTGTGACCAAGGACAAATTAAACTAGATCTCTGATATGTATAGCTAACCTTAAAACATCAACCGTTTACACACCATAGAACAATTGCATGTGTGATGATGTATGAATAAGAAATAGAAATTCATCAAATCAAAATACAGTAGAAAAATGTTGCATTTTTTGAAATAATATTTATGAATTTAAATAGGTTTAGTTTATTATGAATAAAAGTAATATATATGGGGCGCAGTTTTACTATTTAATTACTATCTATGGAAATGTTCATACATGAATTATGGATATCCACAATACGAATATAAGATACTTAGAAATATATTTATTAATTTCTTTACATTAATTAGAAATTCCATAACTCCAGTGAATAAATTATTTAAATGATTAGTTTGTATATGCCAGTGCAATATGAAAAGTCCTACATAAATACTGCATTAGAGATGTAACAGCTTATAATATTATATAACAATCTCTCCCAGAGGCCATTACATTGTATGCAAGGAACGACAACTCTGGGTAGAGATTGATAATATAAATGTATATACTTACATTTTATGTTGTTAATGTTAACCTTCCCTATTGGCTTAAATTCTTAATGTGCCTATATTCTTTCTCATTTTAGCATGTTTAATCCTTTACATATCACATATCCATATTCAGCACACTGATATTAATATTGACGATAACGTAGGATTTAAATATTGCCAAAATGGGTTTTCGCCAAAACATCGTGTTTCTATAAATAGTACATATGTTTGAACATGCTAAAGAGAAACAAGATTATTATATACGTTTGGAAGGTCAAAACTGGTAACCGAATGTTGATTTAGAAATTCAGACCGGGATTGTAGGGACCTTTCTGTGTTGTGGGCGGATGGTATTTCTAGGGGAGGGGTATCAAATGGAAAAACAGGGCGGGGTTAAGAAAGGATGCTCTATGGAGGAGAGGGTCTGAATTAATCCTATCAATTAAGGGAGTTTTTTTTTAAAATATTTTCCTGGTGGGGTATAACTATAAATACTCGATGGGTGGGTCTCAGGAAGGACTGGAAAGACACCCACCCACCAAACAACACACACCCGCACGCAGTAACGCACGCACGCACGCACACACACACACACACACACACACACATACCTATAATATACATACATTTAACACGCACGCACGCACACACACACGCACGTACGCACGCACGCACACACACATACATATATACATACATTTAACACGCACACACGCAGGCATGCACGCACTCACGCACTCACAGAATATTGAGGATTTGTTAGTGGCATTTATGATGAAGCATTTTTTAGCGTTGAACTTCATACCCATATTCTGGGCCCATCTCCTTAGTTCTTGATGGTCGTTTTTGTAGTGTTAGTGATTTAGATAGATCGATATAAGGGGCACTCATATGCAAAGAGACGCACGTGAGATTTAATATAAACTGGTAGAATGTTTATATGGCAGAGGAAGAGCAAGGGTGCAATGACTATATTCTTGGGTACACCATTGTAACAGGGTCCCAGTGCTCGCCATCGACGACAACTGCACGTGGCGTTAAAGCCAGTCGTTGATGTGTCCAGATATACCATATTTGGTAAGTTTTATATAAAGGTTCATTATGAGGCATTGTGTCAAAGACTTTTAAGAAGCAATACTACTATTTCCAATGCGTTGTCCTTTATCGTGTTGTTTCTGTATAATGATATGCATAGGAGTCTCTCACGAGTAACCAGCTCTAAAATCGTGTTGTTGATATTTTATTCTCAATGTGTGTTTACATTGGTATAAATGTGACACAATATAAGGAGACGCGAAGATATTTTCCGCAATATGGTCATATGGTGGGGATCTCAACGGTTTCCAAGTTATGGCAAAGGGACTATGCCTCAAGGGGTGGGAATGAACACCGGAGCCAATACTGCTTGCACCCGTCTGTTTATGCCCATTACGTATGGTTATAGGGTGGGATCTCGACAGCTTCCAAGTTATGACCCAAGGTTTTTTCCCGAACCGGTGGGATAGACACAAGAGCCAATGCTGGTTAGATGGTTGTATCCGTCTGTTCATGGCCAGTAGGGTGGGGATCTCGACGGTTTCCAAGTTATAACCCAGGGGCTATGTTCCAGGGATGTGGACAGACCCCGGGGCCGATGATGGCTGGATGGTTGTATCCGACTGTTCATGTTCAGTAAATGTACAACTGTGGTTTCAGAGAAGAAATTATATTAAGTTTTTTATCTATGTAAGTCTATGTAAAACATGTGGCCCCTAGGGTGGGACCAAATGTAATGCCATGGTCTCGATTTGAAACACTTGATAGAGGACCATAAGCTAAGGGTGCATACAAAATATTAGATCTCTAGTTCATATAGTTTCAGAGAAGATTTTTCCAGTTTCCCCCTATATGAAATATGTAACCCATGGGGCATTCCAAATTTGACCACAGGGTCACCATTTGAACCATAACCTAATTGTCAATGCAAAATATTAATAGGAAGCAATGCATGTGGCATCACAAAAAAACACAAACTGGTTGACAATAGAGCTACCAATGATATTTTTCGGTATAACAAGGTCCATAACTTAGTGTTACTAAAATGAGATATAGGGTCCTATAGAAACCACAGCGTCCAAATGCAATGGCATCGTAGGTCCGCACTGTACTACAAACAAGGAGCATTATTTAATTAAGTATACAATGAAAAAGATAAAATACAACAGAAAGGGTAGTGAAGACGCGGTTACCGACTTGGAACGGTCAGTAGGCAATAAGGCTTGAATAGATTTTATGTGTACACAATCCTCGCTATTGTCCTGTCTTAAGCGCCCAAATAGACAATGTAAATAAAATTACATCCCATCAAAAGGAATTCTCTAACAATAAAGTCAACATTCAGAGAAACAATCCGATCTGGTTGATTTTCGAATTTGTCCGAGATTGTATTGTAAGTTTGGTAAAGTTCCGTAAGTACGGACGGATAACGGACAACCCATAAGCTAACTAGAAAATGTTTCTATGGGACACGGATGCCCTACTTTAGCGCTGTCAGTCACGTACAATAAACTAAATAAAGTAGATCAAAGCCATTCATGTTGACCTAATTTTTGTATGAACATATTGATGTCATACAGTTGTAAGTGCGTATGAAGTTTTAAAACTGTATGTTTTTGGTATCGGAGTACTGGACTTAATAAAAGCCTTGATTGTAACACGTGGTACGGACGGAGAAGGGTAACACTATATAACTGCTCCCTATTCGTGGCGGAGCATAACAAGACAATCAAAGTAGACATGAATTTGGTCAATTTCTTTCTTGCGCTACTGGTACAATAAAAAACCAGCAAAACTGCTAAATCTTTTAGTTTCAGAACCCCATATGTATGCGTCTGCACAAATATTTTGTACCCAAACAGCCTGCCCACTTTGTAGTCGTACGATTACAAGGTTGCCGCCTTGCACATTACCACCATCATGAATACCATCTGCAATACCGTCAACCATGCGAACGCCATCTACGACGAGACTTGCAATAATTCCATGAGAGCGGTACTCCGACACATAAAAGCTGAAAGCATAGACCCCTTCAACTGGTACAATGAATATTCCTGTATGTGAGTTGTAATGCTGACCATCGTTGATTAAGACTTGGTCAACACCAAGGTGATCAATTACCTTATTCAAGTAAGTGGAGAAAGTCACGTTTTCGGCCTCTTGAATGGCTGAAATAACGAAATGTATAATGTTTAGAACACGTTATTTTGACTAATGTACACGGTATTTTAACAAGACAACCTGAGAACGTTCTGCATGTTAGCTTGTTCTTATAACAATAGATGAAGTACGTATGTAATCTGTCAATCGGACCCCACCCAAACCCACACACATACAACTAATGGCTTATCTCGCTGTGCCTCAATTAGGGCAGGCGTGATGAGAAGAAACATAAATTGCATCCCTTAGATCAGTGACAGCGACCTAATGCATCACCTAGACCAGTAACAGTGACCTAATGCATCACATAGACCAGTGATAGCGACCTAATATATCACTTATACCAGTGACAATGACCTAATGCATTACCTAGACCAGTGACAGCGACCTAATGCATCACGAAGACCAGTGACAGCGACCTAATTCATCCCCTATACCAGTGACAGCTACATAAATTATCACCTAAACCAATGACAACGACCTAATGCATCACCTAGACCAGTGACAGCAGCCTTATGCATCCCCTAGACCAGTGACAGCGACCTTATGCATCCCCTAGACCAGTGACAGCGACCTAATGCATCACCTATATCAAGAACAATGACCTAATGCATCATCTAGACCACTGACAGCGACCTAATGCATGACCTAAACCAGTGACAATAACCTAATGCATCACCTAGACCAATGACACCTCTCTCGTGTTGACTAATTATAACAAATTATGTGTTTGGACTATTGGTGGCGGTCTATCTAATTAAGGAGGTTGGCTGGGAAAGGACGTAGTGATGAGATATTTTTTTAATTCATATTTAAAGCTTCTTTGGTATAATTTAGATTCAAAATTATCAAAAAAGGGCTAGGTCACCACGCTTTTTTTCCCACTAGACGTCTGTGAAGAAGGCACATATTTCTAACTTCAAAATTTCACTAAAAAGAGGAAAAATATTGTCATTGAACATTACATTTTCTCAATTGTTTTCATAACATTATGTTTATTGAAAAACAACAATTAATTTTTGATTGCATATATACATATCATTCAAATCATACAAAAGCAATTGTAATCCTCGTTCGTCTTTTTATTTTAAAAAGCAAACATATATGGACCGTACACCCACTCACTTTTGTTTTTACCGAAAAATTAATTCAAGATAAAAAAATATGTTCTAATGATCAACTTTTTTTAAAACTTGTATATGTCAAGGTCCTATGAAATTTCTTTCAAAACAAGTAAAAAAATATATAGGTCACCAGGCTTGTAATGATTTTTTATTAAAAATTCTTTAAATTACTCCCATTTTGGAGTTATTTTGACATTTTCAATGTAAAATATTGTACACACAATATTGACATGGAGATCGAAAATAAAATTAGCTCAGTATCTACTTTTATATATGTATTCCACTACTGAAAAACAAAAATCTTATTTATTCAATAGCAAAAGGATAAATTCTACTCAGAGTTACCCATACCCCCTATTTTGTTGACAACAAAAAATGATCACAAATGACGGAAAAAATATGAAAAAACAAATTACTTAAAATTTGGTATGTTATTTTTTTTTCTTTCTTTCTTCCTGGTGAAAATAATGGAACAAGTTCATAATTTCATACATGTTTGGATATGCCTGAATGTGTTTGAGCCCAGATCTGAGAATCTAATACTGGGAAGTGATACATTTGAAATTGAAAGTGAAATGGACGAACTCAACAGGATCTCTACAAACTATGGATATATAAAAAAAAGAAGCAAATTGGTCGACCCCTTGCTCTTTGCTGGATTTTTCGAGCATCAGTCGAAGTTTCACAAAGACCTTTTTTAAATATAATTAAGGAAGTTATACAGTGGTCCAAAGAGGTTTTGATACATATGCAGAGCAGTGCAAAAACAACTGTGTTGTGCGACGTAAAAGCTATGATTCTCACAGCTACTGTATGACGAGTCAGAAATTCCTTCGCGGTTGTAGTTTAGCATATTTACCTCGTTTCAAGATGCCTTTAGTTTCACTGATGCACGGACATTGCTTTAACGACATTGTGGTATTCACTTTGTTGAATGTGTTTGACTTTGTATTGTTCACCGGCTGAGCAGTTTTAATCTTATTCGAATCAGGTCCACTTGAACCAGTGGCTGACTGTTCATATTTGCTATTTAGGTGTTTGTTGAGAAGGTTTTCTAGACGATTCACCGTACTGACGAGACGGTAAATGGCGGCCGTAACATTTGTCTCCTATAAAATACAGTTTTACATAGAATGTTAAGTACATGAATAATATACATCTTACAAACTATATCTGTGATTACGGATTACACATGCTTTCGAGTATTATTGGCAGTCCGGGGATTTACGGACGCGAATCGTTGATTAACACAGACATGCAGCGAGATCTTTAAGACCCACAGCGTACTGCTCTCGGTTTACACGTGATCGATGGCTTTACAGCCAATCCGAAGGATGACATACTTCCACGGTCCCTTGCCATTAATAGCACTTTCTGAATCCTTAATGAAATGCAATTTTTAAGTTAAATATCGGGAAAATAGCAACCAAACAGTGCTTACACGGCCCTTTCCTGATAACTGGATCACGGAGGAAACCGGGAAGACATTCATTTTTAAAGATAAATATGAACAAATTATGATGAACCAAATAGTTTCTCTTGTTTTGCCAAGATAATGTAGCACTGTTTGGACAATAATATTCTAACATTAAATACGCATAAAGCTATGCAATTCTCTCTCTCTCTCTCTCTACTCGCGTGTGAGTTTGCGTTTGTGTATGTGCATACCTGTATGTTTCTATCTCTCTCACACACACTCACACACACACACACGCGCACGCACGCACGCACGCACGCACACACACACGCACGCTTGCACACACGCACACACACACACACACTAACACTAAACATAACACTAAATATCACTCTCAATCCATGGAACTAATAAAGAAAACTATTACCGTTTCCTTCATTCTTTCTTCCGTCAGTAAATTCTGCCTCTCCATAAATTTATTTTTTTCTTCCTGTTTCTGCAGTCTTAGCTCCATATTGACAAATGTCTGTTCCATATCGGACCTAAGAAGTCGTTCATTGTCTTGCGATGCACACGTAACAGACGGTTCGTGTGATACAAGAGAAAGAACAAAGCAAGCACAAATAGCCGTTAACAGTCGCATCATCGGTTTCCGAAAAAGTGCACGATTTATGACACTAACTTTGCCTATATTAGCCTTCTGCTAGGATTGACATGAATTACTTGTCTAGCTCTACTGGTCAAAGTTCAGCTTGCACTAGTGCGTCGTCCGTGAACTTCTCTTTTATGACATATACTTCACCAATCCTACTAGTCGCTGTACAGGAACGTCGCAGATGACGTCTATAAATCAAACATCCTTTAAATTACAAAATGGCTACTACATCTAAAAAGATTGGAAACTGAAAATTGTTGACATCTCTTTAATCTCTGAAAGAAATCTCAAAATATATAGCTATTTAACACAGTGATTGTCATAGTACACTATAGCATTGATCCTAACTGTCATAAATGAAATTCTTGATCCGACTTCTAAAATGGTCGTCAGTTTTGTCTAGAAATAGTTTGGTTCTTTATGCTTTTTCTTCTTTCTGGGTCATAAACAAACTGTATTTAGTTGTGAAGACACTGGATTTCCATGCTGGCAATTATTTCTACATCACGATTTTGGGGCCATTTCAGAGAATATCAAAAGTATAAACATAAACTGAATGCTTCCGGAACCACTAAAGCATTCCATATTAACGAATGTTGTTAAAAGTGTAAAGTGTTTAGTAGTGTTAATTTTACTGGTCCTTTGGGATCAACGAGCCCAATATAGGTGGCTTTGAATTAGAACACCTTTTAAGCCGGTGCTAGGGAGCGAGAGAGGTGTTGCATCTTACATTACCTTTCATGAGCAGACTCATTAAAACAGAGTGTGCTACTTTATTCTCTTGGTTGTGTTTGTTGATTACAAAGGATCTCCCTTAACAGTATTTATTGCTATATATTGATCCTTAATATATAAAATACGGTTATTTTACGCGCCATTGACTTGTATGTTATTCAGTAGAGCACAATTCCTTACGTATAACTATTGTTTCTTTTTGGCAATTTTGGGGTCTTATCTTATCTAAAGTGCGCGTTGAAGACATGTATTCTGCCAGGTCCCGATAGGGTGCATTAAGTAGGACATGTAGAAAAGTATAAAGACTTTATTAGGTACAAATTCATTCGCAGCAAATCTTATTTTCCATCACGAAATATTTAATTAGATTAGAATTTATTAAAAAAAAAGAAGTTCACACCTTAAAAACGAACCTGGATTATAAAAGGTTTACAAAAACTAATCTAAATTATTATATAATAGCCCTTAAACAATGGTGAAACTAACCAAAATCTAACCTAAATTATTATATAATATACCTTGAAAACGTATATAATCTGCAGTTATCTCTTCCAGTCAATGTCAACCCCGCAGGAGTTACTTCCATCAGCTTATCTCCATGGTATACTATACAAGTATAAGATTAAAACTTTTCTACCAACATGTATCTAACTAATCAAATTAGACCTATTTTCACTGCATTAACTAATACTTATCATGAGTACACACTACCATGCTATATAACTATTTCCTAACAAAACCAAATACTAGTCTAAATTGTATCACACCTCACACTGGCATGATCAAATAGTGCAGCAAGAACACAACACTAAGTTATCTGAACATGATGATCTGTACGAGGGGTTTGAGAAATAGTCCGCATCAACACAATTATTTACCCTTCAAATGTTATATTGTCTTTGTTATCTATTTATGTGGTTATGTCTGTGTTATCCATTTATTTATTAATAAATATACTTGAGTCTTGAATTTTAATGATTCACTGATTGAAGACCATTATTAACTTTAGAACGTGAAAGCAGTTACAATCTCTAATAGACTAGAGTACTGTAACCTGAATACTTTTCAGGAAACCTCTGTAAATACAATTTAATACATAATGTTATAACAACATTTTAAATCTGATCAACATGAAATCAAATGTGAAGAAGAAGTACAAGTCCTTGGCGTTGAATTCGATCAATATATTCTACCTAATTTTGAGCATTATCTTGTTTATATGTAAAAATAAAAAATAAAATAAAAATAAAGAAGAAAACAAATAAAATGAATGTTAACAAAGAATTAGCAATCAGCAATATTGAGCAATAAATCTCTTATTCAATAATGACAAATTATTAACATAAAACCAAATGAGAAAAAGAAGAAAAGCCATTGCAGTTGAATTACTATTTATCTTCTTAACATTGATAAACAAATTCCATAGATATGTAAAACCAGTTAAAATAAATGGATGTTTTACAAAGACTGCGCAAATAGTTAACAATACATATTCTTGAAACCTATTTATGTTTTAACTTGAAGTCTTTTGTAAGATCCAATTGTAATCGCTGCTCTTTGGTCAGGCATTTTTGAGGTAATTTAAGCAACTCAGAAACAACTTGAGCTCTGAAAATAGTGTTCAAAGATTTCTGTGCGACATATGCAATTTTTCTGAAGAAGGATTATAGTGCATTGATAAAGAAACTGTTACATATATAAATAAAATGTCCCCACAATATATTCTATATCTTGTTACAGCGAAAGAATCAATTTATATTTACAGTTATAACTAGAAGGGTGTTTCACGCAACACTTGTGTCGCCTGCCGCGTGCTTATTTCAGCAAGTACATTCTAACTATAAAGTTTGAAGACAGTGGGTGCAATCCTTCATGAATTATGACGCAGGTTTTTTTAAGTGTTAACGTTTATGAAAAGGGCATAAGTCTGCATTGGATATTGATAAAGAAAAAATGTATACAGTTTCATGACCATATGTCAATATTTTGCCTAGTTATGAGCTAGGTTATGTTGCAGGTTACAGTTTATGAAAAGGGGGCATAACTCTGCCAAAATAAAAGTCAGAGTTATTGGACATGTGTATCGACATTCCTTCCGTTAAGATGAAAATGTGTGTATAGGTCAAATAATTTTCAAGTTATGGCCAGTAATGAGCTTGGTTAGGCTACAGGTTAAAGTTTTATGAAAAGGGGCATAACTCTGCTGGAATGAAAGTCATAGTTATTGGTCGTGGGTAACAATATTCTGTGAGGTCAGATGAATATGTGTGTGAAGTTTCATGAAAAAATGTCAAATACTTCTAAACTTGAGTTATGGCCAGTTATCATGGTTATGAGCCTGGTTAGGTTGCAGGTAAACATTTATAAAAGGGGGCTTAACTCTGTCAAAATGTAAGTCAGAGTTATTGGACATGTGTAACAGCATTCCTAGACTTAAGATGAAGATATGTGTGAAGTTTCATGAACATATGTCAAATACTTTTCAAGTTAAGGCCGAGGTTAGGTTACAGGTTAAAGTGTGCCGGACGACAGACGACGACAGACGACGGGCGACGGACAAAGTGATCCCTAAGTGTCTGCCATTCTACGACGCAGGCGACACAAAAATAGTCAAAACTTGTAAAAACGCCAGAGAGAATAACCAATTACGTTAAAACTGGAAATTTGCCTGTGGACACGAATGCCTCCAGTGTACAAGATGTAATCATTATAAAATCGTGCAAGGGCCATGACACCGCCGAAAGACAATGGATCAGATGAGCAAATAGATTTCATACAGATACTTCCAATCAAGTATCGTCAAAATATGTTAAAAAGATCAGGAGGTGTAGTCCGGACAAGAAAATGTGACGTATGTACGAAAGTGTGGTGTATGGATGTAAGGACAAGAGCAACAATATATGCCCCCTCACATAAATGGTGGAGCATACACCTCATTTAAGTCCGAGTCTGTACGGGTGTGGGTTTGCCTACCAAAAGATTTTAGATCCATCCATGATTACAAAGCTTTTGATATGTTTATCAGCGCCTTCTGGATAGTAAAGACCTTCTCGCGTCTCTCACTGGGAGCTAGACTTTGAGAAAGTGTCGATTCGTACGGATGACGGGAGGTATACAGAACTGGTTCTTACTAGGAAAAATGTGATCGTCTGACCGTCAGACATGGCCTAACATGTTCTAAAAATGCCGTAAAATAACATTTAAATCAAACTGATACGTTTATCCGCGACATGACCGGATCAAAGTGTAGGTGTGATAATGTTTTAATTAAAACATCAATATAGTCAATCATGGCAACCCAATGTTTCAGCGTACAGTATTCCATTTAAGATCAAGCCATTTTCTGCTTTTTCCTATTATATGCAATTTTAAAATGCATATTCATGTATTATTTATATAAAATAGTTTCATATAATGTTAATATGAGAATAAATGCATTAACGTTTAGTTTTAAAACACTCACACTAGCATACAATTTTCCTGAAAAAAATAAATGCTAATATGACTCGTACATAAAGGGGTTAATATAAAAAGAATATATTGCTCCTTTATATACGTTTTATATAACAGGTATCATATGAGAATCATATAAGAATCATAATTTTTATGATACTTATGTGTGGCAAAATTGGCAGTAATATCATGCAAAAGTATTACTAGAGAGCACAATTCAAAATAATGGAGTCAGAATTACCAGGAATCCTTTTAATTTTACTTTCCCAATACTTCTAAAAGTATTCTTAAACAATAAAACTTAAAAGGTCACAAAGATATGTTTCTGTTTTATACACGTGTAACATGGTATAATATTATTAGTATATCAGTTAGTCCGAAGACGCGTAGCTAAATGATATATAGGGTCCTATAGAAACCACAGCGTCCGAACGCAATGGCATCGTAGGTCCGCACTGTACTGCAAACAAGGATTTGAAACTACAATGAAAGAGACAAAAACAACAGAAAAGGTGGTGAAGACAGGGTTACCGACTTGGAACGGTCAGGAGGCAATAAGGCCTACTGGTTAGCTTGAATCGATTTTAAATCCTCGCTATTATCCTGTCTTCAGCGCCCAAATAGACAAGACAGTGTAAACAAAACTACATCCCATCAAACGGAAATCTCTAACAATAAAGTCCACATCCAGAGAAACTAACTAAAGATATACATACAAAATAATAAACATCTCAGGATGTATCCAGAATCGTACTGAACAACCATAGTAGTTGCAGTTAAAGAGAAAATCAATCTAGGGTACGACCAGAAAACCCGAGGGACGAAAGCTCATGCACCCACCTCCCTCAGTTGGGGTTTCAGTAGGTACAATCATAGAGTCCCAAGAGGTAGTCCAGTCATCGCACAAGTGAAAAGTGAAGCGTAATGACTGACTGTAGAGGGGTCAATCACTAAACATGCAGTGCGCTGTAAAACCAAAGGGTTATATCCTTTTCTGACGAACTTCCTGATTAAATTTGTAAAGCGGTCAGGAAACCCGTCAGACCCCTTTAACTTTCGAATTTTATAGACCACATCTCCATAAAATGAGGGTTGTGATATGCCTAGTCGCAGAAGTGTTTTAAGGTTGGTGTTGTACTTTTCTAAACCATTTTTCGTCATACGCAAGATTGATTGCAATACTAACCAATCATTAAAATTTCTTTGAAGTGTATTGTTTCGTACGCAGCTTTCTATCTGCTACGCGTCTGGTCAGTTAATATGTTCTTGTCTGATCTATAACGTTGAATCGACATCAGATATTCCTTTGTATTGAAAGGTTGTCTTAGTTGTTTTCATCTCCAGTCCGTAACTTAAAATCCGTTTAGATAATTGCATGTACATGGTAAAACTTAAAAGCAGAACAATGACACGATCTTTCCAAAATAAGCTTTTAAAACGTAGTAACGTATAGCAACAGCACATGACATGTTTAATATTGATGGATTTAGATATATTTCAAATTTAAATAAAAAGTTCTTTTATGTAAATGAATTTAAACGTATTTACTGAACTTATTTGAACGTAGTTATAAACATGTTATATAACAAACAAATTTTCTGACATTTTGTTTTATTATAAACAATAGCTAAACTGGACGTAACAGTTTGTCTAATTAAGTACACGGGCATCCTTTATAAAACTGGGGCACACATCATGGTGGTGATTTAAATAAATAAATATATATATATATAGGGATAGACATGTTTTCAAATTGTCTCTAGTCCCTTTAAACGAAATCTCAACCTCAAACCAGTTATCTTAAAAAATGTGTATTGACGAGTTTCATTCTTTCCCATTCAACTAATAGAAAAGAAATAATGTAAACATATTCGACTGTATTGTAAAATCCCAATTCTCCTGAGGTTGTATAATAAAGAGGAAGTACGGTGATTGTAGATAACCGAGTATTGTAACTGAGATGAATGCATTGAATACACTAAATATTTAACCTTACAATTTAAGTTACCCTTCTCTGTTGTGTATGCTTCAAAAGTGTATGCTTCACTTCACAAAATGAGTGTGAATTCTTTAGTTCAGTAGGACGCCAACTTTTTAAAGCATCTACATGTTTAACACCTACTTTAGTTTAACATCTACTAATTTAACAACGTCCTTCTAGCTAAACATCTACTAATTTAACACCGTCCTACTAAATTAACGTCTACTACTTTAACATGTTCTATTATTACATAGTCTAAATTAAAGCCTACTTGTTTATCTCTTAATATTAAAACTACTGAGTTGTAATGAATTTTTCACATAGTATATATATATAATACATATAGGTTTACAGGGTGATAAACGAACTATTTCGGTCACTTTTATGTAAATATTTGCCATGGTCTTCTCAAGTTGATGTTGATTTTTATTTTTTTGCAACGATTGTTAACTGCCTCGATGTTAATGGCGATAGACATTGTAAAATACGGTGTTAATGGCGATGGACATGGTAAAATGTTTATGCTGAAATAAATCATTGAATTGAATTGATCTGAAAAACTCTTTAACCTACACGATCAACACCTACTAGTCAAACACCCACTAATTTAACACAAATGATAAAACATCTACTAGTTTAACACCTACTAGTATAACACCTACTATTTTAACACCTAGTAATATAACAACTACTAGTTTAACACCTACTAATTTAACACCTAGTAATATAACAACCACTAATATAACAACTACTAATGTAACAACTACTAGTATAACACCTGCTATTTTAACACCTACTAATATTACACCTACTAGTTTAACACCTACTATTTTAACACCTACTAATATAAGACTACTAGTTTAACACCTACTAATATAACAACTACTAGTTTAACACCTATTAGTTTAACACCTACTAATATAACAACTACTAATATAACAACTACTAGTTTAACACCTACTAATATAACAACTACTAATAAAACAACTAATAGTTTAACACCTACTAATATAACAACTAATAATATAACACCTACTAATATAACAACTACTAGTTTAACACCTACTAATATAACAACTACCAATATAACAACTACTAGTTTAACACCTACTAATATAACAACTACTAATATAACAACTACTAATATAACACCTACTTATATAACAACTACTAGTTTAACACCTACTAATATAACACCTACTAATATAACAACTACTAGTGTAACACCTACTAATATAACAACTACTAGTTTAACACCTACTAATATACAAACTACTAGTTTAACACCTAATACTTTATCACCTACATATTAAGCAACGCTTTTAAGTTAGAACCCCTACCGATTTAACACAAAGTTAACACCTTATAATTTAATACATTCTTATGCCAACATCTACTTATTTAAGCGTGGTATGCCGTCGGTCTTTTGTTTTTTATGTAACAGGATATTTATTTTCATTGTCAAAATATGTGGTAGTTTTGCGAAAACTTGCCAATATAGTTTCCTTCTTCCTTATCGCAGCCAATATAATAACCGGTATACACATCTTATAATAACCGGTAACACATCTGTTTACCCCAATTCTGTTTATCCGTACTATTTTACAAATGCGCAGTATGAAAACTTAAATATATTTCGAGTCATTACTGAAGTTTAAAGTTATATAGTGGGTGTGAAGTTCACATGTTCCAAGGATCTTACACTTTTTATACTATGATACTTTTAATAGGAATATGTATGATTCTTCTGAAAGGTGAGTATAGTATATTGGTTTTGTTTTGAGCTCGTATGATGACCTTTTATGAAGTTTTAACAAGACGTGTGAAGTGAAATTTCAATATATCTACTACCTTTATGTAACTGATTGTGGAAAATGGACATTATCAGAGATGATACTACACCATTTGTTTAATCTTTAGTTTAATTGAAATGAATATTCTGTAGAATACACTAATATGCAATGAAGATTTTCTGACATATTATTTGTTTTGATAATCATGCAAGGTCACACTTTTATGTGACAAACTGTTTTAACTTGCTGAAGTCGCAATACATTTTATAGTTACATGCAATTAAAATGTGTGACTTTTAAGTATACCCTGCAATGTTTGGGGGAATTCAGTCGTTCTGCTTGTCCGTACGTACGCCCGTACGCCCGTCCGTCCACCGGCCAGTCCTTCTGTATGTATGTAGACACAACCGTGTCTTCACAATTACTCTTAAACCGTAATAGTCACACAAAAAAATCTTCATAAATGGTCTGTCCTTGATAATGTTTTGATTTTGCGGTTCAATATGTCAGAGGTCCTAACAACTTTTTTTCTGTTCTATAATTTGTCAACGTTTATAGCCAAACTCATCAAAAGTCATATGTTTACTGTCTAAGATAACAAAATGTACGACATTTACTTTTAGTGTCAATAAGTCAATTCCACGGTTATCCTGACTAGATCATGAAAAACACTATCGTTATAATGATAATCATTCAGCCCTTTTTAGCAAACATCGTGAAAATTCACAGGTGAATTATCTTCTGGTAAGAAAATAATTCCTGTTAGTTTCAGATTCAATAAATCAAAGGGCACGGTCACCGTTACCCAAACAGGAAGAATATTGTCCGCACGATAACTTTTCATTTTTTTTTTAGCTACAATCATGACACTTCAACTGTGGACTGATCCGGTGAGAAAATGGCAGATATTGTTTTTTCGAACGAGTAGGTCAAAAGCGAATGTCACCCTGTTCCGACCATGAAACAAGCTTTTCAATCTTGAATCAGTATGACCCCTGGTCAGTAAACGAGCCCTACTAAATTTTTAAATAGAGTAGAAGGTCACTGCAAATAAAACATGTTTATAGGGCTAGTAACTGAATTATTATTTAGGTTGTCCATGACAACAGTAAACTTAGGACTATCACAACCTGACTTCTATGGTGATGTGATTTATAAACTTCGTAAGATTCTTGGTCATGATCACTTTCATACTATCTTTTTTAAACTTGTTAAAAAGTTTATCAAAAGAGGTTATGACCCTATCATTTTGCAACGTACTGCATGCTTGGTGGTGGACCCTTTTATAGTTCGCCACTATGCTTTCCTCTTTAATTGTACAATGACCGGACAGGCTGCGGACCCTATGATAACGCCTACCTAAAGCCCATTGGGACGGTGGCGTTTGATGTTTGTCCATGATCTTTCTTGTCGTGCCCTTAATGGTTTATTCTCTTACTGCTCTGGCTTCTGCCAAGTCATTGAGTACCTTCATTGTGGCTTTCTAGGCTATTGTTTTTTTGTATTATATTTACACGAGCATATTTGTGTTTTACTTATATTGCCTATTGATGCTGCCTTGTTGGTTAGAGATTAGATCATTGCGGGGATTTTTTTATTTACACTGTCCTGTTTTAATGGGATGACAGTAGGGTAAGTGTGAGGTTTGGTGCACCCTAGAACCGGTTTAAACCCCCAGTGGCCTACTTTCCCACTGACCGTTCCAAGGCGGTAGCCCTATTGTCAACCCTTTTGTGTTTGTGATGTCATTTGCATTTATTATTGCTTTTGCCTTCTTGTTTGTCTGTTTGCGTGTTTGTTTCTGTGTTTTGTGGTTGACTGTCCTCCTTGAATGCTACTTTCCCTGTCCGATCTGTTTATATTTTTTTAGATATACTAGTCGAATAGGAAATGTAGCATTCAAGGGCCACATTCAACCAAAGAAGGATAAAAATATCGGACAGGGAAAGCAGCATTCAAAGACGACAGTTAACCACAAAACACTAAAACAAACACGCAAACAGACAAACGAAAAGGCAAAAGAAATAAAAAATGCAAACGACATCACAAACACAAAAGGGTTGACAAAAGGGCTACCGCCTTGAACAACAATTGCAAAGATGGATAGAAGGCAAGATATGTGACATCATAAACATGTTTGACAGTAGGGCTAGCGCATTGGAACGATCAGTGGCAAACAATGCCGTTGGTCTGTGACAAAAAATAGCCGCTGGTGATTTAAACCAGAGTTTAGGCTGCACAACACCTCACTCTTGCCCCAGTGTCATCCCAATAAAACGGGACAGTGTAAATAAAAACATCCGCGCTCGTATAACCTCTTATAAACAAGGCGGCATTAATGATTTATTTAAATATTTTCTCTCCATCCCCGATTACTTTGTCGGTGATTATATAAGTAAGCGACTGGGATATATGGTCAAGTGAATACTTGATAGGGAGAAGGACGAGTTTGCCCTATTTGATACCGTTTTCACTGAGTTACAAATTAAGTAAACACTTCCACAAATTCACAACAGGGAACCTGTATATTTCCTTAGTACCAACACGTAATTTGGCAAAATTCTTGATGTATCATAGTACAGGTCTTGAGTGCGATTGCAAAGAAAGAACATGAACAACTATTTTAGGCGGACAGTAGTCAGATCCCAGGGTGACAGATTTAATTGCAACTGATGTCATTGTCTGCCAGTCAAACCGTCGTTGGCACTTTGTATACACATATATGTATGTCAGCGCCTTTCACTATCAAGTGTAAAGCTAGGTTTTCAATAAGCAGAATGGAGAGCGTTGGTCCCTTTATTGTAACAGTTTGTACCGATCCTTACAATTTTAATAGGACAATGCCCTAATTATCATATATATTATCCACATTTTCTGTGTGTTTTACTTGTTTTACATTTTAAAACAGCATGTTGAGCTTGACGTGGACACTGCCATTTTTTTTAAAGTTAAATGTTTATGTCAACCTTTTATCAGTTCGTAAAAGTCATACATAAATGGTAATTTGGTTCAACAATGTACATATTGCTTTTTGTAATGTCATAAATGGGGGCTTTATTATGATATTGAAACCAGGAAGTTCAAATATTGTAAAAGTAGTGTGATTTTAGCTCTTATAGTTGAATGTTTTGTTTTGTCACCACAGCAAGTAAAATATTCAACAATAAAAGTTGATGAACAGGTAATATACCATTCAAGCACCACAGTAAGCGAAGTACACGCACAGAAACAAACAACAATGAAAAATGAATAAAAAGCAAGTTATATGACATCACAAACATATAAAGGTTGACAATAGGGCTACCGCCTTGGAAAGGTCAATGGCAATAAAATGCCGCTGGGAGGGGGGAATTTAAACCAGGTTCTAGGGTCACCAAACCACACTCCTACCCTCTTGTCATCCAAATAAAACTATACGGTGTAAGTAAAGAAATTCCCGCCATGTTTTATCTTTTAACACACTATGCATTCATGCATGTATCAATAAGGATAAAAATATCGGACAGGGAAAGCAGCATTCAAGGACGACAGTCAACCACAAAACACAAAAACAAACACGCAAACAGACAAACGAAAAGGCAAAAGTAATAAAAAATGCAAACGACATCACAAACACAAAAGGGTTGACAATAGGGCTACCGCCTTGGAACGGTCAGTGGCAAAGTAGGCTGATGCTTACGAACAGTCACATGTAGGTATAAGAGGTATGAAAGCACTAATTATTTTCCCCATAGACACCAATGTTAAAGTGTCACATATTAATGATTTGCTGCAAATTCAACTCAAGTATGGATAATGCAGCAGTGTAATGTGAATATAGAAAACTATTTTTCCACTTGAAAAATCACCAGAAAACATGGGGTCACAAGACATGTAAGAAAGTTCTTGTTTGTTTACTAAACAGGTCAAGGGTACAGCTGTTTTTATTGATCGACTGTTTTCATTGCTCACAAAGTGTAAGCATAGAGTTTAATACGCTTCTTATACATATAACCACAAAATCGAATAGAAATGGGCAGTTTTCCCCTACTTATAATGCCCATTTTCATCGAAAAAGGAGGGATTACTTTTTATTATAGGAATTACATTCGACTACACCTCGGAGGTTTAATGTAATTGGTGGTGGTAAACCTAAGAGAGATCATTTCACACATTGATCAAATAACCGGGGAGGGAATGTTTTAATATGTTTTCCTTTTCAGATGTTATCCTACTACAACTAGTATATACTTAATATGCGTTAATTTTCATTTTGCGTTTATATTGCATTATGAGTTTACATTTAAAGTCATTTAATTGTCACCCGAAACAACTACTGTCCATCAAATTCAGAATATTTATTTTCTTTTATATAGTATGTTATATGGCATGGTTTGTGCTTTGTAATACCGGAGAAATTCGGGTATGACCTGCTGCAAGTCACTTTGACGACACTTTTGTTTCATTTCAGCATCGTCTGTTGATGCTAACTGTAGCGAGAATTGTCTACCATCACCCAATGGCACGGTTACATGCAATGAGACGACAGAAGAATGTCTATATGGATGCCAGGAGGGGTTTAATTGTACCAATTGTACAACAGAATCTGACAAGTACGGGACAATTTACGACGTACTTGCTAACGGTATCGAAAGTTTGCTAACACATTGTGCTAACAATCTTATGTAAAGGTAGATATAAAAATCGAACAGGAAAAGTAGCATTCAAGGACGACAGTCAACCACAAACACATAAAGAAACAAAGAACAACTATATATAAAGATGAATAAAAGACAAGATAATACATCACAAACACACAAGGGTCACACACATGTTGACAATAGAGCTACCTCATTGGAACAGTCAGTGGCAAAAAAAGGCTGCTGGGGTTTAAACCAGGTTCTAGGGTGTACCAAACCTCACACTTGCCCTACTGTCATCCCAATGAAACGGGACAGTGTAAATAAAGAAATCCCCGCCATGAACTATTTTTTGCATTTAGTGTGTGGATGTGTATCTATCCGGTCATCTATTTTGAATGTAACAAGTAACATTAAACCATCGAGCAAACCACTTCAAGGAAAATGGTATACAGGAAGTTTAAATAAGCGACACAGAATAAAAACAGGATGACAACAAAATAAATAACGTTTTTACCTCATCCTAAATTGAAACAAAATGGTATGTGTTTGCTAATGTGAACGGGGTAACACATAGTAATATAAGAAACCTCGCAAACCTTCTATCTAACAAACATTTGATGTCATTGTTGTACATGTGTACCATTATTGAAAATGTATCTAAATCATATAAATCGTTTTTAATTGTAGCGAGAATTGTCTTCCACCTCCCAATGGCACGGTACTATGCAATGAGACGAATGAAGAATGTCTGTACGGATGTCAGGAGGGGTTTGAAGGGCCACTATGCAACATAGAAAGTGAGATGAACTCTACCAATTGTACGCTAAAATCTGACAGGTAAGGGACAATTAACGACGTATTTGCTTACTGTATCGAAAGGTCGATAAAACATTGTGCTCACGTTGTATAAAAAGGACGGACATATTGTAAGGTGATTTTTTAATACACAAATGACTTCTAAGTCTCTGTATAAACGTGAGTACACTATATTAAGCTCATTATATTTATAATAATATACTTGATTCCCTCTATAAATTGCATAAGGTGTGTTCTTTGCAAATTAGGAAGGAGTGACGCATTTTAATAGAAGAGATCTCGCATACCTTACCTTATATCTAACAAATGTTCCATTATATATGTGTCTATACGTACCGTTAATGAAAATATATTCAAAATCTGATTCCATTACAAATATAATGTTTTTTTAACTGTAGCGAGAATTGTCTACCCCCACCCAATGGCACGGTACTATGCAATGAGACGACGGAAGAATGCCTGCATGGATGTCAGGAGGGGTTCACGGGGTCACTGTGCAACATAACATGTGTAAGGAACTGTTCAAGGTGTACACTCAAAGCCGACAGGTAAGTGACAAATTACATACTATTTTTATAAATATATTTTATTAAACCTGTCTGTCTTGTAGTTAAGTGTATACGTATCTATAGGGTAACGATCTGTGTACTTATGCTTCGTGCGAAATAGATATTACATTGACTCATTAATTTTTGATAAGAACCTTTTTTAAGTGTTTTATATCTATATTTTTTGTATATTTTCCTAATCAATCTCATTTAACAACTGATTTTATCCATGGAAACATACTTTGGTCGCGCGCATAATGTAAGAGAAGTTTGATGCACCATATAAGCTGGTTTAAATCAACAGTGGCCTTTTTTCCACTGACCGTTCCAATGCCCTATTGACAAGCCTTCTATGTTTATTGTGGCGCAAACTTTTCCTAAAGCATTTAAAGAACGAA
Source organism: Cyrtodaria siliqua (assembly GCA_037043455.1). NCBI lineage: Eukaryota > Metazoa > Mollusca > Bivalvia > Adapedonta > Hiatellidae > Cyrtodaria > Cyrtodaria siliqua. The sequence goes on from JAWPHD010001048.1 coordinate 332,345, forward strand.
AACAAAAGGACACCTTACGACTCAAATCAAACCATTGCTAATGTCATTCAGAACAGCTAGCATAGAGTGTAATATGACGCATTGCCATACCCTCTCACTATTGAATAGATTTCTCTAGTTATGCCATTGCCGGGGGAATATACTCTAGTACAAAGGACAGCCTGGTTAACGTGCCCCTCTTCTTACGGACAGGACTATGGCGAAATCGAAACATGTTTTACTTATATTGCCTATTAATGCTGCCTCGTTGGTTAGAGAATAGTTCATGGTGGGGATTTCTTTATTTACATTGTCCCGTTTTATTGGGATGGAGTAGGGTAAGTGTGAGGTTTGTTTTTGTGTTTGTGATGTATTATTTGGCCTTTTATTCATCTTTAGAGTTGTTCTGTGTTTCTGTGTGTGTTTGTGGTTGACTGTCGTCCTTGAATGCTACTTTTCCTGTTCGATTTTTATATCTACTTTTGCTTAAAGAAAATAACCCTCCAAATAACAACAAAATTACATTACAAAAACTCTAGCCAGGCGTTCAGGTCATATAGTAATGTAGATGTGCCGATTCACGGGTTTTTAAATACTCGTGACTGAATATGCGTAAAATGAATTATTAGTTTGTAACTCTGGTTGGTTAAAGCCGTTTATACTGTGTCTATAGAATTTTTATTCTCAAAATGGGTAAATTATATATATATACCTCGTCGTCAGTAGGTTTAGAAACGGTGTACATATGTTGTAAAATTTGCCTGTTGTTGGCGGGATAGCTACTTTAATGTCACACGTTATCGACAGGTTGAATAAGAAATTTATAAATGTTCAGCCAAATTACTGATAATATTACATTTCTAGTAATAACGTCAAAGATGGGTGAGGGCATGTGGAGGTAGAACAAGCAGTTTACGAGTAAACAGTTATATTGCTCTGGTATCATGTATTCTTAATCAATATTGTTTTCATCTAAAACTCTTCTAAAGCTCGAAGATGTTTTGTTTTTTATGTTAAATAAATGTGTCCATAGAATTGTCCATTTATCTAGAAATGGCACACGAGACATCATTTCTAAATCACGTGTTATCACATCATCCAAAATTCGAAGTACACCATTGTTAAAAATGAAGATTTTCTTTATACGCCATGTGCCTTCAACACACACATATGATACACGTGAAAAGCATGCACGTGATTTGTAAATTGAAACATGCGGTATGGTGAAACATTCGGATAAACAGGTCATTTGATTGTATTCATATGTTATTATTTAGTTTGTGCTGTTTTTATTCGAATATAATAATAAATTACCCTTGTTTTGCCATGTTTCTATTCACAACAGTCACTCAGTTGTGTTTAATACATCCAAAAATATAGTTGCCATTTATAAAAGTTTGACAATTAAAACCCGTCAGTACCACCATACTATAGCATTTAGATTATTTTGAAAGTACATGCCATAGAAAGAATAGCTTTTGATTTTACAATGTTTTTTTTACAATGATTGACTTTGATTGGATGATGTGATAACATGTCGTATTTAATTTAGAAATGATGTCTCGTGTGCCATTTTTAGATAAATGGACAATTCTATGGACAAATTTATTTTACATTAAAAACAAAACATCTTCGAGTACAATTGTACTAAACTTTTCGAATATAAAGGGCACTATTTCTGCCAAATAAATATTGTTTCTGATATTATATTCACATCAATAGTGTCGAATTACTTTCATCTATTAATCATTGACAATGTTCATGCCTATAATATGCATTTGGATGAACATTTCAATTAACCATGCCCCGTCCATTTTGGATTTTCTTTTCAAAGATGGCTGACCAATAGTCCATAAATATCGTATTAAAAAAAGGATGACAAAAAAAATAACATTGTAACATGATTTTTTGATATATATATATATATATATATATATATATATTCAGCTCGTACTATTATAACATTATAATTTATTGTCTCTAAAATTACTGATAATATTACATTTCTAGTAATAACGTCAAAGAGGGGTGAGGGCATGTGGAGGTAGAACAAGCAGTTTGCGAGTAAACAGTTATATTGCTCTGGTATCATGTATTCTTAAATCAATATTGTTTTCATCTAAAGCTCTTTGTCGGAGACCCAATGTGAACAATGTCAGGAGGGCTATTTCCAAAATAAAGGCAACTGTGATAGTTGCAGCGAACAATGTCTCCGGAATGAAAGTTCATCATTGCCGGTGTGCCGTCAAGCAGACGCCGTATGCGAGTTCGGATGTATAGATGGATATTATAACCACACGTGCAACAGTCGCTGCAGTTCTACGTGTAAGGATGTTGCATGCGAAAGACCAAGCGGTAACAATTTATTAGACAATATTAATTGGTTATGTTTATATCTTTAATACGATAAATATCATAACGAATAACTAAGGACGCCATACTAATCTCGAAACAAAGTGGTGTTTTCTCTAATTTGTCTATGAGACGTTAAATTACTAAACACTGCATATTAATAGAAACATGTGTTTATAGTTTGGTACGTATATTTCATCCAAACGTTTTAAGTATTTACAGGAATAATTTTGGCAATACTTACATACATTATATCTCATTGGAAATGTATTTTTAGTGGTGAATAAAAAATAACTTGAAAAATACGTTGACAAATGAATATACATTTTTGGTCGGGTAAACTCCTTTTCACTAATACAGTAGAAAATTAAGAAACATTAAATAACATCAGTTAGCTTTATTATTTCGGGATATCTTCATTTGAACAATAGTTAAGTCGTGCGGAACAAAAAGTCCACTTGATGCACATTTTAGATTAATTTAATTCACATTCTAATGACTTTATTCATGTTACGCTCATATTTCTCCAATATCGCTTCCAGCCTTTTTTTTAAACAAGTCAAAAAGATAAAATTCAATAAACAACAAAAAAGAATCATTAGGTGGTTCCGCCTTAATTTCATTAAGCGATGTGAAAGCTTATATTAACAGGATTGTATAACGGATATTTCGATATAAAAAACACGTTTTAAAACTTTTTTTTAATGAAACTTTTACAGCCGAAATTAAGGTTTTATTGCATACCCCAGCCAACCCCGGTTTCGCTTCTTGTAGAAGTGGTTGGCTGGGGTATGAAAGTTAATACTCGGACCTCGTAATGCATTTTTAATAAGAAGTTTAAATACAGTTAGTTTATCAACTTGATAGGCTATCACTTAACGGGAGTTAAATTATTCGGTAACGTCTTTTATATGGAATGATATTTCATTAATTTATTTAAGGTTTCCGTCTTTTAATGAAATATGAAAAACATTTGGTGATTTTAAAGTACATAAAGCTTGACGGGTTTCTCGTTTTGGACTTCTCGTTAACTTTAAACTCAACTAATTTTCTTCATACACTTTTGAAAGATCGAAATATCGAATTCAATCCATTTATTTACATTCTGTTTTTTCTGTCGGTTTTTCAAACATTTATTAATGTTAATGAATTGTACTTGTGTTAGGTATACTCTTTTATAGATGTAATGCGTACAGGTGGAACAGCAAAGTCGCCAAAAGTGCACGTTTTTTTACAGTAGCTAACAGCAATTAGCACGAGAACGTCAAGACGACGTTACGTCGTACAAACAAAACAAGTTCTTCAGATAAATTAACTGCAACTCATTTGTTATAGATCCGCACCAAAGTAAGATTTTTTCATTGAGAACTATAATGCAACACGTTAAAGTGATTCTTTTAAGGGCATTTTGAATGCAAAACATTACATGACTTAATTACTCTGATTCCTGTATTCGTAGGCAAATGTACACATGGATGCGAAAAAAATACGCTAACCGGCGATCGATGCGTTTATTCGTGCAATCAGGGTTGTGTTCTGAAACAATGTGAACAGGACCGTCAATGTATCCATGGCTGCTACGCTAACTACTGGGGTACTACGTGTGAAAAAACATGCAACCAGAACTGTGCCAAGGTGTCGGATCCAGACACAAATCCTTGTGACGAGGGAGACGGACATTGTGTGTTTGGGTGTACCGATAACAAATGGTGGGGTGAAACATGTACACAATCGTGTTCCGTATATTGCAAAGGCGGTTTATGTCAGAACTCGAGCGGAGCATGTATCAATGGTTGTGAAACGAATACAATGTTTGGTAGTGACTGTTCTAAAACATGTAGCCTTAACTGTCAAAACGGTACATGCTTAGTAGCTAATGGAGTGTGCATCGGTGGATGTATTCCTGGCTGGTTTGGCGAAACATGCGACAAAACCTGTCCTGAAAACTGTGTTGATAACTTATGTTTTGTTGAGAATGGGACATGCGCTGGTGGTTGTAAATCTGGCTGGTTTGGCCAAACTTGCAGCAGTCAATGCAGTGACCAATGTGCTAATAGAACGTGTTATGTAGAAACGGGAGAATGCTTTTATGGTTGTAATCATGCATATACTGGATTCAACTGTTCAGGTAGATCATGCTTTATTCCATTATACAAAAACATACATACTTATATCTTTATTTTAGCTTCTGAAAATGCACCAACTCTCATTCTTACCCTAATGCCATGCATTGAGTACTTGCTTTGTGGATTTCTATGCTTTGTTTTTATATTCATATATACATGATCATCTTTGTGATATACTTATATTTCCAATTAATGCTGCCTGACCTGTTAGAGGATATAGCCTTGCGAGGATTTCTTTATTTACACTGCCTCGTTATATTGGTATGATACTGGGTAAGAGTGAGGGTTGGTGCGCCCTAGAACCTGGTTTGAATACCCAGTAGCCATTTTTGCTACTGACCGTTCCAATGATGCGGTAGTCCAGTGGTCAACCTTTTTTATGTTTGCAATCTCATATACCTTGCCTTTTGTTTATCATTGTAATTGTTGTTTGTTTCTGTGAGTAATTGTGTTGAATGTGGTCCTTGAATGCTACATGTTCGAGTTCTACTTTTGACGAGTTTAATAAAAGTGATAATAGACTGTATTGACTTGACCAAGTACGTATTCATAGCAATACCACCGATGTGAGAGAGGGATATAAGTATATACTAAAAACGCACCAATGTTTCTACTCCAGATGTATGTAACAGTTGCTTATACTTGTGTAACGTAATCAACCTTCTTTTTTTCATGTGCAACATCAGAACGACTGGAAATGGTACTACCAGAGCCCACCGACACCAAATGGATTTACATCGTTAGTGGATGTGGTGCTTTTGTAGCCCTTTGCATAGTGGTCGCTGTTATATGTTATTCAAGAAAACGGTGAGACTATTATAAACATAGCAGTTATACATCAATGGACGTGATATTCCTTCCAACTTAACCAAACGGGCATTATTAATCGCATAAGCATAGCTAGATAAACAGGATTTTGACGGAGAGGGAAATTGAACGTCCATCTGTATGATGTTTCATCAAAGCTTTTATTTGATTCAATATTTAATGGGTAATGCTAGTATATTTTTGTAGCATTCTTACATTGTAAATATTCAATTCATAATTCCACATATGTGTATTTACAATTGGCAAAAGCGATTAAGCACATAACGAAATTGTAAACTCTGTTTCAGCATGATCTGTTGACTTTATTGTAGATATAAATCCGCTGTAGTATTTTGTTGTAATGTTGTTAGTATTATCAGCAAAATAACAGCATTTTGCTGTTATATAGACATCTTAGGCATCCACTGTTTCACATTTCACGAAGTTTCATTAAAATACTGAAAGATGTGACTTTAATGTTCATTTTAGTAAATTTGACATTTAGACCTTGACATTTGGTCGCAGTGGTCAGACCCTGGATTTGAAACACGTCATCGTCACGTCCTAGGCAACCGCTTTGGCATTTATGTACACCCTCATTCAACGGGTTCGAATCCCACTGGGAGCTAGACTTGTAAGTGAGGAAGTGTCGATTCTTACGGGTGGCGGGAGGTGTACAGTACTGGTTCTACCCAGGAAAAGTGGGTGGTCATCCTCCACCACAAATAAAATCGTCCGTCATGGATAACCTTGCATTTGTTGAAAATGACGTAAATACCCTCCCTACAAACAAAGAAACAAAAATACAATATGTATTGATGGCTTAGTTAAAAAATTATTGGCGTATTAATTACAGATATATCAGTAGACAGTTTATATCATTATGCATGTGTGTATTTTAATAGCCAACGAGTCGACAGAAGACGCCGTGTAAAATCTATCATAGATGGCCAACCGCTGCCAAGAAGGGGACGTGCTGGAAGTAAGCTTCATTCTAACCAAATTATTTAATTACAATGACACACAGAGTACACTTATTAAATAATCGTTTAGTGCTTAAAGGGTCACACGGCAATCTTTATTTTGTAAAATATATTTACTTTATTTTGTAGAATAGTATAAAGCAAATTGGTTTTCCATATTACTGACTGTTGATTATATTTCACCAATAATATAATCAAATTTATGGTAGATTAACAAGAAAAAATGAAAACTCAACATTTTATTTAATTATATGCAAGCAGGTTTAAAGTCAAAATTATACTGGATTAAAACATCCAGACGTTAATTTAAGCGCTTGACAAACACTTCAAATTGTCGTGTGTCTCTTTAAATCAAAGCAAGATCACGCGAATAAATGTGTCGTTTTAGCACGCCAGTCAATGAGTGTTTGAACACTTTGTATACCAGTTTAATTAAAGGGATTTTCTATTTTAGTATTAACTTCCTTAGCTGCAAAACTATGTAAACCATTGAGGTTGTTATCAAGTATTCAAGTTAGTGTCTCGATCTGTTAATGCAGTATCATTATGACTTTAAACCTGCTTGCATATAATTAAATAATTAAAATACTGAGTTTTCATTTTCTTTTCTTATTTTGCCAATGTTTTAACTGTATTATTTGTACAATATAATCACCAGTTAATAATATAAAAAACAATTCGCTTTATAATATTTTTTCCAACAAAATGCAGACTTAGTCGTTTACACAGCTACTCTCCTCTGCCAGTCATTTCCTCTGCTATGACTGGCAGCAGGAGAATCTTTTATCGGCGCCTGTGTTCGGCGATGAATACATGCAAGTTATGTGAAAACTAACGGGACGCCTCGAGTTTTAAAAAAACAAAGATTGCCGTGTGTCTCTTTAATGATAGGGAATTTCTATTTTATTATTACTTCCTTAGATGCAAAGCTATGTAAATTATTGATGTGTCTCTCCTAATTGTCCTTAATCTTGAAACCATATCTTGTTTAACAATTAAGTTTCATTCCGCGTGTGCTACAGAGTATTCGGAACAAGTTTTTGTTTTTCGTAAGCTCTAGAGAAAGAAAAAGTTATAACTTGAACATACTTAAATATATCAAGAACGGGTTAGACATTCTTTTTCAAGTATTCATCCAAGAAAGATAAAATATCGGAAGGGAAAGCAGCATTCAAGGACGACAGTCAACCACATAACACAAAAACAAACACGCAAACAGACAAACGAGAAGGCAAAAGTAATAAAAAATGCAAACAACATCACAAACAGAAAAGGGTTGACAATAGGGCTACCGCCTTGAGTATTCCTCCAAAATGAGAAAAATGCTTCTATGGCTAGAAACGCACTATACCACAGACTAAGAGTAAATTAAATATGCAATGAAAAAGACAATAGACAACACAAAGAGTGGTGAAGACAGGGTTACCGACTTGAAATGTTAAGTAAGCAATATGGCCTAATGGTTAGCTTAAATCGATTTTATGTGTACACAACCTCGCTATTATCCTGTCCTCAGCGCTCAAACATACAATTAACACCTCGATTTATTAATATAGTATGATTTTAAATTTGAACCTGCTTGCATAAATTAAAACAAAAGGTAATACAAGTTGGAGTTTTGAAATTCTCTTTGATATCCTACTATAGGTTTAGATATATTATTGATGATTTATTATCAGCAATTAACAATATTCAAACACAATGTGCTTTGAGCTATTCAAAGTATTTTTAATTTATATCCCCTATATCTGCAGTCCTAAGCGAGGTGTTTACAGAGAACCCCCTTGCGTCGTACATAAAGAAGAGAGTGAAAGGCAAACCGGAGGACTCCGAGACAATACCAACAAGGATACGAGTTGAGGAACTACTCGACCATGTATTAAACATGGATGCTAACGCCTACAACGACGAGTTTGAGGTAGGACTATTTCTTAGTTTGATTGTATCACAGTCACTTTCATGGAATTTATTGAATATGATTTGTCTGTTGTTACGTTCTAAGATTTTGTTTTAAAGTCAAATCAATGTGAATGCATATTTTCCAATGAAGCACACTCCTGCTATATACATGTTCTGGATTAGTAAACAAGTGTAGTATGATATACGTAGATGGTATTGATACCCACACTCATAACCACTTTAATATTTTTACATGGAATATAATACCCAATCGGTCCTGTATTAACAAAGGTCCACTGTGTATAAAACACTAGTATTTACAAAAGTAAATATCATAATACTAGTAATATCGTGCATGTCTGGATAACATTTCAAATTACTATTGTGTATTTTTATCGTTTTCAAATACACAATTGTAATTTGAAATGTTATCCAGTTTCTTTAATATTTATTGTATCCGCTAAAATTTATACGGAAAATGTGTCTGTAGTCATCATAGTTGATTTAATTTTAATATACCTCTGCGCAGTTAATGTTCCAGCATAAAAACGTACAATTTTAACTATTTGTATCAACTTTGAACTGATCAACTATAAATCATTTTGCTTTCCTTTATATTTAACGCGACCCCAATATATCGGCGTTATATTATGCGTTCTTGTATGTAATACAAATATCGCACTATAAACTAAAAACGTAAACAATGACAGTCCTTGACAGCCCAGGTATTGTGTATCGATTCACTTAAAACATATTACTGATATTGAGGAGATGACAATGTAGCCACCATTTGAACATCGGTATACATTATTATTTACAGAAATTAGAGACGGACCAATTGGAAACAAAAAAACACCTGGCGTCAAGACAGATCGAAAACCTAGCTAAAAACTTTTACGACGGAATATACCCATGTGAGTTGTTTTGTCATTCAGTCCAGCTGCGGTGCATTTCTCATTAGTGAGATTTGCCATCACGTGTAATAAAATATAAATAAAACAAATGATTTGACAAAATTGAAACACTGTTGTTGTTCATCTATGGAGATAAAAACCTGAGTTTATTTCAAGCCTGGTTTATGCATTTATTGGTTTATGATATGCAATATTCATGAATGATTATCCTTATGGAGGGAAAATAAAGTTACCGGTATGTTTATTTTGTTTGTCAATGTGTCTGGACTAATACCTGGTGGAAGAAATGGATTCTTGAAACAAGGTCCGTTGGTCCGCGGTTTTTCAAAATCAAATTTTATCTCATAAAACATCAACTCGATTGAAATATTTTCTTTAGTTTCTATAGTAAATGGCTTTTTAAATACAGCCTTTTTTTCAAGATAATTCAACTCAAAGTGTTTGCCTATCTCTCAATATCATTAACGCAGTTATGCCCCTCTACAAATATTTTTATTTTGACTTTGAGAATGAGATGATGTATGAAATGCGGCTATTCAAATGCGTTGACTGGCCTAAACATCTGATGTTAGACGTGAAATGGCGAGCCAAAATGATTTAATAAAACATTAAAACACTTAAATATTAAGCCTTACGTAGTATTGGAAAATATCACATTTCAGGGTTAGTTTGTACTTTAATGAACAATTACCGTTGTTTTGAACAGTATGATGTGTTCAATTGATGCAATAGTTGATGGTGAAAGTAGAAGTCCTGAACATAATACAATTTAAAATGTGTTAGAATATAAAACGTGCTTAATTGTTTTGATGCTTAAAACGGAAAGGGCCTGTTTTTAAATCGTCGAACCCCACAAACAACAGAGCATTTCAATCTGAGTTCAATCTGGATTATAAACTGTTAAAAGTTGTATCGGTTACATGTTTTGTAGGTACAGACCCAGTTGCGTTCAAGTACCCCAAAAATACATTCCGTTTGCATTTCGACTGCGTTCCGTTTGCGCCCCGTTTGCATTCCGTTTGCATTCCGTTTGCATTTCATTTCTATGAATGCATTTTTTAAAATACAAATCATTTGCCTTTTTGAATGCATTCAGCGTTTAAAAACGAAACTATGTGTTCATTTAAATGGACGAACGCAACATAATGTGTGCGTTTAAATGCACAAACGGAAAAAATGCATTTGCGTTCGTTCGTTCGTTCAGCGTTTACCAATCGCAACATTTCTGACGATTAAACTACGCATGATATCCAGTCATGCGATTCTTACCAAGAGTCGGCGACTAATGTTTGTGATCATATTGAAGAATGTGTCCTTTGGTTGACATTATTTGGTGGTGCACATTGATGATTATTCTGTTTTCTTCCGGGTTTATGTTATTTTCATCAACAATTTAACACACTTGACACTATATAAAAATATGCCGTCTGATTTTACCAACATTTTTTCTGTTCTATAATGAAATAATATAACGTTTGTGCTACACAATAAATACATTTCCTATTTTAAATCAGTAAAAATGAAAGTGTGTAATCGTGCTTAAAAAAACAACAACATTTACACAGTGTAATTCTTTATATTAAAATACTGCAAAACGCACTTCGTTATGTACTCACAAGGATAATATTGAAAGTTATCCGAATTGGCGTTCGTTTCGTTCGTTTCGTTGCGTTCGTTTCGTTCGTTGCGTTCGTTTTCAGCGTTTAGCGTTTTAAAAAATGCATTTTTCGTTCGTTTTTTAAAACGCTGAACGCTGAAAACGAACGAAACGAACGCAACGAACGAAATGCATTTTAAAATATAGATCGTGCAACGTTCATTCTGCGTTCGTTCTGCGTTCATTCAGCGTTCATTTTCCGTTCGTTCAGCGTTCGTTCTACATTTATTTGGGGTACTTGAACGCAATTGGGTCTGTACCCTTACGTTTATGTTGCTGGTATGTGTTTGGTTATAAAGAATCATATCCCAGAAATCCTAAATACAGTAACCTTATCTCGCTAGTTTGATTCAACAGTTTTCAATGATCCTTTTTCTGTTCTTGGTTAAATCACTTTCCCTTAGCATCGTGCGTCGTTGATGACGTAAACATGTCCCGTGTATCGGAGTCTATCCCCCTAGCACGTTAAGGAACCAGAGACATATATTCCTTAGTAAGAGTAGGACAGGTTCCCGATTTTTCCTATGTATCCTTCCCCTCTCTCTGGGGCGACTTCATATAATCAAATACTGGAACATGGATCCCTTAGAAGCAACAAACACAAACAAGAGTGTAAAGTAGCAGACTCGATTTTATTGAATCTGTTCATGAGAGGTAATATAATGGGCAACACCTCTTACTTCCCTAGCACCGGCTTAAGCGATATTCTACGTTAAAATCACAAAGAATGGGCTTGAATGATCCCAAAAGAGCAGTAAGTAATAACACTACTTTTTTTTTTAAATTTCAATCACCAGATTATTGGTGATCCATTTATTCACCCCGTAATAGGTTTGTGAGGGTCGGGGTGGGCCATCCCTCAACAAACCTTACATAAAAAACATGTAATATGCATCTATTAGTTTGTAAATAAAGTAATAGGAAATATAATCAAGTGAATAAATGCATATATTGTAATCAGAGACAGAATAAATGGGGAGGTTTTCTTATTCTTTACAATTATAGAAGTATTTTATACAATGTACAATTTTAACAGAGTGTAAAAAAAAGGCCCCACTGCAATCCAGAGGTATTTCCAAAACAATTTTGGTGGAAAATATAGTATGATTGCTATATAGGGAATATATGGAAGCTATAAGATTGCAGCGAGTCTCTATAAACTCTGGAGAAAAAGACAATAATAAATGTAAAGTATATTTTTTTCAAAACCCAGTGTACAACCCACATTGTCAATACATACATACTTATTTTACACAGATAATTTTAATGTTATAGTATCAAAAATAAACATTATTTTATATCATGAAATCTATGCATTGCCTCTACTCTGAGGCTCACTGAGTTTTTTTCTCATATTTTGTTTTTGGAAAAAGAAAAAAAAAAAAAACCATATGTGTAATAATTCTGTATATAAATCCATTATCAAAGAACAATGTTTCAGGAATGTTTTAAAGGGACACACGGCAATCTTGATTTTTTAAAAACTCACGGCGTCCCGTTAGTTTTTCTCTTCACTTGCATTTGTTCAATCATTAATAGTAATTGTTGGAATAGTTCAAAGCAATTATTTTTACATATTACTGATTTTTTGTAATAGTGCATCAATAATATGTTTAAAAATTTGGTGAAATATTGAAGAAAATTGAAATCTCAATTTTTTATTTAATCATATGCAAGCAGTTTTAAAGTTAAAATGACGCAGGATAACTAAATTGAGGAGCAAATTTTAATGTTTGAATAAAACTCAAGATTGCCATGTGTCCCTTTAAAGGATTAATATACACAATTTCCAAAATTATTATTTTTTCTAAAAAAAAACAAGAAGGTTGATTAGGAAAAACCAAGATATAAGCAAGGGTATGTTATTTCTGATAGTAAGATAAGCTTTGCGTGTCCCAGAATAAAAACATTAAGTTTATTTGCTACAGTTTGATACTGGAAAAATCAACTAAGTAAATTATCTCTGTACTCCAGTTCCACAGATAGCAAGGTATTGACTCAACATGGTTTCAAACGTATTAAATTTTAAGTTTTTATATGCGATTAGTTTCTCAACTTTGTACAAAGATATTATATACGTTTTAAAAGGGTTAAGCTGTGGAATTTGACGTTGCATCTTGTTTTGATAAATGTAAAGTTTTGCTTGCATGAAGATTTTACTCAAAACTGTATCAAATTTACAATTTCCAAATAAAATATCTGTTTCTGTTAAAGTTACGAATGCTGTATTGCATTTTTCTGTAATATAAATTTGAAGTTTTGCAAGAATTCTTTTACTGTTCCACAGTTCCAAAACAGATGTTGGATTGTTTCAGGTGCATTATTGCAAAAGCTGCACATATCGTTATTAATAATATTCATTTTAGATAAAAGGTAATTTGTTCCAAGTATCCTATGGTTGATTCTAAATTGAAACCAAAGTAACTTAGGATCTTTTGTTATTTTATAAGGTAAGGCATATAATCTTTCAAATTCAAAGTTTGGAACACTAACTACTTCATTTTTCCATTTACTTAATGCTTTGGGATATACATTATTTCTAATCATGATGTCATATATGTTTCGACAGCCTTTCTCATATTGTAGAATTAAAGATAGGATTAGTGGACGTATAGGGTTTGGGCTGTTACAGGCTAGATGCACAATATTCAGTTTTGCCAAATAATTCCTGACAGCAGTTATAATACCTTCCTATTCAAGAAAATTGAACTGTATATTATAGTGTTCATTAAATTCTATGTATGAATAAAGATTTCCATGTTTGTTTAAAATGTCATTGATAAAAGTTATTCCTCCTATAAACCATCTTTTGTAAAACACACTAGAGCCTCCAACCTTAATACCTGGGTTATATCATATACTAACTGATTGAAGTTGTTGCCAAGATATTGGTTTAACTTGATCAGCAAAATATTTGTAACTGATAAGAACATCCTTCCAAAAAGGATTTTGTATTCTATTTAAATTTTGTTTAATGTAATCTGTTTCAAATTTAAATATATTACTAATAATCGGACAGAAAATTTTCACGAGATGACTATATTTATTATCGGTCTGAGATATTCGACGGATCCATGTTATTTTTAAGGCTAGTATGAACTTTTCCACTTCTACCATTCTAAGACCTCCATATTTATAATCTTGAATAATGGTAGTTCTTTTTATTTTGTAATAAAGTAATAACACTACTGATTCGTAGTCGGGTCGATATTTTACAGCCGCCACACAGCACTAAACAAACATTAGTGCGAATGTTGAAGAGCCGTTATACAACACTCAGTTCTTATGTTATTACAGAATATAAACAATGAACATACGCGTAAAACACGTGATCAAATTACTTGTTTTTCAGATGATGATAACCGTGTTGTTTTACAACTTGAAAATCTGCCAGGTGCAACACAGTCGATTACGGACTACATCAATGCTTCACATATACGGGTAATACACACGTATTTTCTTCATTTATAGATGTGTACATCTTTTTCTTCATTTATAGATGTGTACATCTTAACTGATATATAACATAAGTAGCTAAGGTCTTCCTCGGACCCTCTTGGGTCTCTTGCTCACATTCGTATTGTATTTCAAAGTTAAATAGTTACATTGCAAAATACTTTCATATTTTTAACTACTCTAATAAATTGTGTTTTGTCTACGCACTTTACTAAATTTCGATAACATTTAATGATGAAATAAATGCATGGCATGCAAGTCAATAATATTGCGTAGTTACAAATACACCGAAAAGGGGATCCCTTCGAAGCAGCAAACACCACAAAACAAGATAGGAATATAGACTCGTTTTTATTGAGTCAATGAGAGGTTATATAATTTACAACATCCCTCACGCCTCTAGTGAGGGTATCCATTTCAAATACTATTTTAAAACAACGTATTGTAAAATCAAGCAAAAAACAATAATTATTACAATTCGCTAATGATCGTATATGATGCAGTGCAATAAACAATAATATCATCTTATAACCAGACTATATATTGCAATCAATATCTTGTTTTAATCTGATATATTCCTTATTATACAGGGTTACAGAAATGTAAAGCGTTACATAGCGGCACAAGGCAAGTAACATCTAAAGACGTTATATAAAATATCTACATAATTTGGGATTCTTTAATTTTACCATTCTTTTATCCTTTTTCGTTCAAGAAACCAGTTGTATTTCCTATTTCCGTTGTTTAACGTTTAAATCACGTCAAGCAATAACACGAATCAAAATCGCTTAAAAATTTTACAAACATTGATACTTGTTTCCGAAAACTGATCGGGACTCTATTGAATTTGATTGTGCATCTATTCTTCAATGGCTCGATGTTTTCGTGAAATTCACAGTTGTATTTTGTGACGTCAATTTCGATCTGTGATATTGTGATGCATTGACGCCATATACACTGATGATGTAGCCAGTTAACTGAGTGTACAATGTACATATCATTTAAGCACATTTAAACACTTAAACACGTATGTCAGTTTATGTATTATTTATGATGGGGTATAAAAAAGAAAAGGTCATAAGTCCAACAGGAAGAGTAGCATTCACAGAATACAGTCACTCCAACAAGTATTACAAAGCAAAGGTGATACAAAAAGTACATCACAAACACATTCAGTTAAAAAAGCACATCACAAACATATAAGGGCTGACAACAGGGTTACCGCCTTTGAACGGTCAGTGGCAAAAAGGACCACTGGGGAGCTTAACCCGGTTCAAGGGTTCACCACACCTCACTCTTACCCTGTCATCATCCCTAAACAACAAGTCAGTGTAAATATAATAATCTCCGTCGAGTTAACCCCTTAAATTGAGAAAGCACAGATAGGTTGTATAAGAAAAAACGCAAAAATGTTCAACAGTTAAGGGCGCGACAAAACGTAACGAAGTACATTTATCAATCGGTTTCCGACTTAAAGGATTTACGAACACGTTGTCATAGAGTCCACCGTTCGTCCGGTCGTTGCACAGTCAAAGAGAAAAGCATAATTGCAAACTGTAGAAGGGTATACAACTAAGCATGTAGTGCGCCGCAGAATACTTCGGTCGTAACCTCTGTTGACTAAGACTTGAAAACAATGTATTCATGTATCATGGTGATATGATCAAACTAGCTAATCAGATATTAAACACGTGAATATATATGTTAGCAGGTAATGTTTAGTACGCGATCATTTTTCCGATATCTGATTGCAGTTGATTGCTTGTCAGTCAGAACACGCGGAATCGCAAGCACATGGATGCACTTAAGGGTTCTACTCATTTTTCTGCATCAGTTTGAGGCAAAATAATCTCATTAACGGTTCACGTGCTGTTTAATTGACATTGGCATGACATTATAAAACACTCTAAACAGTCACTGACAGTGATTGTATACAAAAAGGTTTAAACTTAAACTTCATGTGTTACTAGTATATACTGTACGTTGAAGTTTGTGTTATAAATTGCTACTGTGTTTCAGGTCCGTCCAAGGTCACAGCGTATGAGTTTTGGAGAATGGTTTGGGAACAAAACAGCAACTTGATAGTAATGCTAACTGTGATTCCCGAAGATGGGGTAAATCATTTTACTTACACATCTCGCACAAAACATAGACTTTCCATAGTGCTTTCTCCATCTTCTTGTCAGGTTGCAAATACTCGTGTTTATTTTAGGCTTATCAAATACGACATCGTCACCGTCATATGGATACCATCGTCATATGCATACCATCTTCGGGATGGCTCAAGTTTTCGTACTATTGACATTTTAAATATTGAGTTATGCTCAATCCGGGTCTAGAGGGCGTAAACTGTAGCTAGCATAAGTGAAAGTCTCAAACCGAGACTGCACTTTAATTTTATTTATCATGTTCGGCGATTTCTCATTTCATACTCTTTTTAATTCGTACACTATATTTATACATATACAATGTATATATTACATATTATTATATATATATATGTGTAGGAAGTGTTGCTGAAATTGGCATCTATCCTCATACTATCGGCATTCATATATATAATGATAAAAACATCTTTCTCTAACGAAATGTTTATTTTTAATTCATGTCTTATATTTTAGTTTTAGGTCAGGTTTAATATCTTACAGGTTGAATGTAGCTAATGTCTACTGAGTAGATATAAAATGTAACTTATATAAGTTTGATATAATTAATTCGGTAGATTCTAAATGTAATTCAGTCCCGCGGTGGATACCATTAACAGTTACATCAAATCTAAAAAATGTTTAGCTAATATAATAATCTCATTTTATAAATTACTCCTAAATGTGTTCAACTTAAATATACCTGCAACTTTAATAGAAAATGAAATCTCTTCTTTGTTCGAGTTGATTTCATGTATACGATTCGTTTAACATGTTTAACTGGTTTTACTTTCTATTTGCAGAGTTCTCAATACACCAAGTATTGGCCGGACATGGGGGAACTAAAGTATCTCGACACAATCTGTATTTGCACCATCGAATGTAACGTGTTTGCTGAGTTTACTGTCAGAAAGTTTAAACTTTCATTTGTAAGACTCGTTCCAAATATTGTCAAAATAAAAACACTACTATTTAGCAGACACTTTGTACAATTCCGTTACGTGTATAATACTAAAGAAATCGTAAAATTGTACATATACATGTATATGCGTTCTTTGGTTTTATTCGACAATTTACTTACTTACTTAATACTTGCTTACTCACTTACTTACTGACTTACTTACTTACTTACTTACTTACATACTTACTTACCTACTTACTTACTGACTGACTGACTGACTGACTGACTGAAATGATAAAGTATTTACCTACTTTCTGAAGTATATCTTATACATTTGACAAGCTCAAACTGGAGTTTACTCAAGTTTCAAATGTAATGTTAAGTTTTTACTGACCTGCCTATTAACAGAATGGAGACATATGTATATATCCGTGCGTATCATCTTAAGGTCAAGTGGTGGCATGTGTTGTGAACGTGTTTATTTTACAATTTATACATTGTAGAAAAATGAGGACAGATTTGTGCAACACATCCATTTCACGTACTGGCCCGACCATGGTCCACCACCGGAAGCTGCCGATATGATCGAGTTTCACCAGAAATACAGATCCATGGTAAAGTCACGTGACAGTAATGGACCTATCGTCGTTCACTGCACGTAAGAATTATCTTATGTTTTATCACGTGTGAGAAGACTAGAGGACAGAGTAGAGTGTTTTTCTCTTCTATATATGTTCAATACTAAGCATCAATCATATTATTATATGTATCTTGCCCCCAACTATCAACATGATCAATGTAGATACAAAGGTCGAAGATGGAATATAGCATTCACAGAAATTGACTGCAAAGGGATAACACGTTCGGGTCGGCATTATGAAGTCTACATGATACAATTCCACCGATGATGATGATTTCTAAGGTTTAAAGTCCCTCTACCATATGAGCCCCCGGGAAGAATCCCCCGTGGGCTCGGCATTATGTCTGGACTGAATTCCACCATTAACAAACTACATGTATATACTTAAGCTATTTGACCGATAGCCTAGGCCATGTTGAACATTTAAATAATATTTACTTTTCTTTTTCTTTAAAACTGTTCTCGCCGGACGCCATTTTCCGTGAAATATGCATTCTGCAAAAAGTCACGTGATTACCGACACTGAATATGCAAACTTTAATTTTAGAGCTGGTGTTGGCAGGACAGGTGTGTTTATAGCTTTAGACCTTCTGATGGACGAAGGTCTCGTCGCTGGATCTGTCAATGTGTTTGCGTGTGTTTCAAGGCTCAGAAATCAGAGGGTCAACATGGTGCAGACATGCGTAAGTAAAGTTTGTATTGTAAGTGTGTTAGATGGACAGATATTCAATATTATATGCTGTATTCATAGAAAAAATCAAATAATATAGGCATGACAGTTGTTTTCCCACCAGTTTTATCTAACCAATCGTTTTGTCTTGGATAACACGTGACGATCCGGGTATTTGCCATCATTAACTTGTCTCTGACAAAATACAAAATACCATGTTTGTAACTTATTTGGATCATTCAGCCTTTAATAAAGTACCAGAAACGAGGAGAAACAGTGAAAGAAGACGGTCCGTCATAGACGGCAGACAGTCCCAGCGTTGTCATCAATTATTATTAAACTATAGTTCATGCATTGCTTACACTCGTTTTCAGGAACAATATGAGTTTCTGTACAAAACCATAGCGCAGACACTGGCGTTACAATGTCAGTTTAAGTCAAAGTCTGACTTCCCTACACTGGTCGGGGAGCTGCACAAACTACAAGATGATGGCCAAAGTAAGATGGAACAAATATTCAAGGTATTTATTTTGAAGTGTGCTGTTGTTTTTGTGGAGAAATCTTGATTTACAAATAAATAAATAAAAGTTTGTTTTTTTAATTCAGTTGTCAATATAAGCTATTGGTTATTTTAACACTCACCGAGAAGCTAATTAAAATACTCAATAATTAAAACATGACATTATCAACAATTTTAACGCGTTATGAACATAAGGAAAATTTAGAAATGAAATATTTTTTAGAGTATAAACTGTGTTTTGGATGGTCAGTTTCCATGAAAAACTAACTAGACGGTGTTCCATGTAAGTATAGACGAAATTTGTCGAATCTCTGAAAAACGTATCACTATCACTGGAGAATATTTATCAAAAAAAATCAGATGTCTTAATTGCTATGGATTTCAGAAAAACAAAGAATTTCGAGTGTTTAAGGCGCACACGGTGCACATTTTAGGCTATATTTATGTTTAGAAAGCGTCACAGATTAATCCAGGTTTTAGCCAAAGTTAATTTAAATAGTCGAACTATTGAATATGTTCACTATAAATAATATTCTAATAAATTTGTTAAATTAATGATATCTAACTTGGAGAAATACAGTGTAGAGAATTCGAGCACATTCATATAGGGAAGATACACACAATTATAAATTATACCTAACTGGATGCGGGGGGAAATGGGACATTTTTTCTGTATTGAATCACTATGGAAATAGTGACCTTTTTCATGTTTTCATCAAGACAGAGAAAAATCAGAAGTACTGTTAAATAAATAATGTATTGGGCTAAAACTATTCTCCAACAATTATTTCATTTATTTAAGTGCATTTGAAAAAAAAAATAATGCTCATTCTTTCAGTTCTCACTTTTTAAAGTTTTGAACTAAGACAGGCGCGCGCTCTCATCTTTGGTTGTGAACAAGCTCTGTAAAATGCCGCGGAGCAGCATGTGTTTTGTGGGAAATTTATAAGTCCTAGTTTCAACCATGGAATCCACTGGCACAGTGGATGCAGTTTATTTGAATGTTATAGCTTGACCCGGCTAGCTCTAGTGTTGCCACATGTCATAACAAAGTGTTGTCATGTAAAACACGACAGCTTCCGTAATCATCATCTTTTATGATAATGCATAAACATATATCTGAAAGTATACACTACTCAACGTAAGTCATTTAAAATATTACACATATACATTCCCTATCACAGACTAAGTAATTAAGCTATAACACATAAATATGAAGTTTATCAGACAATTTCTTAATGTATTTAAAACACACTATACGTATAATGCTTTTAACATCATGTATTACACATATATTCCAATCCTAATTTTAATGGATATATTAACATATTGCAAAATATACAAATTCCTCAACGCATACATGTAGTATGAACTATTGAATAATATAGTCACCATATAGTCACATACTTATTATTAATACCTGTATATGGTACAAAGACTATATTCATCACATCCACTTCTTCCTGACATTCCATCCACCAGCGTGCTGGTCACCAGCTCTACATATATATGTACATAAAATGTCTGAATTAGTTCATGTACCTTTAAACTACATCATAACAACCTGGACACAGCAATCGATTCAAATGTCTAGCAAACATCAATATACAAGTTGTGCCTATATTCATATAATGATTACTTATACATTATACATATCCGACAAACGGACGCACGGACAGACTTAATGCTATTTAACTATTATATTCACAGTCGTATAGATGTAACCAGATGCATGGTAATTACAAATTTACACATAGAGAAAATATGACATTAAAACATGACCAGAGAAAAAAACAAATACGTTTCCTCCTTTCTAAATCCTACATCCATTTCTAAACACTTCCAAATCATGGTACACAGTTTCACAATTAATTATTAAAACATAACTGTCCTATATTTCCCAGATACTCTAACAATATAAATCTATTGACATTGCAAATATAGCAACTATGAACGTATTAAAATAACTGATCCAAGATGGATGAAAACTATATTTTCCAGAGACTTCTTGACACTTCAATTCTCTTTCCATGAAAACTACCTATTGACCAATCAGATTTCACCTGGATGTCAGGTGACAATCTACTTTCCCTCTAATGACCAGTACTATTAAAGGGTGTTAGCCTAATAATGTTAAGGTTAACATAATTTCAACACATGCAATAATTAGTTCCTTAATGACATATTAAAACAGTAAATACACACTCTATAAAGCGTCTTTATTTGTGACAATCCTACACTTGGAGCCAATGGAAATTTATTTGGGTGTATCTTCCGCGTATCTACAGAATTGTGATGCTTCCTTACGATTAGACGATGTCTACATTGAGAGTATCAGTGGATTCCAAGAAAGGCATGTAAAGGACAGACCGACTAGTGTTATCCCAGGTGAGTGTTATCCCAGGTGAGTTTTCCAGAAAGGCTAGTTAACACTTTCGCTGCCACAGTCGAAGACATTGATTTTTACGACCAGAGTAAACCCAGATCAGTCTGTATATCATTGCAGGCCGATAAGGCTTTTCACTGGTCGCCACTCAGTAAGAATGTTTTCCATAACACGTTATATATAAAATATCACTGGAAGGTATTTGTAATTTGGCGGCGAAAGGTACAAGTAAACTGGTGTTGTCCCTGTTGTCAGTTTAAAGAACTAGCTGTTACGTTTTACTTTTCTTGCTTTGCGCAGTTTTGCAATGACTAATTATATACCAACTAACGTGTCTGGGTATAAAAATGAAACACAAAAATTAAACAGGTGTTAAATGCCGAAAAAATATAGTGAACATGCATATATGCTGTAAATGACATGCTGGTTTTAGAATGAATGAATGATTGGTGTTTTACGGCACGTCGACACATAAATAGGTCATATTGTGCGCAAAAACTGATGAAAGATGAAGAAATGAAGTTGTAATTAAAAATTAATGTAAATATATGAAGATTAAACTATTTACAAATAAGGGATGATATGGTAGTAATATAAACTATGTATGTAAATCAACAAATGCCCGTCAACGGGTATATAAATAAGTAAATATATATAAGAACATATTATAATGATTTATATAGTCTGATTTCTTTCAGGAAATCTAAAACAAGACTAAAATCTATAGTTACAAATAACTCTTTCATAGTATTAACATTGTAGTACCTCTGACGCATAGGATCAAAGTCTACACATTCGAAGATGTGTTTGACCGTTAACGGTGCAAAGCAGGGTATGCTCACCTTGTAATAAATATGAATGAGTATAACGTGTATGCCCTATCCTGCATAAAGTATGTTCATAAACATATACTGATGTATACTGGGTAAACCAACCATACTTTTCAAATGCATGGCTATGTATATTTTAATGAGGAGAATGGTAAAACATAATTTGAACTTGCTTACAAATTGTTTTATATATACTCGGTAAAAACAGTTTTGGACGAGGGTATATAAAGTCATATAACAATAAAACTAGTGGACAAAATTTAAGTATCTTTTTTTAGTAACCAAGGTCTACCCTACCCGGTTAATTTGGTACCAGAAACATTAAATTCCAAACAAGATTTGATTTTAAAAAAATATCGCGAACACACAAAGGGTCTGTAAAAAATGTTGCAAAATCCATACAAAGTTACGGACACATTCGAGTAACCAATAAAAATATTATTATTTTTTCGCAAACTTTAATTGTAAATGATAATTATTGTCGACTGTTGACCTATTGTGAATTATCAACTGAGATAATAAGGGTTATGGTCGAATGTCATGATTCAGCGATCATTGTACGGGTTCGAACACTGCCATGGTCCAAAACTTCTTTTACAGAGTATATTATTATGTTCAAGTGCAAGGATATATATATATGTTAACGAGGAGAATAGAAAAACAGAATTTGAACTATTTTATATATTAATCTGTATTTCAGAGCTTCGCTATAGGCCCATGTTACTTTGTCATGAATATATCAATGCTGTGTGTGTAGATGTAAGTAGCCAGTTTACAGGTGAATTTTATATAGCCAGTTTCCTCGTGCTTTGTATATGTGTTTGCTACAATCTATATGGACCCCCTCGGGTGAATATACCTTATACTATATCTGCAGGATATAGCGAGCATGCGAGAGGCTTAAGCCTCCAGTGTGATCGTGAATATAGTGCATATCAACCAACAATGAGCTTCCAGAACACTTACTCCAGTAATGATCCTTTCATAAGAATGCTCGTAAACTATTATAGCGCAGTAGACTATTTGCTTTGATAGGAATGCAACGACGTCATGCGCCGTAGTGATCTAATTTTAGTAGGATAGTGATGCGGAATCAGAAAACGCTAGTCGAGATGCAGGTTTTTGTTTTCCATTGTAACACAATGAAGTTACTAAGTATATATATAATTGATAGGCATATACTAACTAATATATCGTACTTTTGATAATAACATGATATTAATTCAAATAGGTTTAAACACCTGAACTATATACCCGTTAACATTTAACTACTTTGTCTTTAATGTTAAAAGTCGTAATTGCTGGTTCTGTATAAACATAGACATACAAGAGAAAGGACGGAATGATAGTCACGCAAATGCCCACGCCAGATACGATTGAGGACTTCTACAAACTCGCCATTCAGAAGGACTGTGGCATCATCGTCATGCTCAACAAAGTAGACCCCGGAGACAAGGTTAGTCATGCTTTAATTTCATACTGACACTAGTTTATATTATTAGTGTGGTAAACCCCACGCGGTCATTTTACCACTGACCGTTCTAAGACGGTAACACCCTTTTAGCAAACCTTTTATATTTGTGGTGTCGCACACTTTTAGCTTTGTGTCTTTGTGATTATTGTTTGTTTGATAACAAGTTTCTTGTTGACTGCGTTCTGTGAATGTTACATTTCCTGTTCCACATTTATTCTTATTGTTTGTGATAAGAAATATTATTAGTGATAAACAGAATATAAGAACCTTTCATGGGTATCCGATGAAGATAGGGAATTCCAACCCGAAGTATACCTGTTTTTATAGGAACTGAGGCTCTGCCGAGGTTTCGATTAAAACAGTTATACCGAGGTTGGAATTTCACTATCTAAACCGGATACAAATGATTTATTCTTTTTCTTGCATACCATTTACATTCTGCTCGCTGACGTCGCCAACTACTAATATTTACATAATGACGTCATGCAGCTGTCACTGTTGCTATCAGCGCGTGCCTTTTATCTTCCCCCATGTGTAAGATCAGGCTTTCCATCATCCATGTAAAACGGATAACCGTATCCTGTTTGCCAAACATACAATTTCAAACCTACAACACCTGTTATCATGGTGGAATTGCATTGTACATGCAATATCATCTTTGTGATATGGTACATGGACTCAGCCAGTATATGGACTCCAATAAAATATGGACTCGGCCGGTAAAGTAATTTTTTACATGCGATGTAGCATATGAACTCTGTCAATATAGACATTTTACATGTGATATAGTATAGCATATGGACTCAGCCAGTAGTACTTTTACAGATGATATAGTAAATGGACCTGACCTGAAGTCAATGGACTCTGCCAGTAGATTATGGACTTGACCGGTAGAGTCATTTTACATGTGATGTACTATGGGCTTAGCTAGTAGTCAGTTTAGGATGAATATGGATAGAAACTTTGAGAGGTTGCTAGAAATTAAACAGGCTCTAATTTATACTAGACGTGCGGGATTTATTGGCCAAGTGACAAGAAGGTGACGAAGCATGGGGACATACAAGTAACACTGACGCAGGGACAAATACAGGACGACTATTCTGTCCTCCACTTGACGTTCGAGGATGATCAAACAAAGGTATCGAGATTGTCTCCCATTTATTGTTCTAGTTAGGGCCTACCTGACTGCCGTTCCAGGTCATGTTGTTGTGCTGTTTCGTATATACAGATCATTCTAAACCCTCTTTTGGATCGACTCAGTATCTTTACACATATAGTGGTTCGTTTGGCAACACTTAATTTATGTATTTTATCACCATAGTAAACTTTGTTGTTTATCAATTACCTTTATCAAAAGGTATATAATTAGCTAATTTAAATTTAATTTAAAAAAAATAATTAAAAAATAACAAATAAAAACAAAAGAAATTGTTTTTACGCAAGTAGTTCGATAAGTATACTTTCCATAGTGTATTAACATGTATTCAACTGTTATTATAACCGCAGTCAAATGTCGCGATTTATTTTAACTAAAGTGTCTTTAGATATCTACTCGTCGTGTTTCATTCAGATGGTTCTGAAAAGACATGAATTTGAATGACTGTTCAACAATTAATTGCGTACGTTTTATACATTGTTATCCTGCAGTTCGATACGTCACTTACTGCAAAATGACTATTTTAAGGGATTCGCCAATCAAATGGTCCATCAATTGAAAATGATCCAGTACAAGGGATGGGAACATGTGCATAAACTGCCCAATGTGCACTCATTCCTAGGCTTTATCAAGATCGTTAAAGAACACATGGATACGTCGTCAAACAGTAAACTGCTCGTTCATTGCCTGTAAGTATCTGAACTTCAAATTTAGTTGTTTTATATCCTTATGTGTATGTACATGTACAGCATTGTGTGTGTGTGTGTGTGTGTGTGTGTGTTGAATTTTTTTTGTTTGGCGGAGTTATGGCCCTTTAAATGTTTTACTACACAAACTTTTTCCTGACTAGGATAATCAGTATCAAGCCTAGTTGTGCATATCATTGCTGTGTTCCGGTTGAATGATTTTTGGCGGAGTTAGGGCCCTTTAAAAGTTTGAATACACTAACTTTGTACAGATTAGTTCCCATGAATCCCTGCTGGGTTTCAACGAAACTTGGCAGGAATGATCAGTACTGATATAGATATAAAAATCGAACAGGAAAAATAGCATTTAAGACAGTCAACCACAAACACACACAGAAACAAAGAACAACTTTAAAAAGGAATAAAAGGCCAAATAAGACATCACAAACACAAAAGGTTTGACAATAGGGCTACCGCCTTGGAACGGTTAGTCGCAAAAAAGGCCGCTGGGGGTTAAACCAGATTCTAGGGTGCACCAAACCTCACACTTACCCTACTGTCATCCCAATAAAACGGGACAGTGTAAATAAAGAAATCCCCGCCATGAACTACTAGTATTCTCTAACCAACAAGGCAGCATTAATAGGCAATATAAGTAAACCACAAAGATGCTACTGTATATATAAATACAAAAAACAATAGCCTAGAAAGCCACTAAGAATGGCAGAACTTGGCAGAAGCCAGAGCAACAAGAGAATAAACCACTGAGGGCACAGCAAAACAAGATTGCAGACAAACCATCAAACATCACCGTCCTTGTGGGCTTTAGGTAGACGTCATCATAGGGTCCACAGCCTGTCCGGTCATCACACAATTAAAGAGGAAAGCATAGTGGCGAACTGTAAATGGGTCCACCACCAAGCATGCAGTGCTTTGCAAAATGATAGGGTCATAACCTCTTTTGATAAACCTTTTAACAAGTTTAACGAACCAAACCAAGTATCATGACCAAGCATAGTTGCACGTCATTGCCATGTTCCGGTTTAATGATTTTTGACAGGGTTATGGCCAATTATACACAAATTTGATCCGGACTAGCTTTCCCGAACCTCTGGTTGGATGTCAATGAAACTTGGCTGGATTGATCAGTACCAAGCATAGTTGCGCAAATCGTTGTCGTGTTCCGGTTGAATGATATTTGGTAGAGTTGTTGCTCTTTAAAACGTTTTAAAACACAACTGTTGTCCGGACTAGCTCTCTTCAACTACCATTCGGCTTTCAACGAAACTTGGTTGCGTATATCATTGTCTTGATCCGGTTGAATGATTTTCTATGGGGTTATGACCCTTTAAAGGTTTTAATACATAAGCTTTGTCCCGACTACTTCTTCTGATCCGCTGCCTGTATTTCCATGAAACTTGGTAGGGATGACCATTACCAAGCCTAGTTGCACATATCTTCGTCGTGTTCCAGTTAAATGTTTTTGGCGGATTTATGGCCCTTTCTCCTGTAGGTGAGACATCTGTTTTTACTAAAAACAACCCCTAGTTTTAATTTAGGTTATTTAGGGACTCGAGGCACAACAATTACATAAAATGGGTTTTGACCGCCTGCATAAAGGGACCATACGAAATTAAAACAGGGCCGCTTGTTTAAATTGTTAGCATGGGTCAAGGGGTTAAGTTTCTGCTGTGGGTGTTGTTGTTTTGTGTGTTGTTGTTTTTTTGGAATGTTTTTAAAAGAAGTACTGATGGGAATTTTATGTCTACAACCCTTGATATAAAGAGCCGTTTTAGCCGGTACATCGTCCATAGCCCTCTTGGGCCTCTTGTTAGGATGACAATAGGGTTAAATGAGGATTGGTGACCTTAGAATCTGGGTTAAATCCCAAGCGTTGTGTGTGTGTGTGTGTGTGTGTGTGTGTGTGTGTGTGTGTGTGTTTTACACTGACCTTGCTTCTTATTAACATTGTAATTGTTGTTTGTTTTAATGTGTTGTTGTTGGTGGTGGACTGTGTTCTGTGAAAGCTACATTTCCTGTTCGTAGGTTATACATGTACCTACTTGTATGCAACTTCTTGGAAAATTATCGACTATTATTTTGGATATGACCATTATTTGAGTATCTAAAAAGGACGCTTTAAAAAGGGGAAGCGCATCCAATTGTCCATGAAGTTTGTTCAACTATTTTGTCATGTCTACAGGAATGGATCAGAGCAGACGGGACTGTTTTGTGTGTTGTATAATTTACTGGAGAAGCTCGAGTGTGAGGACGATATAGGCGTTGTCAGCATAGTAAGGAAACTCAAGACCCGACGCCCGTCTGTCATACCGGATATGGTCAGTAATTTGTTTGATGAGGGTCGTTTAATAAACATTTTCAATGAAAATTTACAATGAATTTCTAAAAAAATAATAATAATAAGGCATTATGTATAGACAGCATGTGAATTTATATAATGAATCAAAACACGAAATAATAGTTCGAAAATAAAGATACGTTTTTTAAATTAAATTTAATGGAAGATGTTATTTCACTTTCTAAAGGGGTGTTTTTGAAGAATTAAAATTGTTAATTTTACATTACAATGATAATTACATGCATGAATATGTTACACTTTGATACACTGGTACTCTTATTTAAACATACGCTTTACGTGCAGACACTATTTGAATATTGTCATCAAGCGGTCATCAAGTCTAAACATGTTCATGACTAACATGCACGTTTTCCTTGCAGGGACAGTTTGAATATTGCCACGATGCTGTCATGGACTATCTTAATCAAGTACTTGATAACACCAACGGAAAGCCTGTATACAACTCTAACGGAAGTCGTGCAGTTGACAACAGCAATGGAAACCATGCACATGACAGCTGCAGTGGAAACAACGACATAATGTGTGTTCGTGACCACACCGACGAAAATCATACACTTGACATCATCGACGAAAATCGTGTACATAACAGCACCGACGGAAGTCATATACTTGACAACATCGACGAAATTCGTGTACATTATAACACCGACAGAAATCATGTACATTTCAACTCCAGCGGAAATGATGAACATGAAAGATCCAGGGAAAATGATGAACATAAAAACTCCAGTGGAACGCATGTACATTTCAAATCCAGCGGAAATGATGTACATGACAACACCAACGGAAAACATGGCGCTGATGACTCTAGCTGAAATAAGTCGCCAGAAATGAATCAATGAAGTTGGATATTGGCATTTCAGATTTAAGAAAAATGATTTCTCTGTATTTAGTGTTTATCCTATTTTTTCAGTATTTCAGATCGACTTGATTTCAAACTGTGTATAGACGTATTTCATTTAAACACAGATTATACTGTGTTTTATTAAATGGGATCACTATTTCATTTATTGTTCAAGACGCATGCGGTACACAGTTCTCGCGAGAATTTCATTTGCGCTATCAATTCCATCGTTCATTGAGACGTGTTGAAAAGTATTAAACACCACAGAACTAACATTATATTACATGTAGGTCTGTGTAACACTAAGTAAGTTAGTGTTTATTAAGTGGTATTTTAACAAAACAAAAACCCAACATTCGCTCGCTACGTCGCTACAAGTGGGTTTCTATTTTGTTAAAATTTACACTAAAATAAACTATAACTAATACTAAGTGTGTTATTGGAATTCAAAACTACCGAGAAATATCGCGTGTAACATACTACTCAAATTGCTACGCACCAAGATTCCAATTGGACAATTTACGGTTACAACATAAAGTCAACAATTAATTTTGTTTTACGATTAATTTATGTGAAATTCATTATTTTATTGTCAAAAATTGATTAGAAAATAAAAAAAACAATACATATCCTTCATCTGGGTGCAAAAATAAGGCGAAAAAAAGTTTGGAGCTTAGCAAAGTTTGAGTAGTATATATTGTGTCGATAGATTCTTAATAGTAACCGTACACTGTGTTTGATGGTTTATTCTCCCTTTGCTAACCCTATGTATTGTCACACCATGGTAACTTTTATATACTGTATATTTCTGCATTGATTTGTTTAAAAAAATGATTGATAAATTATAAGGGTAAACTGAACTAGTAAAGTAACAGTTATGATAACATTATCTTTGTCTCCGTACAATAATGAAAAAAAATATGATTATGATGGTTTACTTAATATTGGCTATACTATACTGTATTGTTGTACATGTAATATTGTCTGACAATGTTATTTGTCACTTTATTCAAACAAAATAAATAAGAAAAATAATTAAGTAATTAAAATGTGTAAGTAAATAGGCAAAAACAAAACACACGGTAATACAAGGTAATACAAGCTTTTCTAATCAATCACTGGAGGATTTTCTAATTAAAATGTTTTATTTGAATTGTAATCCAAAACATAAAAGCTAATCAATGATTCGCTTAAAGGGACACTGTCCGCAAGTAAGCAGATATTGAGCATAAACAAATAACTGGCTGACTTTTATTCAGTGAAATGTATACATGAAAACATGAGGATAGACCCTAAGAAGTATGTAGGAATACATTCGTGAGTTTGAAAAAAAAAAGTTTTAATTATTATATGTAAATAAAGTGGGACCCACAATATTTACCTTTTCCGCGATCACGTGACTTCCATTACCGCATTATGTTATGACCACAGTATGTATTGCGAAATATGTATAGCCCGCTTAGCTCAGTTGGGAGCGTTGCAGACCACTTTCCGCTCACGCACACTATTATTACGGTGAGTGTAATTTTAGTTTGGGCTGCGAGTTCAAACGCACAAAGCGGATTTACTTTTTTTTTGTACCGCGATTGAATTCCGTTAAACAATCTTGCTTTTAATTAGTAAATATTCAATAATGTTTAGTGTGTAATGTTTGCGAACATAATTAGTGTGTGTTTTATAAGCTAAAAGTTACGGACAGTGTCCCTTTAAACTGATTTAAAATATCTTAATTAGTACTATTTGGTAATTTCGTTAAAAGTGTTTATTAATTCAGCTTATGTATCGGGCTGCGATTCTACCTTTGGTTCCTGTCAGGTACTTGGAAGACAATGCCCTACACGAATGTGACAAAGACGCTCCATTTGTGGTTAGGTTTAATGACTATTGAACAGAGCAATGGGATGACATCACAAATTCTTCTTCAACATGCTCACCCCGACAACTGCGTGATGTTAGAACTTTCTCACAACATTACGTGTTCCGCGTATTAACTTTCATACTCATCCAACCCCTTCTCCAAGAAGCGAAACGGGGATGGCTGGGGTATGAAATAAAAAGCTTAATTTCGGCTTAAAAAGTCTGCATACTGTAGGTAATTTTAAATAGGTTATCGCATTTTTTTCAGTAAAAAGTGTTTTTAAACGTGTTTTATTGTCGAAATATCCGTTATAAAATCCTGCTAATATAAGCTTTCCCATCACTTAATGAAATTAAGGCGGGACCACTTAATGAGGAGCTGTCAATGAAATTAAATCATTATGCCAGTGGAGGCAGTCGGAGACCTAGGAAACGAGTTTACCGGCAACTGGTCAATCAGTTGGTGGCTTCAAGTACATACTACTTCAACAGACTTAGTGTATTTGAGTTCAAAGATGCAACATCCCTCTTATTTATAAATTTTCCAAACTTAACAAATGTAGTCCCAAAAAAGTAATTTGCTTTCATTTGTTTATAAGTGTATAAATAAATGACAGGCGATCTTATGATTTTTCGTTTATAACTT